>OZ005740.1:303545475-304145475 GCA_963930735.1 Dioctria linearis | reverse complement strand
CATTTGATACAAACCCAACCCAACTTTTATTCGTTCGTTTTTGATATGTAAGCATAAACGAATTTTCGGTGTGGAACCGTTTATTCGTTCGTTTTCGTTTTTCGATGTGTAAGCGGCCTTAGTCCCGAAACGTGCCACATGTGGAAACCGAAAAGAAATTGACAGATGCAGTCGAAATTTCGTTTTTCGACCGAAAAAAGATAAAAGTTGTGTTTTTCTTAAAAATCTGAGATAAATATACTATTTTATTAGTAAAATTATTAGTTTATCCTATTTCCCATGGTTTTATTAATCATT
Source organism: Dioctria linearis (assembly GCA_963930735.1). Taxonomy (NCBI): domain Eukaryota; kingdom Metazoa; phylum Arthropoda; class Insecta; order Diptera; family Asilidae; genus Dioctria; species Dioctria linearis. The sequence continues at coordinate 304,145,178 of OZ005740.1, read as the reverse complement.
GGAGCAAAAATCATGTTTTAAATTGGAATAAATTCAGTTTTTCGGTTTTGATGTGCAAGTGCCTCTACCCTTGCTACAAAAACATTTTGTGCTTTTTTGTCTACGCGTACGCGTTCTTAGGCAGGGCCCTAGTGAAAAACGAAATTTTTAAATGGCAATGGGTTTGTCAATTGTTTTTCATTTTCGAAATTAAATTTACTTTTTACTAAAAAAGCCCGTTTGCTAAATTTCAGCGTTCTAAGTGAAAGTGTTCTCGAGTTATCGTAGTATGACGTAAGTTATACACATTTTCAACGTCTTTGTTGCCATCTGCCACCACTTTCCCACCATTCAATGTGTCTGCCATTTTCACCATTGATCATGATCATTCTCGGCTGCTTCATCAAAAATTAACCTTTATGAAATCACGTAAGTTAACCGGTTATTCTTAGGCCTTCGAGGTCATCCTGCAGAGCCCTCCACCACTGGAAGGCAGGCAGACTTCGGGATAAGCTATCAACGATGTAAAGAGAGTATGATAAAATGGAAAATTTTGTTTATGAAATGACGTAAGTATTTTGGTCGCCAGCTCTCCGTCTATTATGAATCGATTGTCTTCAATTTTGCATAGTCCCTAACTTTTAGGGCTCCGTACAACAAAGGAAAATGGAACCAATTTAAGATCGCTCGTGCGTCTCTGTCTGTCACAGATATTTTTCTCGAAAACGACGTGACGTAGAATTTGAAATTTAGCAGAATGTTAGGTCTTCGTGACGAACGCATATATCGACAGTTACAGTATATGAAATATTTATTTTTTATTATTTAATTAGGGTTAAAAAATAATTTTTTTGTATCTTGTGGAGTATTGTTTGAAAAGCTACAAGAATTAAAAAAAAACTGGTGGTGAATTGGCTATAAATATATCGCCCAAAATGTGTGCGAAAGAAAGATATTATAGTAACCTCTCTGGAGAAAACAATACATGCTTATCGCCTTCTTCGTAAATACGTTCGTCGCCGCCTCAGCGCATTTTCTCCCTTAATAATAATATCCCTTGCAGCACCGTTAGCCAATCTCAAAGCTTTAGACTTCAACACCTAACTATGTCTCTGCTCTGCCCCCATTATACGAATTGTATCAACGTCCTCTCATTTGATCTGAGCCTATTAGCGCCGGTGTTACTCAGAGCCTTGTCATATCTCGGAATCTTTTCTTAATATTCATTAATGACTTATAGTCGATCACTTCCAATCGTATTTCTTTCTGGATAATAACTCACTTCATGAGTGAAATTACTCTATAGTAGACCCCGAGTCCGTTTATTATTTGTTGCTTGCTAGATGTTTCAGCAATTAAAGAAAGTTCCAAATAAGTCTTAATTCTTAAGTTGCGTTCCCACTTGACAGTTATTAAAGAAAATATGTGTCTTAGACAGTAACTGCAAAGCAACATAGAACAAAAACAAACAAAAAACAGACTAAAAATATTTAATATTATATAGACGTTTTTTTAATGCATGCTTGCAATGCACATGCGATTAATGGTTTCGAACATGCTAAAGTTAGACTTTGTGCAGTTAACATGCATCAGATGTAACCTTCTCAAATTGTGCCCACTATCACGGAAAAAGATTTTGTTAAGTATCAACAGAGAATCAACCTTTGCGTTTAAGAGTTGATGCAGAAAAGTTACATCAGTAACCATGCGACGTTTTTCAAACGAGTGCATATTTAAAAACTTCAAGAGATCCTCAAGGTGGAAGAATCAATGAATTATTCCATGGTAGGTGCCTAAGAGCGAAGCGTAGGAACAGACTATATGGTCGATGTGTGTACCATAAAAGGAGAGCGGGCTTGCGTATTCAAGAAGTGTACAAACGAAAGAACTGTTTAATGGGATTCGAGGACTATCGGAAACAACGTTTTATAAAGGCTAGCATAGAACTACTCTTTGATACCATATAGGGTATGTGGGAGGTAAAATTCAATCTTTGGTCACATATGTCATCAAAGTCGCAGACAGAACCCTCACGACGAATCGAGGAATCCGAGAACACATAATCATAGGCGATTGGTTTCTGATTCCTGTAGTAAATCATAACCTTATATTTTTTATTGAGTACGAAATTATTGCTTTTGCATCAAACGTAAACGACATTACAGCATTGTTCAAGACTTGAATGCCTCACAGCTGAGACGATGTCATCAATAGATAGAATAGAAAACAACGGACCTAAGTCCTTTGAAGCACGCCGGACGGAGCCTTCCAGACTAGAGATGGAATGACTGAATAAAATTTGAAATGTTCTGTTATCTAAATAAGACTCCATCCATTTTAGAAATGTAGTAGAAACCCATACCTTTCCATTTTAAACAGTATAACGGAGTGAGATGACCTGTCGAACGCTTTATTAAAGTCCGTATAAATACAATCTGTCTGATACGTAAACTTGCAAACCCACCGATGGTATCCGAGACAAATTCTAACAAATTAGTGGTTGTAGATCTGTCCGAAATAAGCCAATGTTGGTTGGAAGAAAGAAAATTCTGACAGAGGAAATTGATAGCTAAGTATAAGGCCGCTTGCACATCGAAAGATGAAAACGAAAGCGGTGAACCGAAAAACTCACTTTTCTACCTCGCAACAATTATTAATTCCAATTAAACTTCTAAAATGTCGAAAACTTTTTTTTTTTATTATTCGCAAGTAATTGGTAATTTTTTACTTTGCTTTACGAGAAAGCCGCTTTTCAATGTTTTCGTTAAATTTTCGTACGAATAATGAAAAAATTAGAATTTTTCGACATTTTATTTAAGTTTAATTGGAATTATGACTGTTGCGGGAGAGGAGTGCGTTTTTCGGTTCAACGTTTTCGTCTTTCGATTTGCAAACTGCCTAAATGATGATTCGATCTGCTAAGGAAACGTTTCTCTCATTTGTGTCAGAAATAACTGTCAAGTTGGAACGTAGCTTCATTTTACTTCTCAGAGTTCTTTCGGGCACTTATTGACAGTCTTTCCATAAAATATTCCTATTTTCCCCTACTTTCCGCATCTCATCGGACATACTTTCTGCAATAACTGTCATCTGGGCACAAAGCTTTAATCTATGAGACTTACGTTTCTTGAAAGCGGATTCTCTGCCTGGGAGGATATAAATGGTTGAACCAATGATTATTCTTAAATACACACTTTCACACATTCATCTATGTCACTTCTAATTCACTTCAGCTCGGAATACAGTTATAAAATGTACCTAAGAAATTTAATTAAGCTGTGCAATTCGACATTTAGGATCATATCCACAAAATTCCTTCTCAAGATTTTTAGGAAGGACGCTTCACTAGCTCCCATTGGTTAGTAGTTATTAAGCGTCATGTTAAAGTTTAGTTGTGGATATATTAGACATTCTAGAGGTATTTATTATTCATTTAGGATACTCAAGTGATCAGGCAGCCACATCTGGTTTCCAATATTTTGATTCTTTTTAACATAATAAGAAGGAGTATTATGTCTCTTTCTTTATTTATCAATGGCTGCTACGGTGGACAGATACTCATAGCGCCGGGTAACACCTAAGCAAGTCAAATATTGCACTTAACGAGAGCTCGCTTTGATCCATATATTTTTCCTGTGAATCGATGAGTGCTATTGTGGTTTTATATGTGACTTTCTAAGTAAAATACCTGTCAAGTGTTACTCCTATGTCTTAACGGTTTAATTACTTTTCAAATTTATGATTAAATAAATATGATAATTTCATTACACACGATTAGTTTTCTCATTATTAATAAAAATCATTGTTCTTACGCTTGAAAATGTCTAAATAAATTGTTCTCTGACAAAATCAAAATTTCTGCTTAATATGAACTAAATCAGTTTCCATTGAATCCATATCAAAACAAAATATAAAAAAAGAGTGCTCAAGTTTGGTGTGCGCATTTCGTAATTAACCGCACGTTGCTTAGCTTTTAGTTTAATCATTAAGAACGGAATACTAAAAAATCTAAATAGGATCGTGTTACCATTGTACAGGGAGGCTATGTATCACAATCAGGAAACAAATCATTATCAGTTGCGAAAAAATCAAATATTTTGGATAAAATCCCACCAAAAGGACCAAAGTCTTCACTAATGAGCATCAATCAATCAAATAATAATGTTGAAAGGTCAACCGGTGGCGGTAGCGGTAGTGGTAGCGGGAGCAGCGGTGGAATTAGCGTAAGTATTAAATTTTTATTAGAGAAATACGGATTCAAACAATAATTTTTATCACGTTTTTACTTTTTAGGAAAGAGATCTTAGAGACATCACGGACGAAATTAGAAAACTTAAGGCGATTATTGTAAAACATGAAAACCGTATACGTGCCTTAGAAGCTGCACTAAAGGCACAAGATGAGGATGAAGCAGATCTTGCTGCTGGAGATTCAGCAACAGCACAAAGTCATTCAGCGACGGCGACAACAACAACAAGTAGAGACAAAGAGTCAGAAAACTCGACGAGTGGACATACAAATTTAGCGCCGGACGAAGTGTAAGATTACTCGTTTAAAGTGAACATATTTAAAGAAGAAGTAAAAAAAAAACTCTTTTTTTTTCTTTTGTATGTATTTATTATAAAATATTTACGCTAAAAACTAATTTTACCCGGTGGTACTGCCAATGATTGGTTTTATGCATTTAGTTTACACTCACCCCACACATATACATACATATACAAAATGAACGCGCTATAATAATTCGCTATTTTAAGGAACTCTGCTTTTTTTTATTACATTGTTGTACTTTTTGTTTTTTAAATAATTGTATTAAAGTTCCTTTAGCATTAGATTTTTTTTATCTAAAGTTTAACATACGACACACACACATGCATGCATGCATACATACATAACAAATATATAAATTAGATTAAGTCCCTTTAGCTCTTATCATCCGACGTCTTCCAAATTCGCGATAATTTTTATTGATATTTACTTCATTGCATGTATTTATTAAGCTCATGAACATATCTTAATTCATTTTAATATTTTTTATTTCTAAAATGTTGTAAATTTTTAGAAGAAAAAATTTTAGTAGAGAAAATTCATAGAAAATATTTTTTTTTTTTTTTAATAACCAAACAAATATACACATGAGTAGTGAATTTAGTTAAAATTTAGAAAAATTATTGAATTGTATAACAAGTGAAAATTCAGTAAATTATTAAAACTTGTTATGCTACAACTACACTGCGGAAACGTGCTTGGTTTTACCATAAAAAGCTTTCACTTGTGACTATTTGAAACATACAACAGCTATATAAAACCGGGGTTTTGAATGAACTCGGTCAGTGTTGTGTTTTACAATAAATACTTGAAGTACTTTTATTTTATTATGCATTGTTTACTTTACTCATGGCATTCTGCATATGAAATTATGTCAGCTAAATAGCTGTTTTTGGAACACTACAAAGATGAGCTATTTCAATCATGTTTTTATGATGTTTACATATATTTCTAGTGTTATTTAGCTGATTTCATTTCGAATGCTCAAAGTGACCAATTGCTACCACCAAAAATTTAAAATTAAATTTATTCGGTTATGTAATAAATCGCGAATGGATAATTTTTATTATTGTGTGCGACGTGACATCGTTCAATTGATACTGTTAATTTATTTGAAGCAAAAGAAAACTTGCAGCACGATATCGTTTATTGGTGACAATAATATCTCAATTTCATTAATATTTAAAAAATATCTATAATTCTTGCACTCCAAGTAGTTACTCTAGGAGGTTGACAATGTCGTTCATAGATCAATATTTTTTACATTTTCCGATCCCCAATAAGAGTTGTTTTGTTTGTTAACATATCTACACTTATGTGAAATAAGCATTTTCGAAAAACTTCGAGTCGTCAATATTGCCCTATAAACTACGTTTACACAGCGACAGTAGGCTACGTAGCTTGACGTTTCCATACAAATCTACTACTTACGTAAGATATTTTCTGCTTTTTCCTCGCAATATCTGATGTTGGAAAGTTTATTTCAAACTGAAAGATCGTTTCAAAATGAAACTACTATTGATCTAGATCAGCGTTTCTCAACCTTTGTGCCTCGCAAGTTGTTAAATCTGCCGCAAGATTTTCCGATAAATAATAAAAATTAAATGAGTTTTGTAACCTTGAGTTAGTATTTCTAATTGCCCCAATGGTTTCTAAAAAACATGTCTTAAACATAATTTTTACATTACATTTTTATTTTATATTCACCCTTATTATGGTTATCACCTGACTTCAAGTGCAGAGTGGCTAGACTGGAATTAATAGATTCTCCTACCAACTTTACAACATGAAATATTCTCGTACACAAGATTTACCGCGAAATTTTGTAATTTTTGCCTATACCGCAAAGAATTACAGATATTTTAGTGTGCCGTCAATCAAAAAAAGTTGAGAAACACTGATCTAGATTAATGCCCGTATATAATTTCGTATGGTCACCTCTCTGTGCAAGTTTGATTGTTGAAGTGGTTTTTCGCATCTATTTTTTGATCGGTTCGTCGTCAGACAGTAAAAATGATTATAACCAATTTCTTAGGATTTTATATTCTGAATCATTTTTGAATACAATAAAAAATCTACAATATCTTTTTCACATCATACGCAAAAAAACTCAATTCTTGTAAAAAGTTTGATATTGTTGGTCTTGGCTCTCTATACAATGATTATAGGGTGCCAAAACTGACTCCAATCAATAGATATGTATGTCAAAGTAATCTTGAGTTTAATGGAATAAGACAATGCTTCTCTCAAATTAGTATTTGCTTTTTTTATGAGCTGGTACACTTTTTTGTAATAGGAACTCAAAACTGGCAATGATCTACAATTAAATGATTGGTGTATGTTTCTGGATCCTCAATAGCAATAGATATTAGAAGCTCCTAAGTCAAAACGTCGTAAAATCCAATTGTACGTCCATGGCCTCCTGTTTATTTTCCTATAATTTCTTTTGTATTGCTCATTTTGCTTAGAGAGCGCAGGATTCAATTTTATTTGCATTCATTCCATCTAATGAATATTTACGTAAATAACATTTTCAGTGTAACCAAGTCATTACCATTACATACATAACATACTGTCGCGGTGTAAATGTAGTTTAAATCCTTATTAAGTACTACATTAAGATAAGACGTTAAATTTTCTACAATGCATTGATGCACCCGAATCACAAGAATATCAAATTACAATCTATACATTTGCATAACATAAAATCGATCTAAGCTCATGCCACAGTATATTCATACAGTAGCTTAGCTCTGTCAAAACTGTCAAGCGAGTAGGATGCTACTATAAAGAGACAATACTTTCTCTTTCAACACTTTTAACCAACACACTACACAATTTCTAATACAAAGGTTCCTATGTGAAGTGGAAGAAACAGAACTTACAGCATGCACAAACTTGTACCAGAGGAAGGGGTACAAAATGACAATCAAAACTATTTCTGCAAGAAAAACAAAAAGCTAAAAACAATTTGTTCCACTTCCCATGCCATTCGGCTTGGTAGCACTATCAAACTGTCACAAACTTATTACAGCCACTTTGCCTGTTACACTGTCCATGGAACGAACACCACTTTGCAATCAAACAGCTGTTTGGTAATGGAACAATACATTTGCAGACTGATGCTGAGATGTGTACTTACATAAAACTAACACTTCTCCTCCCAACCATTGTGCAACTAGCTACTCTTCGTTCATTTACATTAATAGTTCCCTGTTATGGGAGAAATTTTGTTTTTTTTTTTTTTTTTTTTTTTGTAATTAAAATTCTAAAATTCACTTTTCAGTAGTTTTTTCTAAGCTGGGCTACTGTATAAATATACTGTGCTCATGCAGACATCCTATACATGTGCTTTCTATATTAACTTGTCCAAATTCTTCGGCCTTCATCGCTAAAATGTCGTTAAGGTTTAACTTTTGACTATGACTAATGATTTTTTAGATTGTTTTCTTCCTACACAGATCCTCGGTTGTCCAAAACGAGTAGCATTATGTTTATTTTAGCAACGGTTATAACCTAATTTCGATAAAATTATATAATTACAAATTTGATCAAATTTACAAAAATTTATGGTTATGGTTATTGCGAAAAGACATCAGTGGCCATTATCACTATTGCTATATGTTGTCTTTTCCATATAAAGTGATGTACATAATCATCATTAATTTCTATAATTTTTTTCAAAACAGTAGTACTCAAAATAGCAGCATCAGCTTTCGTTTACTGCAAAAATTATGTTCTCTACCGTTTCAAACACTTCCCCGAAATGTTTTTTTAATTTTTCAGAATAAGGTGCTGGGTTAATCACAGAGAGAGCGGTAAAATCCGATGTTCTGTTACAGTGTGCGAAAAGAGAAAACTGCGAAATTTTCATTGCTGAGTTTTGCTGTTTGACCTTTGCTATATATCATTGACTGATGATTTGTTTCTGGATTACTCTACCAAAACTATGATTAGTCACTTCTTTTTCTTCTTTCTTCAAACCATAGCCATGATGATCTCGATACCAATGCATTTGTAACTAGTTGCTCTGATATTGTCTCCTGTATCTCTCAGAAATCTTCGTCTCAGCTTCAACATTTTGCTCACCAGTTAAAGTTAAAGAGCGTCCTGTAAGGAGAAATATCCTATCTGAAATTTTCACTACAATTATGAAATTAATGTTATAGTTCCAGAACATCCCAAGCTATTTATACCCTTTACTCGTTTCTCTATACTACCTGTAAATAGGTTACTACATGAACTTATGTTAGATCCCCAGTGTTTCCGCATATGCGATATTGCGTCCAATAAAACAATTGCACTTTTCCTGGAAGCCTTATAGTTATTGATATGTCATATCAATGTTGTTGCCGAATTATTGTGTATCCTTTTAGAGTTTGAAAGATTTTTACGAAATCCGTCACTGCTGCTTGTAAGAGTTATTTTTTTGTCTTCTGGGCATTTTGCTTCAAATTTCTTAAATAGAATTAAATATAGATCGTCTATATTTTGCACCCCCGACCATACTAAAGTTCTATTCAAATTGAAGATCTGCTACAAATTGTTAAATGCCAACTGATAGCTGGACTTAAGTACAATCAAGCTTACTTTATGTAAAATTCCGCAATGGACTTTCAATAAACTGTGACTTCGGCCAAACTTTTCACTGCTAACAGGTTTTTACTTAGCTGAACTTGCATGGCAGATTTACACTGCACATGAATTGGGTGTCGTTATTCCTATGATAAATGCTGCCCGAAGTTAAGATTTAAGTGCCTTACTTTCTTCACCGTTATGTTTCTTGTTTTAATGCACCTTTGAACACAACTTTAAACATACCAGGTTTTTCTCATAAAATCTTTATTTATTCTCAATATTAATTTGGTCCCCATCAAATATATGCATTTCTGGAATGCAGCTCCTTCAGCAAATCTGTCGTTTATTTTCTCAATGTTGGCAAAACGTCGTCCTTTCCTGTTTTTTTTTCATCTTCAGGAAAAGAGTGAATTCGTGCGGTTGGGTATTATTTTTGACCAAAAATTCACGAACAAGCAGTGCAGTATGAGTAGGTGAATTATCGTAATGCAATTGCAATGAGTTTTTGGATCACGCAAATGGTGTACAACTGTCAGTTAGTACTCCGTATTGACCGTACGATCTAGTGGCTTGGTACACTATGCCGTTGATTGAAGAACACCTTTACATTCGATTTAATTTTACGCGCATTTTTTGAACTTGGCTTTTCACGAAACTTCCATTGTGATGATTGATTGGGCCTTAGTTCCGACATCAAATCTCCATACACCCATGCTTCATCGCCAGTTATGATCCGTTTGTGGAATTCTAGATTGCCGTTAGCTTTATTCAGCAACTCCTGAGCAACGTCCATTCGGAACTGTTTTTGGTCGAAATTCAACGACTTCGGAACAACATTAGCCTGTCACTCGTATGATGCCCATAAAATTAGCATTAGCCAACTGATATGCCAAGAGAGAAGTTGCTTATTCTCTGATAGTGATTTGCCAATTGTCCATAATCATTTTCTTAATTTTTTCGACTTTATTATCGGTTTTTGAAGTGCTGAGACGTTCAAGGCGTTGTAAAGGCGTTTTATTCATAGAAGATTCGCCAAAAGCAACGTTCAACATTTCTCCATTACGGTGCTCCATTTTATTCGTTTCTTAAAGGAAAACTGAATGCAAGTTCTTTGTTCAATATTTTTTTCTCAAGTAAAAAATCCTTGAGCGTACCAAAACTCGTGTAACTTTTTCAACAGCCAACAAATAAAGTAAGTATCCAATATGATTACCAATGTCAAGACACGTCAGAGACATCAAAAAAAAATTGCTCCAATTGAATTTATATAGCCCGCGAAATTCACAAAATCCACTTATATTTTGAGATCATTAAATTCAAATTATCATCGATTTTCTACTTAATAGTACCACGTACATACACACTTACATATTAAGTCTAATCCCCAAAATCTATCAATTAATTTTAGATAACTTTACAAGAGCAAAATACCAAAAATTTACAAATATGTAAAAAAAAAATGTAAATGCATGCCTTCAAGTTAATTAAAAACGAAATCATATAAAACTCATCTCTCATAATAACTACTAAAATAAAACATTAAAAACGCCTTATTAAAACACGATCTGCAGTACCACTTCCAAAAAAAAAACAAAAACAAAAAATGTGTAAAGAAAGAATTTATATTTTCAGAGTTTTCTGTATTATCACTCTCTTTCTCTCTTTTCTCTCTCTGTCCCCGTCTCTCTTTCTATCTCTGAATTTTTTTACAAATTAATAATTTAATCATAGATAGAATAAAATAATAAAAAAAGAAGCGAATAACAACCAAAATATTGTTAAATTGTATTAATTAGAAAATATTATTATACAGAAACGAAAAAAGCAAACAAACATTACGGAAATGTTACTGACCTTTATATACACAAACAAAACGCAATTTAAAAAGAAAAAATATTTTTCTAAAATATTAAATTTATACCCCGCGCGGAGATTTTTTTTGTTTTTTTGTAAATGTAAACGAGGAATTTAAAATTTACCCCCACGATGATGATACTTTACGTAATATTGTTAAAATTTATATTTTACATAAAAAGAAAACAAAGAATGCGATAAACTGAGCCTATTTTGTATTTATAATGTCTTGTTGAAATATTAAAAATTAAAATTAAAAAAAAAAAAACGTTGGATTTTTTGTGTAATATAATGTTAACCCAAGAAAAGATTCATCAACTCCTTTAATTCTTTTTTTGAATCTTTGCAGGATGCACAAGTGATGCTCGTTTAAAATATCTTGTGAATAAGTGAAGTTACTACCATTTTTGTTTATATTATGAAGCCAAACTCAGAGGATAACCTATGATGCAAATCATAGCATGGCAGGAAGAACAGGAAAGGATTAGGGGACATGAGTAGATGTTCTGATGTATGTCACTCTTTAACATTCGCAGATTGTATTCCCTAGGAAAGACAGTAGATTGTTCCATATTCGCAAAGTTCGTCTGCCATATATCAATGTGAGTCCTCTCATGTTGGCATATGTGAATGACCTTTCTATTTTTGTGACAAGAAATTAAGCTTTTCCAGTTGCTCGTGCCATTTTCAAATATTACGAACGTATAACAGACGCAAAAATTAACCTTAGAAAGTATCAAGGCTTGTGGTGTGGAAGGCGGAGAAATCGTACAGATACTCCATTGAACATTCAAAGGATTAATACTTGCGTGAAGTATTTAGGTGTGTATATTTGACGCGAAAGTAAATCAAACGTCGTCATAAATCATTTGATTACCTCGTTCATCGTTCATCTGCTTAAGTCTGAGACGTTTGATGAAGGCTTTGCAATATTTATTCAAGAGGAGGGCGATAGGTTGCTGCTCTGTGTGCCAGTCAAGATAGGTGGATTAGGTCTCACTAACTTGTTGTGAAATCAAGGTGTCTCCAAATGCGTGCATTTCAAAGAGTGTTTTTCCAAAAAGTCATCTTGATTTCTCAGCTGTGGGTAAATATAATGGGAGGAATCAGCATATGAGAGAAGTTATGCGCGATATGTGTCAGTTAATCCAAATTAATCTCGGCATTACTAGAACATCGTTTCTATGGGGACCAAGAGTTTAAAGTCAGGTGAATTGTTTGATCAACTTCGAGTTGACGCTGGCGATTCATTGGTACTACATAAGAGTCGAAATTGGGAATCAGAACACTGATCCACAACACCGCACGCAAGCACTTAAAAGACACTTCGTTACCAGATTGAAGAGACGTTTTATCTGGTAACGAACGTGGATACTTTCAACTGCACAAGGCAACCTTTATCGTCGTTGCAGGACGGTGTTCTTGTCTTTCGCTGGTGATAACAGGTCCGACATTTGTAACACTAGTCTTAGGGGCTTCTCCTCGGTTTGGAATCGTTGCAAGTGCTGTGGAAAGGGCAAGCACTCGGTTAGAGACTCTCAGCTGAAGGGATGATGGGGGCAGTTAGGTTATATAATACTACTTTCGCGAAATTGTAAAATGGTATCGTGTAAATTTTGCCGTTCTTTGACTGTACAGAATATATAATCTGTTCAGCCTAACTTTTGGAAATATTAATCCCAAGAATGCATAAAGACGGTGTATTGTAAATGATTGCTCCATCAAAAGAAACTGTAATAATTAAGTAATGATCTTATTATAACGAGATGAGACAGATTCGCCCCAAATGAGAATATTGTCAAGGTCGCTATTCAATGATCTAATTATGCATTCTCGTTTGGCACATGTGATATTCCCTCTGGAATCCGCAAGAGGTTCAAAGGAATAAGCGAAATCTAGAGGTATTGTCATCGCCAAAACTATGAATGGGATTGAAAGTAAGAGAAAATAGATCATTAATGAAAATTAAAAAAATTCCATCTAATATCAACATGCCAGACTGGTAGACTGTACAGAAAGCATCCAAGATGATTTCCATTCAGGTAATGAGATAATTTGTTAATTTTGTCGAACCCGAGAACACTATACGGCAAACTGTCTGAAGAATTAATGATTGGGAGAGAAAGGCGGTAAAATATTTAATTTCTAAAATAAGTTTATCATCACAGTTCCATCGATAATATAAGGTAAGTTTACACTTTTAATAGCATAAAAAGAAATATGTCCACAAAGACACAACAGAGAATTAGAATAAGAAGGCAAGACAGTTCGAATCCGCTATTAGCTCCATAGGACTTTTGAGGCGGTTGCTGATAAAACACGACCAGCAGATCTGCATATTTAATGCCATCAATGATGTGGACTCAATTTTAGCTAACAGTATACTTTAAATAACTTTCATCAGTAACTCGACTGCATAAATAGGAAACTGTAAATGCAGAACGCCGGTAAAGACAAGGAGTAAGTGACTTTTGTAAAAATGTCGCAATATGTCCGCAATGGTACCCAAAAGTTAAAACCAAAGAAATCCAGTGCGAGTCGAATTTATCAATATTTATGAGTAGTAACATATATGTTCATATGATACTATATTATTACAATTCTAGAGGAGTACGGTGCTTAGTAATATATAACCAAAGAATTTAGTGAAAAAAGGAGGAGACAATATAGATATCATGAGCAGATTGTAAAGAGCTGAGATATTGACGAATGCAAAAGTCTATCTGAGAAAAGTATCGAATTCTTAGCATGTACAACAAGAACCGCGTGAGTTACAGGAACAGCATAACAAATTCATAAAATTACAATTTCAAAGATTATTCATTACCCATTTAATTCATAAAAACATCATAAAACCTTTTTGCTGACATAGTTGAGGCTCACATGATTAAGCCGTCACCACAGAACTTCCATAGCCAGACAGACGCGAGTTTCGTAGAATTTTAGATTTTTGAGAATCAAGTTCAAGACCGGTTGTAAAAAGTTATTTTTCTTGAATGTCTAAAAACGGGTTTTAATTTTTTTTTTTTTTTAATAATCAACTTTCTGAATATTATAACTCGCGTACTCTGAATGTTCTGTACGAAACTATAAGATTATGAACAATTTTTACCCACAACGACGTCGGGTTTAGGTGATTTTGCGGAGTTTAAATTTCAGGAATAAATCGGCAGGAACAGAATCGTAGAACATATTGGATGAAGACTGGGCTCATGCGAAAAATTCTACTGCAAGTTCGATGAGACAGAAAAAAAATTGTGGGGCGAAATTTTTTTAAATTTAACTAAAAAAAATTTTTTATAGATCGACAGGCTAAGAAAGTATGGCAGAGTGTACAAGGATGCCCAGCACCCTTTGTCTTTGGAGACCGATCCGATAAGGTAAATTTATAAATAAAAATGGAATGAAAATATGTATATAAAAACGAAATATGAGCTAGACATATTGTTGATCAAGATAATGAAACGTCAAAAGCATTCTAAGCGAAAGTCTCCTTGTTTTTCTTGTTAATTCACAGCCCCAACGCAGGAAGCCTGGAATTTACCGACTATCCTCAGCGAAATACTAGTCTGGAATACGGATAGGTGTCTGAAACGGGGTGTATCACTGAGCATGAAGAGCCACGCTAGTGTTCCAGGCCAACCATACTGACCTGTGCGTACGAGAATCTAAGGAAAACTTTTAGTAATAAAAGTATCCTCATATTTTCCGATAGTCGGGTAGAAATTATTGCTAATTCATCTATTCGCTGTGAAATCAAACCTCATGTAGGAATTTCAAAGCTCTTTTAACAAATTGAGTAGATCCAATAAGAATAGTCTGATCCCGAGATTTCAATAGTTTGCTGGCAACGAAAAAGCTGATGAACTTGCTAGAGAAGACTCAGATATGGAAAAGGCAAAGGGTCTTCTGAGATACAGTAGGACGGATGCTAGATTCTTAAATGATCTGATTACCAGCCACTATCAACTGAGCAAGCACCTTCTCACTATTGACGTGCACTCTAATCCTACCTACACACATACTGCACTGTGATGATCAACATTAGTTTGGAGATGGTAATTAGAGTAAAACTGGGCTCTGTTGAAATGTTAATCATCTGGAACTATTACGTTGAACGGATCATCTGAGAGTTTTCCTCCTATGTAGCTAAAAAGCTTAACTCCTAGACTATAAAAAGGAAGTTAGCTTACCTATAACATATCAGAAAGTTCCATGGTTCAGTAATATCGACACAAAATGCAGGTCATGACGAAACTGCGAGTTGTAAAAGGAATTGCAATTCATGACGGAATTGCTATTGATTAGCGGGGAATATGCTTGCTTGCATTTTTGTAGCGATGTTTGGTTGACCCAGTATTGGTTTGATATTTATTTACAAATAAAAATAACAATAATTAAAATTTATTGCTGTTAGTGATGCGATTGCGTTCAACGCTTGAACAGTGTGTTACTTTGCATTTTTGTGTAGTTTGAGGAAATGCGTGATTGACCCCGATGCTATTGCAAATTAGTAATTCGCTTTGCATATGTTTATATGCCTCTGGGTAATTTGCTTTGCATATGGGTTTATCACTCTGTGGGCTCTTAAGGCTACTCAATGGAACTGGCGTACTTTAAGCAGACCGGAGGGTGAGCACAATCCGTCCTATCAGTGACCGCTGCGCTTTATAACTTCTCATCTCCCTCTTTAAACAACCCAACCTAAGCCTTCTACTTTTGCTTTGTCTCTTATTGTAACAATCAATGAAGTCAAATCAAGCTAAATCACTATATTCCATAAAACTAAAACGAGAATTATGTTAGAAGCAGGCTGATCCTCAAAAAGTAAGGAAAGCAGTAGGAATTTCTAAAGGAGACAGCAAAATAATATAACAAAAGCAAAACATATTTTAGGAAAAAAAAATATCTTATTCGTATTAAAATAACTCTCACAACAAAAATTCGCATAATTATTGTATTAAAATATACATAGTAAGTGCAAAAAATATACTTTTAACGTAATCATAAATCTTGATCCTGTAGACGAGATGCTAATTGTTCATTTCGTACAAAATTTGAGAGATAGCTTGACTTGACTCAACATTGCTCAAAGCTACTCCGGCTAAGTGTGGTTCGTAGCAGCGCACATTTCTAAAACAAACAAAAAAGTTAATAAATATGAACAATTCTTAGATAAATGTGGTCAAACTTTTTAGCTGTTGTTGTGTATGTCACCAAGTTTCGTAAAATTAGAGCTGCTGTTAGTCGAATACTTTTAGTAACAGGACCTTCATTCTCATCCTGAAAGAACATAAAAAAATATTAGAATTTTACATAACTTTTCTCAATATTATTTTGATATTCTTTCAAATATTATATATATATTTTTTAAAACCCAACTATTCAATTTCGAAATCGAGAATAGAGTCGAAATGATAAGATTTCGATGCGGAGCTCCAATTTGTGGTAAGAGTGTTCGTGCGTCGTTTCAAGAATTGTTTTTAGGAAATCAGAATTGTCAGGAAGAAATTGAGGACAAACACGATTAAGAGAACAAGGAGGAAGACAGCGACAATAACAATGATAATTTATTCAGGATATGTGTCATAGTTATCCTCGGGCAGCACTACTTCAATGACGACATTGAAACTACTACTCGTTCAAAATAAAGGAAGACTAAGAAAAGAATCCAGAAACGTTGGAAATAAAAATAGTTGCAGCAATGAGGTAGCAGCATGAAGAGGTTTGAGTAGCAAACAAGGTCAATGAAGCGACCCTAGTAACAAGTATTAATTGCGATATTCTCCAAGTTGCGAAGGTTATCTTTTTCGACCGCAGAGACGGACTTTCAAAATTCTTTATGAGCAAGTGTTGCGCAACAAACCGATGCTTGGAAGTACAACGGAAACTATAGAGTAGAAGCTTGCCCTAGAGAACCAGCAATTGAAAAGCCTTAGTATGCTACTACCCTACTACCAGGCAGGAGTAACATACATAGACTGCTCCAAATACTAGGTGATCGTTGACAGGAAGAAATCAAGCAAGCAAATCGAAGATATGCAGTTAATAGTAATAGCTGTAACTTATCATTGAGTTCACATGAAATTAATACCGACAAGTAAATTCTTCTCTCGAAGGTTTTATTTCAATTCTCAGGTGTTCCTAAAATAGACAAGGCAAAATAATATCCTTTCCAGCACACAGATAGTAGTAGTCAGCTCCAAGCCAAGAATCCACGAATTCCAACAAATTGGGGAACTGTTGCGTCTTACAATCAACAGATAGACCATTGTTTTTTTGTGACTTCTTCGGTCTGATTTCCAAATATAGCAGAAATTCAGTGCATTGAAAGTAGTAGTTCTCAACATGAAATCCTTCTTTTCCTCATAAGAAAGGAGTTTATTTAAAACTTTTTGATGAAAACACCATCCGTACTTGGAGCCAAGAAACCATTGAATATCCTTGGGTGCATGACCTTGTAAGGAAAAGAAATAAGTTTTTGGAAAGAGCGATTCAGAGCTGGTGAAACTCACGAGTTCATAACTTTTTACAGTGTTTATTTATTGCTGTGCTAATAAGAGATAGTTCCTTTTTGTATTCTTCCTAGCTTCAAACAACCTTCTAAACCAACTTCGCTAACTTACAAATTTCTCTTTCGGCCTCTTCGACCAATTTAAAGTAGTACGGAACAGAATAGGTGATTCCGTCTGAAGGTCTGTGTTTTATATACTACGGGAAGAAGTTAGCTTGTGCAAAAATGAAAGCCAAGAAGCAAGGCTTTTTAAATCCACACCCTAAACCCATATTGAGTCGGTAATTCCAGCGCCAGAGGTAATTTTCATTTCATATTAAAATAAGGCAGTGTACATACACAAAAAAGCAAGCTTTCCTCATTCCCTGATTTGGGCACAGATATAGACAGCTTCACAAAAAGGAGCATTACGCTCTACCAAGTCTTGCATTCCTTATGTTCCTATGTTCACGTATACCTCTTTTGTATTGTCACCCTTGGATTTTATTCAGGCAAATGTCAAGCGGGCTGTGTAGATTGGGCTCATGAGGATGTTGGACTGACGGCCGGAGTGGTTCTTCCAATTGCTCATTAGCATGTGGGTGGAACGGTAAAACCCTCTGGACCGCATGGCATTTGATGCGATAGCACCGGAACTTCGTTTTGGCTGTTTGCTGTTGCTTCTCCTGATAGAACTGAGGGGAAAACTTTATCGAGCCTTCCTTGGTCCGCTCAATAATTTTCACCGATGAATTCCTCACCAATGAAGGAGCCGGTGCCGGTCTTTACTTTTTTGACATCGGGCTGGAGTACTCACATAGAAGGTACACTACTGTATTCCAGACTTGATATGAAAATCAAGAGGAAGGACATTACTATCCTTTCAGACAGTCAAGCAGCCCTGATGGCTCTGAATGATCATCGGATACCATTTAAGTTATTGGGGAACTGCAGGAAGGACGTCTGTGGATAAGCTATGCAACCCTAACACGACGTCCTTACTGTGGATATTGGAATTAAAGGGCGGACCTACTAGCTAGGTTCGGCATTCGTTCTCCCTTCATTCGATAGGAAAATACTGTAGGTATTGCCACCTTGATGAGCAGGTCTCTCATTAAAGCGGATGTTAACATGAAGTATCAGCAGCGATGGGCGAACCTGAGCATTTGCAGAGCTGTGGTTTGCATCATCACTTGCCACAGCTCATTTCAGGCTCATCTAACAAAGATGGGAGTTGTTGACAATTCTGAGTATCTGTCTTGCCTGAAAGGAGAGCCTGTGACAATCGAACATTTTCTGTGCGCTTGTCCAGTCTTTGCCCGGCGCAGGCTGGATAAGCTTACGTATGAGTTGAAATGCTTACCTCATTAAACCTGATGCGATTCATTAAAAGGGCAGAAAGGCTTAGATGGTCTTTTTTTAAACAGGTTAGCTCAATATATCGCCTCGGTATCCGTGCTTGGAATCGTTCGTTCCCTTGGCTAGGAAAAAAAGTATTTGATCTTGAGAGAACTAAGTGATTTCAGAGCGTCGAAATAAGTTGTGCAAGTCATCCAAGAGATTTGAACCCAGAGGATCTTGCTTAATAGACTTATAGGCTACATGGGCCATTCGATTCGCTCTCTCTCTCACATACACACACACACGCTCCAACTTCAATTGGAATTTTATTACAAAACTAATCCTACAAGTTCACTTCAGTTAAGTTAGGCTATTCCTGAAAGGTGTTGCTTTTGGAAATTTTACTTTCTGATTGTTCGATGTATTTTATATTTTGACAGCTTCAGATAAAACTGGTTGTCTACGCGGTAAAAAAAATCATCCCTAGACATATGCCTGACCTGTATAAAAACAATCCTGCATGAACATAATTTAACAGAGACTCAAAAAGGCGCGAGTTTAGTGGACCGAAAAAATTGGTGAGATATTCACTCAAGGGCGAGCAGAAACTGACAGGTGATACAACATGAATTTACTGTCTTGAGTTACCAGAAAGCAGGCGCCAATAAACCAACTAAAGTGAAGCGCACACGAAGCATTGCCACATTCATCGGAGTAACGGATAATGTTGCCACAATTACACTAGAAGATTGTTGTAAGGTCGCACAACATCATTTCGTTGCCGGATGCTTTTCAAAATTACGCGAAAAACAATCAAGATTGCGATTTTTTCCTCATCATTCGTTCTAATAGTCTGGATTTGGCACCTTGTGACTTCAATTTTATTCTCTTTCATAACGGTCGAAATACTTGCATTCACATTTAACAGCTCTCTAGCGACGGAGGCTGATGAAAGTCTTGTTTCCCAAGATTCTTGTTTCTTTCAAGATTGGTTCAAGTATATGAAGAAGTTTGGAAGGCGAATATTTAAAAAAATCTTAACTATCACTCACCATCAACTCCTTTGGATTGGCGAAATCCGATGTATGCCTCTTAATTGCGTGCATAGCAGCACTAGCTGCAGGTGGAAGAGAGCTAGTGGATGATGTAGAAAGCGCTGGCGATGCTGTACCTCTGCATTCCGAATTTGTTGCACTAGAAACAGGAGCCTGTGCATTTTTGATAATGGTGACAGGTGTTGTGTGAATGCTTGGTTGTATACCTGTCGCAATGCGTCTTTGAACGGCTGCTTTAAATGCCTGCATGGAAAAATCGGAAGAAAAAGAATTAAAATTACTTTTACTTCATATGAACAGGACATACTTCAGTAGTGCAGTGACGATCTAACAAATGCGTCATTAGTGAGAACCTCTTTCGTGGAATACTGTCGCATAGACCTGGACCGGGACCCCACTGGCAATAAATTTCTGCGCTTGGGTCCAATGATTCGGGGCAATGTACAATGCATGCATGCCGATATACATCATTTAATGATTTAAACTTCTTCCTATGGAATAAACGGGATTAAAAGTGAACTTTAAATTAAGGGAGATGATATTTTCTTTACCTGGGACAATTTCTCCAATCGCAAACCCACATCCAATTCGAATCTATCAATTCTTCATCAGATTTTATATCAGCAAGAGTTTTAGATGGTTTTGCAGGTGGCGGTGGTGGGGGTGGTGGTGGTGGAGCTATTATAGCTGGAGTTTGATGTGTAGCAACTACGGGAGGAATTGAGGTTAGAGATTGATGAGGTGATTGTTGAACTACTGGCGATTGAATCTGTTGCTGCTGTTGTTGTTGAGGTTGCGTAATGATTGTCTGGGTGCCTGATGTTACCGAACCAATCACAGGTATCTGCTGTGATCCATCACCTATATCAATATTTCCGCCATTCCCACCAATGAAGAGTCTCCGATCTGGTAATTTGGAATGATTCTGTATTGTGTGCTGTTGTATTGGAGGTTGTTGTTGTTGAGTAACCACGGGAACTGGTGTTTGAAGTTGTTGTTGTTGTTGTTGTTGTTGTTGTACTGTTGCCACTGGTGATTTTGCAGGCAAAGCTTTAGGAATTGTTTGCGTCTGTGTATTTTGCGTTTGGTGGGGATGCAATTTTATAGTGGCCGGAATATGAGGCAACTGGGACAAGACATTTTTTTCAGTCTGCTGTTGTTGCTGTTGCTGAGGATTATTTTGAACTTGAGGTGTCGCTAAAATTTGAATCTGTTTTTGCATCTGCTGATGGGGCTGCGTTTGGATATGTTGCTGCGTTTGAATATTATGTTGCTGCGTTTGAATATTATGTTGCTGCGTTTGAATATTATGTTGCTGCGCTTGAATATTATGTTGCTGCGTTTGAATATGTTGCTGTGGTTGAAATTGATTCTGCACTTGCATATGTTGCTGCATTTGATGTTGCTGATGAAGAGGTGATTGAGATTGCGAAAGAACCACATTTTGTGATGCGTTTGTTTGAATAGAACTTGTAGTTGGATGATTCATAACGATTTGATGTTGCATAGGTCTAGGCACTTGAGTGACAATCATTTGCTGTCCTTGTGGGGTAGTCATTATAACTTTTTGTGGAGTTCCACTTGTTCCAAGAATTTGTTGTTGTGCACCAACAGCTTGTGACGGACCGCCTTGCTGTTGTAAAATAATTATCGTTTTACTGGGGGTGCCTTGCTGCTGTGGAGTCTGTGTGACTAATACTGTTTGCGTAGGCTGAGGCTGTTGTGCAACTAAATATGTTTGCCCTTGGGGATTTGTAGCTAACACATACTGAGTTTGCGGCTGAGATGACTGAATGACTGGTTGTATGATTTGTTGTCCGCCTGGGCCAACTTGTTTTTGAAGAATCAACGGAACTGTTTGCAGTCCTGTATCAGTTTTAATTGTAGCAGTTGCTTGAGTTTGTACAGGTTGATTTCCTGAAGATGCTTGAGATAAGATCATTTGATGTGGGCTATTCGGTGCTACAATTATTTGACGTTGAAGTGGCATTGGCATTGTAATTAATTGTTTCTGAGCATCTGCTGTCTTCTGAATGACTGGAGTTTGTATCTGAGTTTGAACTTGATTTTGTAGTTGATGATGTGGCATTTGGGATTGAATTTGTGCCTGGATTTGTTGTTGTTGCTGATGCATTTGAGTTGACATTTGTGTTTGTAGTGGCGGAATTGAAATTTGTTGGTGGTGCTGCTGAATTAAAGATTGAATTTGTGGCTCTTCTTCTAAATCTTCATCTTCCAAAATCGATGCTGCCATTTCAGCATACAAATTTGCTGCATTTTTTGATGGAGTCACCTTAATTTCCTCATCATAATCAAGAGTTAAATCAATTTCTACAGCTGGTCTCTTACTTGCGTTTTCCTCAGAATCATCGTCCAGTTTTCTTTTGATCCCTGAATTCATTGGTGGATCTGGTGATTTTTTATCTAATAAATCTGCTAACATTTGATTTGCATGTACGACAAGAGATGATTTATTGATAGAATCTTTAGAACTTTCATCTTCAATAATTATTGATGAGCTGCCCGACTTTGATTTTGGTATTAAAAGTCCTTCAAAGCTAATCTCTGATCCTTCTCCTTCGTCAGTTGTATTCACTTGAGCTGAGCTTATAATACTCGAAGCTATCGAATTGTTACCTGTTGAATTCGAATCTTCACTACTAACTCCAATGATTATATTAGTATTTTGTGGACGAGTAATCCCACTGACGGGCATTGATGGTGGTACAGGCTCCCAAGATGCATTCTCCGTGATAATTTCGCAAGCCATATTTTGATTTTGATTTTTCTTTTCAATTACTGCTGCTGGTATAACAGTATTTGAATTTATGGCTTTTATCGTTGTTTGACCAACTTTAACTGAAGGTGATTGTATAATTGGATTATTGACTAAAGCACTAATGGTTGTTGTTGGTAATGTCATTGCAGTTGAAGCTTTGATATTTGATACAACGACGGCTTGTTGCTGCTGCTGTTGTTGTTGCTGTTGTTGTTGTTGGTGCTGTTGCGCGAGTTCTTTTTGTTTTTGTAAATGCTGACGTTGCGCTACCTTTTAGTTTTGAAAAATTATGAAATTAAGTTAAATTTAATGAAATTTTTTTTTAAAAACTTTATTGGATCGCAAAAAGGAAATTATTCACACTAAAGCTGTTCTTAATGAAATATAAAAATAATCTCCTTCATAAGAAGAACGAGTGTAGCTTTCAAATCACATTTAATTCAATTTTGTGAGAGTGAAAACATCTTCAGAATGGACTGCACTAACAGGCTGGGAACAAAAAGATTTTTTTCACTTTTCCAAAAATGCCTCTACGGACGCTGGTTTATGCGGTGGTAATTCGACATTGTTTGGATAATAATCTCAAGTACAAATATGGATGAGTTTAGCCCACTAAAACACTTGAAGAGCTACTTAGACCGACGAAAAATGTGTGGTTTTCGTCCGGGCAGGGGTACTACGTCACTTTTGCTGGATAGGAAATCAGTTGAAAATAGCATGGGCTCAGAAGCTATTCTCTCACTGGACTTAAGAAAAGGCTTTCGGCCGAATGGATGTGCATTGTGCAAGCATAAAATTTCCCAACAGCTTGCAATATATATAATTAATTGATACAAAATGCATTCATATAATCTTAAATTTCCTAGTCCATAGAACTTTCTAAGCTAGAGTTAACAGCTTACTACAGGAAAATACAGACGAGAAAGTGGCATTTCTTAAGGTTCTCCACTATCTACCACTCTTTTTAAGACATCCCTCCATTGTTTTTCAGCACAATGAAACGACAGAGACGGCCTATAACACTACATATATCAGAAGGTTGGTGCCGCAAGATTGTAGCATTAATATAAATTATTAAAGCTGAAAGGTTAGCTGAAAAGGTAGCGTCACAGGATAAATATAAAATCCTTGGAGTCACCGTTATCAACATTAAAATGGAACGAGCATGAAAAAACTTTCAGAATCAGACTTTTAAGAGTTAACTATATGGCTATCACCCTCTACAGAAGAGCAATATAAACTAAACTAAAGAAATTACAGACCATCATTAACAACATACTTAGGACAGAAACCGATGCCCATAGAAGAACACCTGTAGAAGCCCTATGAATTCGAACCGAAAGCAAAGATATTTCAGAAAGGGTAAAACAACTCAATGGCGACTAGTTGCCAGGAATGCTATTGCCAATAAAATCCCACACCATACACATACAACGTTGAAAGGATAGTTTGAAAGGCCCCGAGCGAAACACTATTCGGTCTTATACAGTGCGATTCAATCCACAAAAGGACTAAGAATCCCATTCCCACTATCTCAATATCCCCCCCCCCACTCCCAGAACACATACTCTCACACCACATCCAGTTTTCCCATAAAATCCACGTCACCGGCAATGAGAAAATATCGCAATGTCAAAGCATGACCATATATACATCGACGGGTCACAAAGCGAAAACCAAGAGGAAAAGGCATCTGCCTCGTTAGCTCAGGGGTAAGACCAGTCCCCTGGAAAGCAGAAGGTACTGCCTTCAAAAACCGAACGGAGTGGTTACTTTTTTCTCTGGTATTTAAAAATTTTTATTTAGAACCGTAAAAATAAAAACATCGCAAAAATTCTTATATTCTATTTATTACGGACCGGGTGATATTTTCCAAGCAATGAAACAGATATGGGTAATATTCAAAAGTTCTAATGATAGAGTGACTGCCAATTAAATCAAAATTGTCCTAATGGGTTGCCATCCACTAGTTTTGAACTTGGTTTCTTAGCTTTCCAAAACTAACCTAATTTATATACAGTTCTTAACAGAATTATAATACAATTTTAGTTAAAACGAAACGACATCACAAGTTTCCGAACAAAAGATTTCAGCTGAGCTTTAGCACTGTCATGCTGCTGTCATTTTGCGGTGAAACTGTAGATATTTATCGTCTCAACTGAAATTTTGCTATAGAGAAGACTTTTGAAAAAAAAAAATTCTTTCGTATGAATGATAAATTAGGTAATAGGATGGTTTACATTTTTACATTTCTGTTTCATGACTTGAAAATTATTTCTTTGGGGTTTCGATCTAGGGGGCGAACCTATTCAGACGAATTCAATGTAACTGACTGTACTGTTCTGACAACGTGCACATTTTACTGTAGGTATTTTACTTACAACGAAACTGCATAAAGCCTTAAATTGCAACATGCTAAATTTCGACAATACCCTAGCCAGACGGGTGACCCAATCAATTTCAATTTCTCAAATATCTCATTATTCAATATTTTTTATTAAAATTAAATTCCTGTCAATTTTTATATGCTGTTGATAAGGCTAGTTTAGACGACATAATTTTTACATGCCTCGCTCGTAAATGGTCCGAGTTACATATGCACAGAGAAAGGGGAGATCGTGTGCAGCACTGCGACCGAGAATCGCGCAATAACATAGATTTGATTGAATATTAAAGAGGCTGAGTGCCCTATGGATTCTCTAGAACTTAGGCCACTACAATGCCCATTGCTCACCTTCCAGATTTATGAGCTATTGCTCATAAAAGCCAGCCGGGAGATAGATGCGATTATGAGACTGCTTTTGCTTTTGTACTGGCCGTGCTAAAACTATGCCTTGTTAACTCACAACAAGTTTAACGTTGCGCGCACAAACTAAACTAGCCCATAGCATACACTAAAATTGAAGGGTATGTATGTATATCTTAGAAAAATGAAATTAATTATGGACGAATTATCTTTAATTTTGACCACTTCTCTGGAAATTATAATAGAAAGTTCAATGTAATTCTGAATTACACAAACGTATGAACTTTTGTGGAGTAGTGCTTTCTATTTCTAATTTTAGACTCGTATTCCCAAAATTTAAAGAAAAATACGATTCTTATATGATAATCGATTATGAACTGCCGATCCTTATCTATAATCCATTTTTTCCTATAAATTGAAATTTACGGTTTTTTTAGATGGGCATCACTAGTCCAAAATAACGATTTAAGAATTGGTAATGAACAGATGTTGTTATTATTGTCACATTGTTGAAACTCACTGCCTAGATTAGAGAGATCAATCAGTACTCGGAACTGATTAGTTGTATGCTACGACGGAAAAAAAATAACAGTGTGCAAGCCTATAATTTAACCAATTATATTTATTGCGACTTTATTGCTATTAAGATTAACAGTAGGAGCTACTAGACCCTAGGACTCTACGGATACCACGACCCGAGTTGATCTATTGTGTCCTCCCCTAAGGTTAGACTAAATCTAGCCTCTATACAAGCTCAATTATTACTTTGGGAATTAGCTTCAAAACCTTATTTGATGTAATAAATGCTTCTCCAATGATTTGCTTCATCAAAATTATTATGACACATTCGCATATGATATGCTTGGACCACAGATAAACCCAGATGTCCAGACCTTATGGGGATCAGTGACGTTCAGTCAACAACTGAAATAGAAAGCACATTGTTTCGAAAAAGAGCTTTGAAGCTCTTGCGAGAGATTCTATGCGAGAAACATGTCTCTTTGAGATTATTCCGGGGGCAACGCTTACGATACAGCGCCTCAATGGTTACATGTTTCTCCCTGCAACACTGTACCGTACGGGTACGATCGCTGTTTAAACTTGATTGTTTTTTACTTCTCTCACAGCCCTCCGTTTTTGCTTTCAATTTATCTTTACATATCTCTTGAAAAATGAGAGTTTGGTAGATGGCTAGTGAGAGAAAAGCTTTAAGCACATGTGTGTCGGTTAGACGTTGTCGGTTAGCCGCAATAATTGGTGTCAGTTTTAAGTACGGTGGATGGTTATCTGTATTTTTCTTATTTGTGCTTGGACTTTCGTTTTCCTTTTCGCACAATCGAAACAGTTCGCTGTTGTATTTGCCTCTCTTCTTTAGAAAATAACGGAAGGGATCATGTCCAGTGATCGCGTTACCAAACATCCTAGGCTATTGTTGTATTGTTATTGGTTTCTGATATCAGTTCTTAGAGCATACAAGATGTTTCCGCCATGGTGGCCGAAGCAGGGCAGAAGCAGGAGGTGATAATATTCACCTAGACAAAAAAAAATTGTATGGCAGCAGGAGGGGACCATCTCAAGTTTCGGAAGTTATAGGAGGGTGATTAAGCAGATATGTTAGTTTTTCACAAAACACCCTGTATCTTATAAAGTACGGTCACGTTTACTCATCGCATGAAGAACCTCATAACCTTTTCAACGACTGTTCAACCCTTAGAATGTATAGCAAACAGGAATGGGTGAATCGTGTATAATTCGTGTACAAGAGCGTAATTTCTCAAGAGCAGACCATCATAGATAGGAGTAAGTGAGATGCCGAGTGGGTTCTATTGTAAAAGCTGAGTGAATGATTGTCAAATGTGCTTTTGTTTTGTGAACAGATTTACTCAATTTAAAATTCTCTTGTGAAATTTAACAAAAGTACGGAGTTAATTTTTTTCAAAACTATTTATTTTTTAATTTTATTTTCTGCAGAGTTTTATAGTGGCACTAGTGCGTTTTAAAACCATCATATTAATTAAAAAACAGAAATGAAGTGCTCGGTCAGTGCTTGCAAATATAAATCCGATTATAAACTAGGAAAATCGTGTTTCAGGAAAGTGCACTATCTAAACTATTTTTTTTTTGTTTATAGAAGCAAAGATTTATATAAATTAAATATGTGAATTATTTCAAAATGAAGTAGAAAAAGACCATTTTTTACCGCAGATGCTCCGCACAAAAACTTTGTTTACTTTTTGAAAATTGACAAGTTGCTTAGAATAGGAACGGCGTGTAAACACATGTAAAACATGGACTACCAACACAACCAGAATTCATTACACAAAGTCTGGCTTATCACCATTCCTGTTTGCTATATATTCTAAGGTTACTACTTCAGTCAAAATTAATTTAATTAATGTCGATTTCGATGGGACGTGCAGCTCTAGCAGTGCAGCACTAAAAATATTCGATGGGACAACTTTTATAGCAGAAGTACAACACTAGGTTTGCACTGACTTCTCCTCCTTTGCACTGGATATTTTCTCGGTGTTACAAATACATATTGAAGTTGAATTGTCATCTGATATGTCAAAGTGTAATGTCAAGATTATTTTTGAAATTTTTGAATTAAATGAATTAAAAGATTTTATTTGGGCTCTTTTTATAAAGGTTAAGAGGAGTCAGTACTCAGCAAAAGATTCAATTTAGAAACCAGCGAGCCTGTAGGCAATAAAATGTACTATACGAAGGTTTGTATCCTAAAAGTGAGGAAATTCAAATTAGCCTAGACCTAGACCACAAGTCACATTAGAGACATCTAGCGTTAAAGGCAGAAACCCAATATGCGACAAACTAGCACGAAAAATGAAAATTTACAGATCAAAGAAATTGAAATTTTTTAACGAGAATTAACTCTCCTAATTTTTTTCCCACATAATTGTTAAGTATACTATTTTGCTTTGCATTTCAAGAGCTTTAAACGAAATATTGCAATTTCTCGCCGGTGAGATATCGGGAGAAAAAATTAGAGTCAAATAATTAAAAAAAGCGCCACTAAAAATGAAAAAAACTTGACGTTATTTACTAAATCTCGACTTTATCTTTCTAAAATAGTCACAATTTAAAGAAGTGAGAATACCTACTAATAGAAATTTGATTTAAAAAACTTCAATTTTTAACATTTATTACAAGTTTCCGAGCTAATATCTCCATTCCAATATATTTTTTTCATTTTTCCCGACGTTATTTACTAGACCTCTTCGATACCTTTAATTTAAGATATAAATCATTATTCTGCTACAGATAGTTCGCCCGAAATTCGCATTGAAAAATGTATGAATCTTGCAAATTTCGGTACTGACTCCTCTTAAGAAGGAATTTGTTTCTATATATCAATAAAGAACATTTATGACGTTTGAGAGTTTCGTGTATATAATACTTGTGTCCACAAATACAAGGAATATGACAGAAATATGTTCGATGAAGTTCAGTGCTCCACTGCCAGAAAAAGGAAAACACTGATTTGGTCCCATCTAAATCGACAAAGTTAAAATCTTTTTGTTTTTCCACCCCTTCGCCAAAGAACCGAAATTCCCTCATACAGACAGTCTTTACACGATATTTCGCTTCCTTTAATTACATGTTCTAGGGGCGCAAACACCAATCAGAATAATCGAGAATTACTATATGAAATCATAATTTTTCCGCATTTATTTATTTTATTTATGGATTAATATCAAATCAACGTTCGAAAACAAGTAATTATTTTCCTGAAGAGTAATATTGTTTCAAATCATTATCTAGCTTACAATTCGGACTACCTATACAAACAATAACTACATAAACGCGGTGCAGCTGACTAATGATGTAAAAACGTGCAGTTAACAATAAACATTTTATTATTTTAAGATTTGTTCTACCTGTTAAAACTTTTGATACGACACTATAAAAATTCATGCGATAAAGCGAATCTTGCAGGCAGCACATAAAAAATTCAGAATTCAATCAATAGAAATATACTCGCGCAAAGCGCAAATGCTTCTGTTAGAAACTAACATCTAAAAAAAAAAAAAAAAAAAACAATTCCAAAATAGCAAAATAGCAACAGACTATGAATACTGGCAAACGATAGGAGGAGGAGGTACAAAATTTAATCTCTATGTGGATATTACGTTTAGCAGTATTCGGGGTTAAACTACTAAGTACTAATTTAAAAAGTTACTTAAAAAATCATTAATAAAGTTAGTAAATAACGAGTGTTACCTGATGCATATTAACATTTTGGGTAATCAAACAACTTGGATTATTTGGAGCTGCACTCACATTCGATTCGGATACTTCAGTAGCAGTTGGTGTTACCTTATTGGCCAAGAGGCTTTTTATTAGAGAACTAGCAGCACCGTTTCCGTTTGTGCCAGGGTGAGTGGCAACAGAGGTTTGTATAACAGCAGCATTTTTTGTGGTGGGTTGTAGATTATGTTGTTGGTGTTGTGGCATAGTGCTGATTTGATTGGGTGTATGTGTGATAACTGTTGTTCCCGGGCTAGCAGCTACAACTTGTTGCGTAATTTGATGAGGTGTAGCCTACAAAAAAAATTTAGAGTTAAATTAGATTTAAAAATTCCATAAATAGATCTGCAGATTATTAAGGTACAATTGTAGTTTTATTCATGATGATATTCTTTCCAGGCAGTTTAGCAGCGGGAAGTTTATCTGGCGTCTGTGAACCCAGAATTTGTTGAGACTGACTCGATTGCTGTTGAAATATATTGGGATTTTTTAAGCTGCATTGTTGTGTCTGAGCTGATTGCTGTAATGGAACAGATTGCTGAACTGACTGACCAGGTTGGACTTGCGTTTTCGATAACTGTACTTGTTTTAATTGGATTTGAGTTTTTTTAGGTTGTTTCAGTTTTTGACCCAATTCAGGCTTAGTTTTTATTATCACCTCATTGCCTTGTTTTAAACTTTGTTTCGACGAACCTTTTGGTGTTTTTGTTGCAGCAGGGCTATTTGATGGAGTTGTGATAGTTTTTATTTGTATCGGTAATGGATTTGCTCTTGCACGAAGTCGAATGTAATAGTAAGTACTTGCGGTACTTCCATTGGATTCTGTCGTTTTCACCAGTGTTGGACCACTTTGTGAGCCAAAAGTGATTCGTACTATACGGGGAAAACTAGCTTGAGTTACACAACGACGGCCGTTTTTTTGAGCTGCTGCAAGGTACATTTTATATAAATCCTGTTGGTCAATACGGCTTGCAACAGAAGGTACAACTTCGAAATTAGCTGAAAGCCAAGCACTGGTGAACTGTTCAGCTTCCTATAAAATGAAAGTTTTAGAAAATCTTTGATATATTATGGTAATTATCTCATTATCAAATTACTTGAACTAGTTGATGTTGTGTAACTTTAACGGGAGTAGGATTTGGTGTCTGAGGGGAATTCGGTTGTGTACCAGAAGCTGTAGCTGGCTGCGACGTTTGGACAACGCGAACGTTGGCTTGTGGTTGAGGTACAACGCATGTTAGATTGTTTTCAATTGTTGAAATTTGCTCTTCTAAAATCACCAAAATACGGTTAGAAAAAAAAAATCTTGGTATTATCACATAGAAATCTTACTTTGAGATTCTGAATTACTTAGAGTAATAGGTTCTTGTTGATTTTGAGATACTGTTTGCTGCATGTGATGATCACCAACTTGCCCTGCCATCGCTGCGGTTTGCAATTTTGCAATATTTTGTGCCACCATTGGTAGCATATTTCCAGGCACCGTCTCAACAACTCGCATCAATACGCAGCCATCTGGACCATAGCTTTGAGCCTAAAAATTTCATTCATTTTATTAATTAAAAATGAACGCATTTTGTTATTTCTCCCCTTACCTCTACAGTAATAAGCGACACAAGTGTATCCACGATACCTCTTACTTGTATCAATTGATTACAAGATCTATGCCCTAACGAACTCAGAGCATAAATACATTCTAAAGTATACAATAGCAACATAATATCGTTCAAAGATAGAAATAAGCAGATTTGATTATAAACTTTTTGATCCAAACACTTATGAATATGTTCATCATTGCTCTCCCTCTGAGATAGTTTGTAAAGAATTTCCAAGCTACTGATTATAATTCCTCTATCGTGACCTTCTAAACCTTCACAAACTGTTGACATCAAACAACGGGTAAGATCATCTGAAGTTGGATCTGATAATTCCAACTCAGTTGCTATATTACCGCATACGTCCAAAGCCATATGGTGGATATTTCCCCAGCGGATGTTCGAACACATCACCAAAAATCGAATAAATGTCCTATTTTTGGCTAATGTTTGTGCATTTTCTTCGAAAAAGCTTAAATTGCGAATGATTGAAGAAACTTGATTTACCCTTTGACCAATATAGTCATGGGTTCCAAGCCCCCGACCTAATGCTAGAAAATTTAATCTGAATACATCTGCGCGCAGATCGTCGCGTGTAGCATTCAGACCGTCTTGGAATTCTTCTCTTGGTGGTAAACGAAGTGGTGGTCGACCTGCTCCAGTATCGACTACAAATTTTTCCTCCGGTGATTGGAAGTAATCGTCATATGATAGCTCTAAAATTTGCGGTTTATCATGAAGTAAGTCATTCCAGAACGACTGTAAAGAATGATGACGTATTTTTGTGTAAAGTTCATAAAACAAGTCCCTCATGGAAACTGAAATAAAAATATATATATATAAATATTACTAATTTCTGTTTAAGCTGTTTGAATTAAATAGACTGACGTTTTAGAATTTTATCTTATCTTAAAAGCTTACAGTGACAATAAACTCCAGCATGTGCTATTAAGGCGTCCAATAACTTGGGACAATGATCGACTTTAAGCGTATGTTTGCTTTCATTAGCCATCAGAGTGCAAACATTTATTGCAAAGTCCTGCTCATTTGGTAGAGGGGACATTAGAGCTAACAAAAGCTTTTCATACTCTGAACCTTTGTATAGATCAGTTGACAGCTTATGGATAACTCTGACCTGCTCTGCGACATTATGCTGATTATAATTATATGTCATAGGAACCGAGTGAAAACTCTTTGAAGACCACTTTTTGTGTCGTCCTTCCTCTTCGGGATCGTCATTCTTATCTGGATCTTCTCCCAAGAAGTTGGCTCGTTCGAATTTGTCTAAATATCGTGTGTAAATATGCTTCAGCGCAACCGATGCATTAACACATTTATGTTTAAGACCAAGCACTGGAAGCAGCTCTTCCCATTCGTTCCGTATGTTGACTTTAAGCCAACCACCTTTAGATATAACCTCACCATAAAGCTTGTGCAAATCCACTTCCAAACCATTGATTTTTGGAATTCTTGTGATTGGAGTACTGAAAAAAAATTGAACGATATTGAAAGAACTAATAAATTAACAAGACTAGAAATACCTTCGATTTTCATGAAAACTTATTAAATCTTTGTAGAATGTCTGCTTGTCACGGTGATCATATACAGGCTCAACGCGGGCAGATTTTCTTGCAGTAGTTGTTTTGCTTACATTGCTTGTGCTATCGTCATTGTGTGGTGTTACAGTGATACCGGGTTCCTCCTTGATTTCAGTAGTCGTCATAATTTCCGAATAATTTGTATTTTAATCACTTTTCCATCAAGAATTTCGCACAAAAATTTTAATAGCAAAAAGGCATTTTGTTGTTTTGACAGTCGGCTTCTCTTTTTTGCTGAATTCGCCGCAATGGAGGAATGTCAAATTGCATGTTAATAAGGTATTACCAGCTGTGTTAGATAACATTTCCAGTGGCTCTCAATTGCTAAAATATGGTTTTTTTCTGTTCCAAAAAAAAAAAACTTCTTGAAGAAAATTTATGGCAGTCTTCGTCGTCAACTAGTTATTTCTTCCGGTCGTCTCTGTCTGTGGATTTTTGCAGGAAATTGACAATGATTCTTACTGTTCCCCATTTTAACTATGGGAGCCTTATTTTTAGCAGACTACTCAATTTGTCAAAGAAGAATTACTGTAGCCTTTAACGACGTCATACGTTCACTTGTCTTTCTTCATAGGTTAATTTATGCTAAATACCCTGCATATCTCTCCAGAAGCCTACAGTTCTTCCACTCGAATAAAGATCTTCAACTGCTTGTCCAGAAATATGCACGATGAGTGCTTACTTCTTCCAAGTTGCCTTCCAAATTTAATTCAGCACGCAGGCTCCGGCCCGACCTTTGCTAAACTAATCAAAGGTTACATTCATTAGTATTAGTTTGTGACTGGTATTGATTCTTAGACCTTCAAATTCTTCTAACATTGTTTTAATTAACTTTGATTTTTTTTTTTAATTTTTAATTTGTTGTATTTTTATTTTTGTTTTTGTTCTTTTCTTTGCGCTTTTTATATTTAAGTTTTCTTATTGATTTTTTGGGTTTTATTTTATTTTTAGCTCCCTTTCTCGAATCAGAGTAATTCTGTGGCACTTCAAAGTATTACCTCAGGGCTACCCTAATTAACAAACAGAAATCCCTTTACTGGCTAAGGGGCTACTAGGACTTCGTCAGACAAAAAAAGTTTATCGACATCTCTGGCGAAAAAACAAAAGAACTTCCACTCCTTGGGAAAACAAAGCTTAAAGCGATTACAGAGCTCTTCTCAGGCCACTGCCTCTTGATGTATCACCTAAGCAAGATGGCTGTGGATTCATCCTGCCCATCGCTCGGGATGCTTCGAAGCCTCGGAGCACCTACTCTGCAACTGTGAAGCATTGAACAGGCTCCATCTCGAACATACTTTTCCTCCAACAAACTACGCCTGCACACTCTTCCATAATTCGAAGTGTAAGTCATATTTCCATTTCTGAACTGGTTGTGGTCAAGAAATTTAAGACTTATTTTATGCTGAATTTATTCTTTCTGGAAAAATTTACAAATTGTCCTTATTTTCTAGATTTACATGCTAAAATGGCGCCTTTCAGTTTCTCATAACAAGTCCTGCAAATGATCATTATTTTCCAATAAATAAGTGAAATTTTTAAATAAGTTCTCGTATTACTTACCTTAAACGATTATCCTCCCCACCTCCTCTTTTTGCTTCGACAATTTTTATTTGCTCTTGTAGAAATTCCATGATCTCTTCTACCAACTGTGGACATATATTCACTATTTGAGTGAGCAGCTCGAAGTAAAAGAATGTAAAATATGAGAGATGTTTTACGGTGATCATTTTTAAATGTTCAGTAATTAGATCTCTATGAAATACACATGAACAGTTAATAGAAAAATTATATTATTTACCCACCGACTACTACTCACCTGATGTTATTAGATCTAGAAAATGCTGGAGTAGCTACCACTTTTTTCAGTAATTCCAAGAGCATACCTCGACTAGGAACAACTTCATCAACCATCATTAAATGTTCCATTATAGTAAAGCATGTGGCTTTCATAAAAATTTTAATTTTCTGTTCATCATTAAAAATTGTTTCAACGACTTCCTGGAAAATTGTAATAACAAGGCAGGCATTTGGATCGGCTTGCCTACGCTGCATTGCTAAGAACACTGAAGTTAACTTTTCGAATACAACTAATAACAGAGATTCGTTTTCAGAGCTGAAACAATT
Organism: Dioctria linearis; assembly: GCA_963930735.1. Lineage (NCBI taxonomy): Eukaryota > Metazoa > Arthropoda > Insecta > Diptera > Asilidae > Dioctria > Dioctria linearis. The sequence continues at coordinate 304,110,219 of OZ005740.1, read as the reverse complement.
TATGAATGGGCGTGCAACGATTTTTGAATTATTGGACTGCAAAAAATTTTTAATTAACTTTGAAATATATAGTTCTTACGTAATTATATACCACTTTAAAATGTGGTGTCCATTTCACAATTAAGTCTGTCAAGGCTTTTGCAACATATGAATCTGTTTTAAAATTCAGTTTCCCAATTCCTTGAATTATTACAGGCCAAACTTTGTGAATAATTTGGGCGAATTTCGGTTCTGGAGCTTTATTAACTTGAATTGTACATGGAATGATAAATCTTGTCATTGCAATATGAAAGAAGCATGAAATCTTCGACTGTATATAAAAGAAACTGATTAAAACATGTAGAAGGATAAAAACAGAATAAAATATTACCCTAATGTAAACAATGTTGGCACAATTAAATATTACAATTGCTATAAAGCTGTAGAATCTAAAGGTTACCTCAGTTTTCTCGTTCTTATCCGATAGCCATTTCTCAAAATACATCAAGTAAGCATTGAACTTATCGGCGATCATGCACTTTTTCGTGAAGTCCTAATTGAGTGAATTGATTTTATAGATTAGCCAACTTAGTTTTTTGCGTGCAGTTTTTCGTTTAAAATTCTTCCTTATATATTATTCGAGTATAAAATTAAATTAGGGATTGTACACACAAAAATTACTTAAAGTAATAGGTATAGGTGGTAGTGCGTAATGCAAACTTAAAAATGGAAACAAAAGCAAATACACCATATACAATCTCACATATAGGGTTTATCCACTGTAAAGGCCTCCGACTCAGAAGACTTTTTTTTCATATATCGACGCATAAATCTCCGAAAGTTAACAGAGTTAATAAAATAATTTTTAGCATATGTAGGAAACATTAATCAATGCAAGAATGCAAATTCAAGCTAAGCCAACAAATTGAATCTAAATTAGTGTGGAAATTAGTCTTGATTGAAAGCATGTAATGCTTTTCGAAATTAGATTAGTAGAATTTCTTAGAATTGCATACTTTACAGAAAATTAACTTGGAAAATGGTTAGGTAACAAGATACATATTTTATAAATCCACATTCCTATTAATCTGTCGGAAAAAGTAAAAGATGACGGAATATCGTCATGCGGTGAAGACTAACTTGAGCCATTGGAAAACTTCCATTAGTGTTAGTTTTTGTTGGAATGTTACGTTATTGTGCTTAAAGAAAACAATCAATATATCATAATCGTAAATAGTTCGCTGGGAAAAAGCTATTGTGCATTATAATTTATCTGGAGGAGAGCAATACATTCCTCTTTTCGTAGAGGTGTTTTTGGGAAAAAGTAAGTCACCCTCAGTATATGAAATACTAATACCAAATCCAACACTAAAGGAGGACCATACAATCAATTCAAATTAAATAAAACGCAAAAGAAGAAATTGAAAAAAAAATTATAAAAACAGATTTAAAAAAACGAAATAAAGGAAATTTACTTCTTCTACTTTGATCGGTGGATCACATTTCTTAATATCTTCATAGTGAAGATAGTTTTCTTGTTGGAACTTTAGAGCAGTGCGTACGTAATAATTTGGTGTTCTGCAAAGAAGTACGAAATATTGTTTCAATGGCTTACACCTTTTTTAATTTAAACAGAAATTCCCTTTGCTTTGCAGGAGAAAAGATTTAAGAATGAACGAGATAAAATTTGTATTGTGTCATTATTCTAGCTAGTAGAATACTTTTGAGTTATGGTGGTAAGGTTTGGATAATTTTGATATTCACTTGTTAGACTGAGAGCAAAAAATCAAAACCATCAGCTAATCTCCTCTCTCGATGTATATTCTCTCCTTCTTTACAGCAGCTTTTGTCAGATGAACATTGGATTCCATATTGAATCAAGCAATTTAGTACTTCTTTCTTTTTCCATAATTTTATATCAATAATTATGATTCGATGTGTAAATCAACACTTCCAGAAATTAAAGATTTGGTAAAAAGTACAAGTCCCAACGTAGCTGGATCTATCTAACGCATGATTAGATCTTGTCCCACTAAATTCGCACCTCATTTCGAATACATGTAATTTAAGATATTCATTTAAATTATAATTTACCTCACATGAATCATAGTGTTTTCCTACACCCGATACGAAAACACATAATGGTTCCTTGGCTGTAAGTAATTCATCGGGAGAGATATTGCAAACCTCGCGGAAAGCAGGTAGTATGCAAACAATTCTCGTCAAACTCATAACATCCTATTAATAGAAATGTTCGGCAAAAATTTCATTAATTAACAAAATTTGTTTACTAACCTCATTATTTGCCGATAATATGACTAAGCTCTTTAACCAGACTTGCATAATTGTTGAGGCATCGACAAGGTTTGATTTGGATGAAGATAAAATTGCCAAGAGAAATTGTGGTAATGCTCTGTAATAATACAAATAATTAATTAATGAAAAATTTCGTAAAGTAAAGCCACAAATAGCTTACTGTTTATTTGAGCTGTTAGCATCCAGGAAAAATTTAAAAAGATTATGAAACTGATCATTATTTACTGCTATGCAAAAATCAGCTGCTAGCATAGGCAACCATTGAGAGAAATTATTAACGAAATTTTGTTTAACATATGGCAGGATATGTGTTGAAAGAGCTCTTAGTAGTTTTTGGGCACCTTGTTCACCAACTGTTGTCATTATAGAGCCATTAGTATCCTGTATTTGAGCAAAAATCATGTGTAAAGATTCTAAAGTTCGTCCTTGTTCAACTAGCGTGCATGAACTCAAAAAGTTTGGCAACCAAGAGTCTGCATCAATTACAAGTTGGAACGAAGTTAATATTTTTTTATTTTGTTTCTAAATGAATCTATTACCAATAAGTAGATGCTCTCCGCGATCGAAAGTATTTGAAAGTTTTAAAATATCACAAAATCCTTCTGCAATAACTTTTGATACGGACAAATCATATTTAATACTGGCAAGTTGTTCTAGAAGCTTAGAAACGTAATCAGAAATGTCCAAAAATTGCTCTGAAAAAAAAATGATTAATGCTACATGACCCTTTGCCAAGCACACCTGTCTGCTTGCTGATATCTTTTCTAACGGTAATGATAGTAATTTATCTTTTAGTTTTGGAGCCTATAAATAAAGAAATTTGATTACGTCACTCTCCTTTTCTCTTTCTCGAACTAATATTAATTGTTAAACTTACGACTTCCTTCAGATCTGCACTCAATGCAAGAGATAGAAATAGTTCAATTAGATGATGGATACCAGTTTCGTTTAATGCTAAAAATTTTGATGAACTAAATTTTGAATAAATTCGTCCTAATATCTTTTGCATTTGATTGTTTTGTCGCTGCTTAATAAATCGCTGAACCGTTTTCCCCACGATTATTGTAAACAGACAAAAACTAGATAAGTTAACATCTGGCATTGAATTTTCCAAGAGAGATTTCATCTTGTTTAAGTAGCCTTTACCCGACGAACTAAAAAAAATATACAAGAAGCGTTATTTTGAATTTTATCCAAATAGTTTTTTTTTAAATAGTATTTATTCAAGCCTAAGGAAAGGAGCCTTTATTAATTATAAACACGAGGTAATGGATTAAAAGAGAACTCAGTATGGAAAACTTGTGTGTTCTGAGAACTTGTACAAGGTGGTGTACTTTCAACTTTTTTTCAGCATTACACAGAAGAAGTACAAGGACTCCTATTATACGAAGTTGAAAGAAGTTTTCAGCAGCACAATTAATTAGAAATCAATTAGACATATCAAAATATTTGTCGTAATTAGCGTTTTATGGAACAAACGAAAAGTATGGGCAAACAACCGTTGCTTCAAGAATCGAACAGGATGGACTATGTTATGACCGACTGAAGAAATTTTTCAAATACTATAAAAGTTCTAATACGCTTGACTTCCGCTCAGATCAGCTTTTGGTTAAGTTTTCTTCCGACAGCAATTTAGTGCTACTTCTGTACAAAGAACAGAGTGACTTGTCCTTTACACAGAGTAACGCAATATCGAGTAGGTATTGGTTTGAGCGAACAAATCTTCTTCGTAAAAATTTTACTTTTTGATTTTATTTTTGAGTTTGGTTTTAATATTTTACATATTTAGTGATTTTTGTGCAATTTTGTTCCACGTCTCACTTTCCGTGATCTAGTTTTGTTACTGTTTTATTATTTTTCTATTCACACCGCTAGATAAGCTTTTGTTGTGCGATTTCCAATCTTTTGTGAATTTCACCTTTTTGTTTCCATTTCAATTATGATTTTTGTTGCGCCGAAAATAAAGACTCTGCGAATTCAGTGTTTGTGATGGGGCCTGTGGAACTTTAACTTACCTTTCGAATAAATCAAAGTGACGTGCTTTAAAATAAAAAAAAAGAAGGTATAAATAATTTGTGATGCCTGTAAGCCAGTCCTGGGTTCATACTTCTTTTCGCCACGATTGCGTTGTAGGATGATGATCTTGACAACCTTAAAAATATAGTGGTTATCCTATCTGAGAAGGTTAACCTTAGCTCTCAACAGATTAAGCAGAAGCAGTTCGAACTGCCCTGATTTAACTAGTCTTGACTGTTCGCATCCACCAGCTAGCGTAGCCGTAAGTAACGCAGTGAGTGGGAGATTGTATGCCACGTAAGAATACTTGTCGAAATGATCATTAAGTGATCTTTTCTATACATAGAAAGTCCTATTGATATGGTTTAATTTCACAAAAATAACTACAAATATTTTTACGTGGAAGGTATGACAGAAAAGCGTTTCACTTCTTTTATCAACGTGTCACATTCTATGTATGAATAGCATACACATTAGTAATAATATAGTAATAGGTTCTGTTATGGTAGAAATGGAAAGATATATAGAGAGGGCGAGAAGAATTGATTATCAATAAAGCACGAATCTTGAAAGCCAATTTCATAGAATCTTTTCAGACCTACCTGGAGTAGCGATTATCACCGGATGAACTGTTGAAGAAACTCCAGGGAAAATCCCCGAGGTTCAAGGAAACGCAAAAACTCCCGATTAAGAGTTATATTTTGAGGAAAATGATCTTCGAATGTTGAATACTACTATTATTAGGGGACGTATTAAGACCTACAATCGTGGGTTTCAAGGTATCTAATTAAATTGATTAAATTACAGTAGTGACATATTAGTGGAATGGAAGTGAAGGACCAACCATTTTTTTAACGACTACAATTACTTCTAAAAATAATTTTTTGTCTTCCTTTAAAATAATAAACATAACTTTCAATCCAATCCAAAAACATTTCAGCTTTGAAATATTATGTATATTTATCGAGACAAAAAAGAACTTTTTAAAAAAACTTACCTTGATACAGCTAAATTACTTGGTGCTGTGCCGGATATAAAAAAAGATGAATTGAATTTTTTATGAAAATATTCCCACAAAATCATCGGGATATCAACTTTAGGATTCCACCTAAAACCAAAAAAATATGTACGATAATAATAAATATCCCATGGTTAAGATTTATCATTGCAAACCATTCTAGAACTATAGGCATTAAACCGCAGAGGAAAACTCGAATCTGTTCCTCCGAAGGATTTATTGTGAGAAAATTTTCAACGTTCATTTCAAGTAAATCAAAATTCTCGGTCACCTGTAATAGATAGAAAAAAAAAAAAAAAAAAAAACTAAAAACTTCAAGAATGTGTTTCCAAATACCCTCGGATGTAAGGTGCCTTCAAAATTTCCATTTGTTTTGAATCCTTGTAATCTTGCCACAGACTTTAGTAACCATATAATAAACTCTGGAACATTCAGTGCTGTTAAGGTGTAAGAGTCTGAGAAATGAAATTCTTTTATATTAATTCAAGAAATATGAATTTTATTGTAATAGGAAACCTGGATTATTGCGAACCCTTTCCACAGCTTTGTTGAAATGTATCCAAAAATTTTCAGTATTCTTAACTTTTTCTATTATCAATTGCATTAGTAACCAACTTTCTTTTACACAAGTGCATGGAAATGGTGAAGTAAACAAGAGATCTGACAACCTTTTCTAGAAATAGATATTATTTAAAAATCTTTCCCAAGCTGGTTTGTATTAAATTAATCCTTGCACACTTTTTTGAACAAACAAATTGACAAAATAACCAAATCTTCCATAATTCCATTGTAGTGATCTAGAAAATTTGGAGTCTCCTAAAATAAGATGAAGTAAGTGGGCACGTTTTGTTGTTAATGATCAAAAATTACCTTATTTTCGTCGTTATCGTGGACCTCCAGTTGATATTTATTTAAAATAAGTAGGTAGAGAAATTTCCATTCTAGCAGGCCATGTAGTAAGTGATATGCAGGGGTATCAGTCTGTGAAATAAAACATGAATTTTCAAGACAATATTGTAAAATGTAAATTTATTTAATGGTGTTTTTTAAATTCTTTGATTACATGTTGTGTGCTTAATAATTCCATGGTTTGATTGTTGCGATTAAGATCATATATCTGAATGAATTTGAAAGCACACAACTTTTTATTTATGAAAACACCCGCAAGTTCTACTTTGTTATAGAATTCATTTCATATTATAATAAAGTGAGCAGTCATCAAGTGTATAAGCACAGTTAATTATTTTTTTCCATAAATTAATTTTTTTTTTTTTTAATTAGAATAACTGATGAGACTCATTTTTGGAAATACCTCTCCTGCTAAAGAATTATTCGTAAGCTCGCAGCGCCTGAACCCTGTCCGGTAAATGAATATTCTATGCCGTTTAGTTCTAGATGTTCAGCAATTTTACCGTTCATACTTTTCTTATCCTGGATCGGAATTTGCGAGAGATCACGGAATATAATTTAAGTTTACATCTCCACCCCTAGACTATACCACCATATCTTCTTTTTTTTATATATCTTTACACAGATCAGTAATTGCGATTCATTATTTCCGCAAATATACGGCCTTAAATGACTGCGTGAAAAGAAAGGCAGCGTCATATTTATTTAAAGCAATAAACAGTTTCTATAAAAATATTGAGCAGAAAAAACATCACAACAAAACATAGGTCGCTCAAATTTGGCCTGTTAAATCTCTTGATTTACCAAAACTGCTCATTATAGCTTGATTAGTGCTATGGTCACTAAAATTTGCTAGCTAACACGATTCGTATGGATATGTGGGGACACACAAGGCCTTGATAGGAGGATTGATTCAGAGCCAATATTGATTTAAGGCGAAGGCCTGCCCCTTATTGATTAATTACTTAAATTTCTGAGTTATCATGAATAGTATTCAACGTAGTAAATTAATTATGTTGAAATTTGAATACAATTTATCAAATTACCTCATTTCCCTTGGTGCTGTTTGCCATGCAAATAGTTGCAAACAATTCTTTTGTACTGATCCGACCCATAAGAGATCTTAAGCTATATAACTCTGCTTTGATTTTCCCCCAAGGGAGTATATCCGCAGATGAATGCAAAAGATGCAGTAACAAAGTAACTTGTCTTCTACGTTCATAAAACGAGATATTTACAGGAACTGCCATCCCTTTAAGACTGACCGCTAATGACTGAATGTACAGCCTAGAATTATTTATTTTTATTACATTTTTTAAATAATTTTGAATTTGAATTTGAATATACATATTTGCTATATACCACTTACCTTGTTTGTCCAAAAATATAAGTTGATATTGGTTTTGAGAAAAACGATTCTAATTTGAATTTCTGTGGCGATAGCTCAATTGTATTTCTTACTTCATTGTTTTGGTTAAATAAAAAGAAATTTTTCACGAATGAATCGGTTGAAAATTGGGAATTCAGGGAATCTTCTCCAGAACAATTAAACTCGGGCAAAGGATTGTTGAATGTTTCAGTTTCTTCTGTGATAATTTTAGACTACAATTTCACAAACAAATTATATTATATATTAAATACCTGTTGGGATAACACAAACAGAAGACAATATGTCATCATCTTCTAATTCAAATAAATCAAAATCCATTTCCTATTTTACTTTCCCGTAAATTATGGAAATTGTTTATAAAATTTTCAAATGACAGATCCCACATCCAAGTGATTCTTCCTCTGTTCCGTAAATTTGGCGCGAAAAGATGTCAATTATTTTTGGACCACTTCATTTTATGTAAAATTTTAGTTAAAAATATTGATTTCATTTGAAGCGATTTGTTAATAATAATAGATCTTATAACTTAATCATATTCTTCACTTGAATATGTTTTTTTAGAAAATCATAATAAAATTCTTTAATTATGGCAATACATCTTTATAGAATTGTGGCGAATTAGAATTGCATAGGAACAGTTGGAATTGACTTGACGAGCAAACAAAGAGTAATTTGGGCGAAGTTGATAACAAACGTCAAATTGTCAATAGTCACCTAATAGTTGCAGCTGCGGAGTGTATAGTTTTATTAAATTTAAAAATCTTTAGTTTGCTAACTTAATTTTGCATTTTATATTTTCAAAATGTCCTTGAGACAATTGGTTGAAGCAGATTGTGGGGGACAAAATCCTCTTATGCAGTTTGGCACACAAATTGCTCGGGACAACACCTTTAAAGAAGATGGCATTTCTAGAGGTCCATCTGGGCCAGCATTTTCATCCAGAGCAATTGATGGAAATAACTTTGCTGCTGAATATCTTGATCACATTATAGCTCCACCATCGGTTTGTTTGTTTGTTTATCAAATTTTCTGTTAAATGCTCTACACATCAATCTTATATTTTTAGTCATTTCAAATGGATACATTACTTCAAGAAATGCGAGAAATTGAAGCTCCCGGGTTTCAACCTCAGGTTGTTAATGCACCCCGAGTTATAGACGAGGTCACAAAAGCAAGTGATTGGGCGAGTGAGTTTTCAAGAAAAGCACAATCAGAGAATGTAATACCACCACCAGCACCATACTCTACCAGCTACAGTGAGGTTTGTTTTTTTTTTCAAGAAAATTTAAAGATTGTTAATTTTTTTCCATGGTTAGTTTTGGGACCGAACGAGGAATATGGTTCACGTGCAGCCAGCTCAAGGAGAAGTCGTATGGGTATCGGAATTTTTCGATGTTAATCAGGAGGTAAGGAGTTTTAAAGTTAAATGCCTTTTATATAAAAAAAAAAATATGATCTAAATATCTGGGAAATCGTGGAATGACAATTTTCACGATGATATCTCTGCCCTTATTGTTGCTTATTATTAAATAACAATCTTGAATACCGTAGTAATTCATTTAATTAGGTCCCTCCAAGTGATCGTGATCGCCATGATCTTACTGAGAATATTATAAGTATACCCAATTTTGTATCCAGGCAATCTTTGGCCACAACCCATGATTTGCTCTTATCTCAATCTGATTTTTTCTGAACAATGTCTTTGTTTAACGGATTACAGAACTGTTTAATAAAGTATGCCAATCTTCTAGCTTCCAGCGAACTTATCGCAACCTCTCCAAAATTCAATAGAAAACGCTGGCAGCCGAACTCGTACCTTCGTTTACAGATGAAAATGAGTAAAAGAAAAACGATTGCGTTCAATGACAAGTTTTGTCGGTTCAATTTATTGTTCCGAGCTTCGCCAAAGTTACCCCAATTTAGCCAGTTCATTGTGCGGGTTAACATGAACTGAGTGGCATCTGATTTGACTATTAGTTGGCTGTGCTTAAGAATTTGCCTCATTTAACTGATCAGTAATGAATGGACTTCCTCTATATGTACCAAATTATTTAAAGGACTTTGTCCACTACTGTCTAATTGAATTTGCCAATTTTGTCTTTGATTTTACTTTTTACCTGCTTGCTGTTGAGATAAGATTGTATTTGGATCAGCTGCGTTTGGTTATCTTGTCTAATGTATCTTAATTTGACACTTTTTTATTATATTTTCCCGATTTTTTTATAATTTTAAGTTTTTAACTCTAATCTTATATTTTTGTATTGTATTGACTCAATTTCTTGTAATGGCCCGTTATTATTTTATAATAATATTATTTCTCCCTAAATAATATCCTAGAAATCGACGAACGCAACGTTATAACATAATGGGATTATAACAATTATTCTCTGATTTGATGTAAATCAGATTCAACTAGATGGCAATTGGGGCCGATAGATAATAGTTATGTCCTTTATTCACTAGCCCGAACTGGTGCATGTTAGATTGCAGAAAAAACTATTCAATTCTTCTGGTTCTATTTAACGGGAAAAAGTCTTCAAGACCTCAAGCGAGGGAGCTTCATAGATACAGTAGGGCAAACTTATATCTGGTCTGGTCATCGGCTATTATCAATTGAATGAAGAAGCACCTTGTCATTATTAACTTAGGTAGACACTGATCCTTAAGAGTATATAGTATCCGAATTGCAGACGGTTTGCGATTTTTTTTCAGTTACAATAGGTTTTACTGATTTTTTAAATGCATTGCCTACTTCCTTTTTCTCGCTGAATCCAGAGTGAAACAATCGACTTAAAAATCTTCAAATTCTTGAATATTTGTGCCATAAATTTACGAGAGAGGGAAATATCTTGAATTATTTTTGGTGCGTCCCCCTCAAAGTAATTTTTATACTAATAAACAAAAAAAAAACAGGAATATTAGAGAAAGTATATTTTCAAGACTAGTCAAAATCAATTAACTGTCACGAAAACATGAATACTCAAAATATAATTTTTAGCACTAGACCAACCGCGTCCCGATTGAATCATGGGAGCTCGCGGTGGTACATACGAACCCCATTTTACAAGAGATTTTTCTCAGTCAAACAGATTCGGAAATAAGTGAGTTTTAATAATTATGAAAGCGGTACTTTATTACAGTTATTTAAAATAACAAAAGTTTTTAAATCTTTCTTGTACACTAACTGGAAAATAAAGGAAAAATGTCACTATAAAAAACACTTGGAAAGTAAATCACCTTCACAAAAAAGAAAAAATAAACCTTAGGTATTATTTTCATTATCTTTTGGACATGGTCACTACAAATCTACTTTTCGGAATATTTTTCTCTGCTGTCCACAATGCGATAAGTGATTTTACTAGTTCATAGCCAATGCTGTGCAAGAAGTGTCGTCGAGCTAATTTTTCAGTCAGATTCTTCAGCTGGTGTATTACTAAGGTGTTTATCCAGCATATGTTTAGAATACCATAGAACTAAACAAAAGAAAAGCATTTAGAAAAAATATTAACAATATTTATTACCTTTCGAAAATTCCTACAATCATACGCCTGGGATTATTTGTACTCCAATACCACTAAATTGGGCTTTACAACACAAACAGACGAGCACAACAAGCGATAGTACGTTACTGATCGTGTAGGCTGCTTATTAAGCTAGCTAGGAGTTGTTTTCTGAAGCTAGAAAAACAATTAATACAATTTTGTTGGATTCTGTACTACTCACTGTCCTAGTTTTTCGGCTTTGAAGCCTTGCTTTGTTGTATTTATAGAAAAACAAACTCATTCAAACACATACATAAATATCACGGTCAAAACATGCAAATTAAGTCTTATCACAATATTATACACTTTTATATAATAAAAAAACGATTTTTTAGACAACATTCTAATACAGGGTGTGTATTTTTTCTCCATTCTGTAGATCGAACAGATTTTTTAGAACGTTCAGAGCACTCTGGAAAAGAGATACAAATTCTGAGCGTTCTGTTCGTTTTTTTTTATATTGGAAACACTTGTGATTTGTGAAATGGCAATTGATAATACAAGATTCTTTATAAAATTATATAAATAATAATAATAAAGTTATAAAAATAAATAACGGGTGAAGGAGAGGAAGTAGAAGGATTATTTCTCATCTACAGCAGACTGCAATTCACTGAAACGAACTTCTATGGTAGGCATCAGAGATAACCATACTGATGAGACCTCTCTGATCGCTGGGTCGAAAAGTTCAATTTTTTCTAAAGGAAAGGAAAGTACTATGGAATTTATGAAGGTATTCACATTTTCAAAAGTATTTTTTGCGCTCTATTGATATTACTAACGGATTGCTCTAAATACTCAGAGGTTTATGGTTTATCTACTATTTGTTTGAGCACTCTACGCAATAATAACAATAAACGTTCAGAACGTTCAGAGTACTATGAAAGTAAATTAAGGTACAAGAAATCGGTGTTCAGACCGTTCAAAGTGCTCTAAGCAGAATAAAGATACACGCCCACAGTGTCGAGTTTTCCATACTTTTTTACACTTTTTAACTTTAGAGAGTTCTATATAAGTCAAAGCTCTCCTTAATTCAAACGTTTTTTTCTGTTCCTACATAATTTTTTTTCCAAACATGTAACTATATATGTAACTCGAATCAAACTTAATGAATTATCGTCGTCGTCTGTTAACCATGATATTTGATTCTGTGGAACATCGAAAAGTTGAAATTTGCGGAGAGGGCATCTAACAACGTGGCAAATGACAATATTAACCAAGTCTTCAATACTTTCATTCAGTATGCAAGAGAGATTGATTTGGACGGACTACGCGTAAAACGCAATTCAATATTTTAAGGTCCTATAATACATACTACAAATACTTACTACAAATGTGTTGAGCCTACTGTTGTAACCCGGTTACAGCCCTCACTCACCATACATACGCCTTCATGGAGGGTAAACATGCTTACCTCATTCTAAAAATTTCCAAAACTTGAAACTACAAAGTAGCGCTAAGTGATAATATTTCACTCATATCCCCTAGTAAAAACCTAACGCAAACCACTTCGAAGTCGTAGAATAAAATCTACTCGAATAAACAATTATATACAATTCCACATTTTTGCCTCTAACAATAACAAGAAATTGCCACCTTGCAATTTCAAGAGAGAAAATATTCATGTATTGTATGCTTTACTGCCCATGCTCGCTAAAATTTAAATAATCATAAATAACGTAGTAGTAATTGCTCAGCAGACTAAGCTTTTGGGTTTTCGCGTGCCGGGGATGATCAAACTATCGCAATTCGCAGTCGGTACCTACTTAAAATTTTGTCGAATGGGTCGAGATTAAGTTTAATCTTCATGTGTGGAATATCAAAACCCCAATTTAGTTAGTTAAGAGATAATTATTATTAATCTCATGCAACTAATTCTAAAGAAACTTGGATTTTTATTAAATTTCAATCCCAGCTATCCTAATTTAATGGTTAATTAAAAAGATACTTAGTTTTGAACTTAAGTGTCTTATTATTAAAAGTAAGAACTATTGTAAAACACTGCTCTATCGGGACACGGTTTCCGCCTCCTCATCGAAGGCACGGGCGGAAATTCAACACCACTCCATAACTCGAAAATTCTATAAGTCGAACCAAAACCCTCGAGAATACTTTCCAAGCTATGAAACAGAAATCTATAGATGTGCGTTGGCAGTCCCTTCTCTAAAATGTTCTATATTGATACATATGGAAAAGTCAATGTTTGACTTTATATATGCTATAAAGCCTAATCTACTATCCAGACAGGAAAATAGTCTTGCAGTAATTTTAAGCATGGCTCCTTACCCTCCCAAAGGCTACACTTACTGTATACCTTACGTAACAAAACAATAAAATAGTTTTGATTAAAAAGTAACCTTACCATTTCACGCTCATTAACTCTCAGCCGAGTAATAGTTTCAATAATGTAAATATTTGCGGCCGTAGTCTGAATCTGCAGGAAAATTGATTCGAATTCATCGAACCATGGTACATTTGCATATGCAAATATTACACAGCTGAATGTTTTTTGTTTGTAGGATCATAGTAATTCGATTAAGATAAATTTTTTTAAATAATTTTGTTAAGCTAGGTATAAAAATTTGATTGCAGTTAAGAAAACAAGCTTAAAATTATCATTACTTTCGGGTGCAGGAATTACCGAAATTAAACTTCTGTCAGTTTTACGTAAGAACACTGCAAATATTTTAGAATGTTAGGGCTAAGCTAGGGCTCTCATGTAGTATTAATGGAGTCTGTTTCATGGCTTGGAAGTATTTCTCGAGGGTTTTGGTCGGACACATTTTGTTGGTCCCATAACTATTCGAATTATATAGGGGTTTCACGTATATGTATAATCACTGTGAAAGATTGCAGTTATAGTACATATAGTTTACAACTATTTCAATAGTTTTATTTATTGGCGCAACCGCTAATTATTTATTAGCATACTTTTAGCTTGTTTAGTCCCTTGAAATTCTCACTAGCAGATAAAGATGTAAATTAAAGCATCATTAGTAAATAATTCGAGTTGCAATTAATTTATTCCTACCACATTCTCAATTTAATCATAAAAAAGAATAGTTGCTAAAATTTAGTTTTAAGTCAGTCTGTAGTTATTACAAACAAGTTCAACGACTCTGTGCGTTCAAAACCCCTCAAATATTCGCTTTATATCCAAGAACACAATTGCTATAAAACCGTTTTTGGTCTAAACTTTGCTTTCATTCATGCAGTAGCCTATTGGAAGGTCTGTCGTTTTATAAGTCTCAATTGACAATTAACAATTAAAGTATTTGATTCAAAATAACTGCAAGCTTCAATTTGCTCATATTTATAAAATTTTCTCATTAGAATTTTGTACATCTTCGTATTTTGATGAGTTTTGGAACATCTTTTACAGGAATCACCAAGGATTTTTTTCATGACTCCGGAAAATACCAAAACCGATTGATGAGTTTAAAATGTCCATAAGTGGTGGTCGCATTTAAGATAAAACATCACGGAAGAATTTTCAATTATGTATACACATGCACATATACATTTATGTCATTTAACATGGAAATAGCAGAGGAGATTATTAACATGACATCATAAATTAGAATTACATTAGGAACGATTTTTAAGAGAATCATGTGAATTCAGTTTATCAAATATTTTATTTACTGATTAAATTTTATTAACTTTTGAATCATCATCTTTTTTTATTATTTTCTTTGATCGCTTGGACCAAATCATCTCCTCTTGATAAAGTTTCAGAAAATCTAAATTATTTTGATAAAAAATATTTCAATGCCCCGTTTTAGGAGGGCAAGATTAAACTAGAGTAGGTGATTTTCGCTGGATCAATCCAGCACCACAGAAAATTTTAAGAGTATAAAAAATTACTTATTATTCAGTCAAAAATCTTATTTGATTTCTTTTTTTTTATTTTTAAAACAACATATTTTTCACGAAAAGCAAATTGAGAGGACGATAATTTATATCAAATTCAAATGTCATTCACTCTCACTGAACTTAACTAACTAAATAATTATAAATTTGCATTAAAAACTGGAAACAATGAGTTTTCAATAAATGGGGATCTCACAAAACCCTCGAGAATCTTCCCAAGCCATGAAACAGAAATCTATAGGTGTTTGTTTGGCGGTCCGTTCTCTAAAATGTTCTATATTGATACTTATGGAAAAGTGCCAATGCTATAGAGCGTAAACTACTATCCATATAGGAAAATAGTCTTCTAGTAATTTTCAGAATGGTTCCTTCCTTACCTTTCCAAAGGCTACACTTATTATATACCTTATTTAACAAAATAATAAAATAGTTTTGATTACAAGTTAACCTTACCATTTTACGCTCACTAACTCTCAGCTGAGTAATAATTGCAGGTGTGTATGTGCAGACGGAGTCCGAATCTGTAGGCAGCTTCATTCAATATCACCAGCCCACGGCATGTCATGGTGGCATGATGAGAGTTTTTGTTTGAGGAATCGCAGTCATTTGGTTCAGATAAATGTTTTTAAATAATTTTGTTAGGAAAGGTATAAGAGTTTTATTTCGGTTCGGAAGATAAGAAAGCAAGCTTAAGATTATCAGAACACCATTTTTCTGTATGAATAGTAGTTTAGGCCGCAAGAGCTATTCAAATCATACTTTTGTCAGTTCAACATAAGAACACTGCAAATATTTTAGAATGCTAGGGCTCTGTTGGGGCTCTCATGCGGTAGTGAGGGAGTCTGTTTAATGGCTTGTGAAGTATTCGCGAGGGTTTTGGATCTCCCCAAATTGTTTCATTCTAGGTAGTGGTATTCTGTATGTATGCTATCCACACCGAAATTTAAGCAGAATAAATAGTTAACGTAAAGATATACGTTGAAGGACTTTTGGCCTCCGGTTTACAGGAACTAAAATCTTCGAAATGTTTACACGGTAAGAGACTTTTGTCTCTAGAGACCATAATTAAAAAGTCTCTAGAGACACGTCTCCGAAGTGTATACACGAAATTTGAAGTTTGGTCTCTAGAGATCTCCAGAGATCTTTGTTAATTGTTAGAAAGAATTATCTCAACAGTTTTTTCATGTTATTGGAAAAGTGGCAAAGCTTAAAAAAATATATCTTTGGAGTACAAATTTTACGGATAAACACAACAAATTTTTGTGATTTTTTTTAATAACCAGGATTCTATTGACGTAACAAATGTTCTGCCCTAAATGCATTATATTAATTATTAATATTTTTATTAATTGCTTTGTAACAATTTGTTAAGCTCACTCCACTTTATTCCTTTTCCTTTCCGATGATTAGACCTACATTACTGACCAGAACACAAATAGTCTCCGCGAGATCTGAAGACGACAAATGAACAAACTTCGGAGACCGGAGACCGAACCTGGAGGCCTTTTTGTTTTAAAATACACGACGGGGGACCCGAGACCAAAAACATCTCTAGAGACTAGGTATCTTTAGAGATTTTTTGTGTGTCCGAAGTGTATACGCTGGTCTCTGGGTTTCCAGAGACCAAAGTCTCGCTGTGTAGCTTCACCTTTTTTGATGACGATATGAAATCCGGAACCGGTCAAAATTATGAGCGTACAAAATATTTTTTTATTTTATTATTTTAATAGATTAAAGCCTAATTAGTAATTACAACTCTAAAAGTGAATTTCTAAAGTCGTGACGCCACCTTTCATGAATTCCATATTAGATATTTAAGGTTTTAGCCTAATCAAAAAGGAAAAAAGCACAAGGTTTTTCTAAAATAACTACTACTGAACAATGACGTAACTTCACTGTATTTCAGGGATTTCGGGTGATCCACCGCAGTCAGACAAGTGAGGTTACCAGTTTGACAATTAGACAATTAATTAAAATTCGCACGCATTGCTTCTTGTAAGCCACGAACGCAACCTTGAATTTGATTACTTAACTGCATTTATATTATCGGGTATAGAATTTGGTTAAAGCTAGCCAAGATTTGTCAGTTAACCTTGTCGGTTAATATGACCTGAGTAGCATCACATTTGACTATAGGCCTTTCTTATCTGTTAGTGCTGTGGTACGGTAGAAATACCAATTATGTTGTAATTGTATTTATGATTACAAACAACTCGTTTGATGATGTTAGCTTGATAGTGACTGACACTAGACCGCCAAGGCCAACTGATAGGAGTGAACGGTGAGATCCGGATGCCTCTCGATTTAATTGATAATAGCTGACTATGCAATTGATAACGTTGAGGGGTCTCTGATTGTTGTGGCGATGGTTGTGTATATATAATAAAATTCAATAATCGTATAAACGAAGATAATCCGAGATTAAAGATAAACATTTGGTAACTGTATTGTAATCTGCATTCTACAACAGTTAATTAGTCCCACCAACCAATTTTAAGACCTAGTTTATAAAAAAGGTGACACGGTTTGAAGTAAAAACAAAAACGAATTGGAAATGACTAAACACAGTAACAGAAGATACATGCAACAGAATTTCCTTTATGTACTGCCTTATGAGAAATCCTATTGATATGGGCCCATTATTATATGACAAATGACCTCGAAAATTTAAAAAAATTAAAACCGTTTTACTAAAAGAAAAATTTGTATTCCTTCTTTTTCCACTTGGGTTTTTTTTCAATTGTATCGAAACATAATCAGGAATATAACGCCCTGGCTGGTTGTGTATTTACATCTCAGTCTTAAGCTTCTCTCTTTTCACAGAATGATAATATTTCTGACAATGAACTTAGAGCTTCTACAATGGAGAGAGCTTTTGCAGAAGATAAATACCGACAATTTGCAAGTTATGCCCAAAACCAACCTAATTTCATTGGAGAGGAATTACCTCCGAAACAAAATCCCGAAGAATTATTACCAGGGGCCTTTTCTGAAAATTGGTTGGAAGATTTTCAAAAAAATAAAGCAGCAGAAGGTGAGGTTTCCTTTAAGTTTTATATTTTTTAAATTTTCCTTCTATATTGCACTTTTTTTTTTAGCTGAAAAGGTTGAAGATTTTAATCAAAAGTTTTGGCAAAAGTTAGAAGATGAATGGAAGAAACTATGCGATGAAGATAAGGGCGATCATCCTTGGTTGACCGAGTTTAATGACTATTATGATCCGTATAAGGTTTGTTTGAATCATATTTTTACTCTAATTAATGAAACAATGTTAATTTGTACCTCATTATAAAGGTCTACAACTTTACGGATGAAAATCCAATGTTGGAACAAGAAAATTCATTGGAAAAAGGAAAAAACTTTCTTGCTCAAGGTGATATACCAAGTGCTGTTCTTTGTTTTGAAGCTGCGGTTCAAACAGATTCTCAAAATGCAGAAGCCTGGGAACTATTAGGAACATCACAAGCAGAAAATGAAATGGTTAGAAAAATCTTCGAAGAATGCTGATCATATATAATAATTTCTGATTGGTTTTAGGATCCATATGCTATCGCTGCATTGAAAAAGTCATTAGAGTTGCAACCCAATAATATGAAAGTTTTAATGGCTTTAGCTATTTCCTACACAAATGAAAGCCTTCAAAGTCAAGCATTAAAAATGTTGACTACATGGTTGCATTGCCATCCCGAGTATAAACATCTCGTACCTGTAAATTTGCTTCAATATGATGAGAAGACTCTGACAAGTTCCTTAATACGTGGACCTGAACTGAAGGAAATACAAAACTTGTTCCTGGAAGCTGTAAAACAGAATCCCACTAACATAGATCCTGATATTCAAGAAGCATTAGGTGTATTATTCAATCTTTCATCTGAATATGATAAAGCGGCAGACTGTTTTCGTGTAGCTCTACAAGTTCGTCCCGATAGTGCGAAACTTTGGAACCGTTTGGGTGCAAGTTTAGCAAATGGTAATCGATCAGTTGAATCTGTAGATGCATATCAACGTGCCCTAGCAATTGAGCCTGGCTTTATACGGGCACGATATAATGTCGGAATTATTTGTATGAATCTCAAGGCATACAAAGAAGCTGCTGAACACTTGTTAACGGCACTAAATTTACAAGCTACATCATCACTACGATCAGGAATGCCTGAAAGTAATCGAAATAATCAAATGTCTGATACTATTTGGAGCACCTTGAGAATGGTCCTATCATTAATGGGACGTAGAGATCTTCAGGAAGTTATGGATCAGCGTGATTTAAGCACTTTGAATAAAGCATTTGCAGATTCTTAAATACATATTAGGATTAAGAGGGATTTTATGTAGTCAATTCATGTCTTCACTATATTGTTACGTTTGGAGGCGGGTACATCGTGTTTATTTTTTTAAGAAAATATATTTTTTTTTATTTATTAATGTTTTTATGGCTACTTTTAAATGTCTTGGAATTCAGATATTTTGATCTTAGTCCGGCAAGCTATGTAATTATAAGGACGTGAATTATAAGTACTTTGCTAAGAGGCGCCAATTTTTGGGTCTCTGTTTATAAATACGGCGACGTAGTGGAAAATAATCACACTATTTTATTACAAATTCATAGTGCTGACATCTAAATGTCGATAAACAACTACTCTCTATTATAGAAAGTCTTGCGGCCGTGATTAGAAAGTCTTTAGGAGTTTTATTTTTTACTATATTGGCGTTGGCTGATACTTTGGAGATTGCTACTCGACGACTTGCGATAATATAATCTATGCAGGAATGATCTCTCCCCCTTGTTTGCTGTCTTCTTATGATGTGACCAACTTGATTCTGTCTAAAGTTACATGTTACAACATTTTATCTATTTGATTATAAGCAGATACATCTCCAGTTCTTCTTGCAGTCAGTCTGATAAAAACAGCTACTTCCTTAAAATCCCTAAACCTAATCCTTATTCTTTCCATTCTCACCCAAACTCTTGCGAGAGATGTGGCGCAGCAGCTGCATGAAGAAAAGACCACGTGAAATGGACAACTTAAAACCAATATTCTAAAAAGTGGAATAGAGAAGAAAGAAAGGCTGGACTTGGAGAAGAAATTCATTCTCCTGCATCGTGCCGTTTGATTGCCGTAAATCCTATAACTACGATATTCATATCTCTGAGAGTTTTGTCAAATTTTTGAGTTCAAACAGCAGATTCGTTACGTCGTGACTAACGCGTGAATGGCATTTATTTTCAAGAAAGTCATATAATAAGAATAACTCTTGCTTCAACGCCTATTTCTTTTGGAATTCAATACCAATAATAGGTCTGATAACTGGAGTGCATTCCAAAACATAGCCACAGTTGACTAGAGCTGACTTAATAGCGCACAATAGTCAACTCACCTAACATATTTCAGTTGATTAATGGGTTTTGAAACGATTGAAGTCAACTGCAGTCAACTGTAGCTGTTTTGGAACGCTGTCCTGATCTTTCAAAAAATAAAAGAGCAATGACCTCAGATGACGGCAGAGCTATGGTATTAATTCATCTGTTAATGCGATGCTTATGGCAACCCCAGCATTTACGTTCAATGCCATTTCGCCGGTACAAAATCTCCGTCCGGATCCCGCAGAGAACACTTGTAAATGAAACACTTCTGACAGTTTGTTTGACAATAAACTGAGATGGAACGGAGCACTTTTATCGCTAGGTCATAGGAGAAAAGTCTTTTTTTTATACAACTTGCTCTAATTTTTTTATTGCGTTTTTTTAATAAAATAGTTAATAAGAAAAATTAACAGTATCATCATCATGTCTGCAGTAACTAAAGGTAAGATATAAAAATTATTTTGAGAAAAATTGTGTTGGTTTTAATACAGTGGAAGTTTTGTCTTACTGTTAACAAAATTTAAGTAATAAAAAAAAAAAAAAAAAAAAACATTTATTAAATTATATATATATTATATAAATTATAAATTCTTATTGAGATACTTGCATAGAAGCTGAATAAGATAAGATAAAAAAAATAAGTAAAGTTTACTTTGCAATGTGAGTTCAAACATTCAATGGATACAAAAGTCCTTGACTTCTTCAAGGTCCAAAGTTCAGGTTATTTTTTTCTTACTTTTTGGACTTTTGAGCGATCCCGGCTGATTCCATATAAAAATACTTTTAACTTTATAACGAGTTGGAAAGCGTAATATTGGATGATAATAAAAAAAGTATTCTCATCTCATTGCCATCTGCGTGCAATATGCTTTTGTTATTTTTGACGGTTTGGAATATTGTCTATCAATAACGGAATGAAAATAATATGTATGTGACCTAAAATAGAATAGAAAAATTATTTATTGAAGAATTAGATAGTTAATAGTAGGTATAGTGCAAAGTTATTTAGCAAACTAACAAACGAGCAACGAACAAACTCATTGCAGTAGAATATGATACTAGTAATATAGTTAGATTATGAAGTCAAATAATAGCGAGCTAAAAGTGCTCAAAATAAAGTTGGAAATGCAGATTAACAGACGAAATAAGTGACAGTAACAATAACAGCTGTCAATAGATTATAAAATAAAATATTCAAAAGAGAAAAATTCAATTGGTAAAATCCACCTCACAAGATAAAAAGGTACAAAGTCACATCTTTCCCAAGTATGAAGTGCGTCTGATTTTACATTTCAGCTGGGACAAATAGAAGATCATGTTCTGCAGTTACCAGCTACAGTAGGTCTCGAGAAATACCTAAGATTACCAGAAGGTACCTCGGGAGTATTGTTATTATTAACCCCCTTTAATTCATTGAGGGGCATTTGATGGAAAAGTAGATCTCCACAAAGTACTCTAAAAACATCCTGCGTCTGTTCTTCTCCAAGAAGTTTTTGGTATCCCTGAACCAAATTCAAACTATGTTGGATTGAGTGTTAAGAAAGAACCACTGGAGTGTAAGTAAAAGTTCCTATTCCGAATCAGAAAAGACTAAGCCGTTGGCGATCAATGAAGTGGATTCACTATCAGGAGGAAAAAAATGAACTGAGAGGGAGGGTCAGTTCACATGTGTATGATCCTACGTAGACTGATATCAAGAGAATGTGCGTAGTCTTTAGGAGTTCATCGACTTTCTAATAACAGCTTAAGTTTAGTCTTTGAAACCATGTCTTTAATATAAAAGGTATTTTTTTGTTAGATTGCGGGTAGCACTGATATCAAGAAACGCAACAGTCCACTCACTTGCTAGAAAGGGCTCAAGAATGGATACGTAACGAACGGTTCGATAAGAAAGCATATGAATAAAGTTTAGAGAGAAATAACTTAGCAGTTGACAACCATAGTGCCGGATTTCTAAGACCTGGGTAAAAGCAAGATAGATATTTATGTCTCGAACTAAATAGTTGTTTTGTTGAAGGAGGAGACCAGAGGGTTTTAGTGTCACTGGACACCTTTCTTTGGCTGGCACGCCGATCGCTTACGCTTTCCCTTCAGCGACTTCTGAAAAAGTTACTTGAACAAAAGAAGTGGAGAGCATTCAGAGTTTTTTGTGTGATAGACCTAGAAGGATCATATGCATTAGGTAATCTCATTTTCGGCTTTCTAGAGAGATCCAGGTGTAAAGGAATGGATGAATTCGTTGGATTCATAACAGCTTTAGCTTCCTACTCCCTATTATATATTGATGCATCAATTATCAATATTAAATTGATGACTTCGGGTAAGTTTCCTTGATGATGAGGTATTAACATGGGGCATCACAGTAGTACATGGTCTGCTGATAGGTAGTTGAATCGGTGGCCGCCACTTTTAAGCTAACTAACCTACTGTGAAACTTCTTCATAATTAGGTATATAATTTATGTTTTATTTCCATAAAATTAACTATGACTATTTTCACCTTCTGACAAACTATTTTTGAAAAGAAAAAAAAAATCAATTAACTTTTTGAACTGCGCTGATAAGACTTACTTTTCTACGAAATACTAAGAAGAGGCATGGTTGGATGGTATAGTCTGTTACAAGTAGATCAAAATCACTTGAACTTTACTGCCACCAAATAGTCATAATAAGATAATCGAAAATATTATGTATGTACTAATTTAATCATATTTTCAATTTTTAGGAGTGTTTATTGTTGCTGCTAAACGTACTGCTTTCGGTACATTCGGAGGCGCCTTCAAGAATATTAATCAAACTCAGCTACAGACTGCAGCATGTAAAGCAGCTTTAGATTCTGCAGGTCTTCGTCCCGAACAAATAGATTCTGTTATAATCGGGAATGTTTTATCTGTAAAAATCATTTGAGCTAGTTTTTTTTTCATTTAGTCAAAAATATAATAAAAAATATTTATTTTAGCTTTCTTCCGCTGATGGAATATATGTACCCCGTCATGTTTCATTACAATGTGGAATTCCTCAAGATAGACCAGCACTAGGAGTAAATCGACTTTGCGGTTCAGGATTTCAATCGATTGTAAATGGAGCACAAGATATTATTTTGGGTGCAGCTAAGGTTGCTTTAACCGGTGGCGTCGATAATATGTCTCAGGCACCCTTTGTTGCACGTAATGTGAGATTTGGAACTGTATTGGGGGTAAATTATGACTTAGAAGACTCTTTATGGGTTGGATTGACTGATTCGTATTGTAAATTGCCTATGGCTATGACTGCAGAAAATTTGGGAGAGAAATTTAAAATTCCACGTGAAAAGGTTGATGAATTCGCTTTTCGTTCACAACAAAATTGGAAAAAAAGTAAAATATGATAATTTAAACTTATTTTTAACTTATGTCCTACAGACAATATTTTATAGGTCAAGATGCGGGTGTCTTTAAGGCAGAAATTGCACCATACAAATTGAAAGTTAAGGGAAAAGAGGTTGATTTTGCTGTGGATGAACATCCTAGGTAAGAGTGATGTTTAATTTTACCTAGAAAATAAATTAACTGTTAATATTTTTTAGACCTCAAACTACTCTAGAAGGATTGGCAAAGCTTCCATCACTATTCAAGAAAAACGGTTTTGTTACTGCTGGAACAGCTTCAGTATAGAAAAACGGCCTTTCATTTAAGTTCATATCACTTATATTATGTCATTTAGGGTATCTGTGATGGTGCTGCATCTGTGATAGTTGCATCAGAAGAAGCAGTAAAGCAGTACAACCTTAAGCCATTGGCCAGACTTGTTGCGTACTCAGCTGTTGGAGTACCACCAGAAATTATGGGTTATGGGCCAGTGCCGGCAATCCAAAATGTTCTTAAAATAGCTGATGTGAAGCAAGACGATGTCGATTTATTCGAGGTAACCATATTAAAAAATTAACAACCGATCTTCTATTTTAACTTTTATTTTAAAGATCAACGAAGCCTTCAGTGTACAAGCATTGGCATGCGCTCAGGAATTGAAACTGGACATGAATAAACTTAATGTAAATGGCGGGGCTATTGCTCTTGGCCATCCTT
Organism: Dioctria linearis; assembly: GCA_963930735.1. NCBI lineage: Eukaryota > Metazoa > Arthropoda > Insecta > Diptera > Asilidae > Dioctria > Dioctria linearis. The sequence goes on along the minus strand of OZ005740.1, from coordinate 304,085,751 downwards.
TAGGAGCAACTGGATCAAGAATTGTTGGTCATCTTGTTCATGAACTTCAGTAAGTTTAAAGAATTGCTTTTGTTTGAAATAATTTATTTTTTTTACTTCTCTTTATCTTTGAAGACGAAAGAAATTGAAACGAGCTGTGGGAGCAGCTTGTATTGGAGGAGGTCAGGGTATTGCATTGCTTTTAGAAGCGGTTTAATCAGTACTTTTTTTTTGTTTCATAAAAAAAAGTGAATATCATTGATTTGCTGGACATTTATATTTTGTAATCTATTTCGAAGATAAGGATAAAGTTGTTTACAATAATAAAATTTATATTTTTAAAAAATGATTTATCTTTAAATTATAATTATTTATTACACGAGTTTAATTTTTAATGTGACCGCAACAGTCATCACAAATACGATGGGTGGTTCTGCGTATCCTTGATATTGCTTGTTGTTTCCAGATTATGTCTTCGTTTGAGACTCGTTCAATCTAGCGGATTTTAAGGATTCGGCGTAAACGCAACGGCAGTCTCGCACTTCGCCTTTACTCGCTATCGCGGGCAGTTTCTTACTCGCTCCGCAACAGTGTAGCAACTACTAATATGATTTGGAATTTTTCGTGGGTCGGCTAACACCCGGTTGAAGAGCACCAATGATTATAGACTAGTAGATACATATATCCGGAATCGTTTCTGTGCTGTATAGGAGATGTCTCTCCTTTTTTAGTTTATATGCTTGAAAAAATTGCTTTAATGGTACAAATAAAAGTTTATATAAAATCTTTTGAAAATAGCGACATCTCCTATAAAACATAGAAATGATTCTGGGGACATCTGTTACACTCTATAATCAATGAGAGCTCTGATCTTAGAGGTTTGACTCCAGGCCTCTTCGAAAAGCAAGACTGGGTTTCACCAACCACAAAGGTTCCAACCCAGCTGGTATTACAATTAATAAAAAAAAGGGAGAAAGTAAAATTATACAATATGAAAAAAACAATAATTGAATTATAAAATTGAATTAAGTAAAATAGACAAGTTGTTATGTCAGAAAAAACTCAATAGAAATATGATAATTAAACAATCACTAGACATACGACTTTGTAAAAGAACTGAAGTAGACAATTTGGTACATTAGGTATAAATTCAATAGAAATATGTAGGATTGGATAATCACTAGACTCAAGTCTGACAGTGGCCAGATGCCCTAGTTGCCGTAGGCCAACCAAACTTTATTGTACCAGCTTTTAAGGTTGTACAATAAATATTTTTTCAATTGAATTCAAGCAAGACTGGGTATTGGATATAATTTCAAACTTTCCACTGTAAAATTTCGGGGGCCTATATTTTTGACATTTTAAAATAATATATTCTGTATCACTGTTCAGTCAGGCAGCCTTGATGGCTTCGAGTTACTGGAGAGCTATAGGACGTACTTGGATAACCTGTTTATCCACAACGCGGTGTCCCTACATTGGGTACCCGGTCACAAGGGGATCATGGGTGATGAAAGCGCTTGCTGACCTGCTAGCCAGGTCCGGTTCTAGTTCTCCCTTCCTTGGATGATGGGCGAACCTGAGCACTTGCACTTGTACAAAGCTTTTTCTTGATGAGTCTAATAGGAATTTAATTGACTTTCTCTTGGAGCTCGCAAGAAAATAATGCAGAACCGTGGTCGGCTTATCACTGGCCACAGTTTGCTTCACGCTCATTTAACAAAGACAGGAGTTGTTGACAGTCCTGGGTGTCTTTCATATCTGGAAGGCAAGCCTAAGATAATTGAACACTTTCTGTGCGTTTGTTCGGCTTTTGCCCTGGGCAGGCTGGATCTGTCGATGAGCTGAAAAGCTTATATCACCCTAGACTTGATGCGCTTCATTAAGAGGACAGGAAGGATGAAGGTGAAGGAAGTTTTCTCTTGTTCTAATAGGTTAGCACGATGGGCCGCCTTGTCGTGTCTCTGAAGAAAAACCATATCCTTGTTCATATATGACTATATGACGGATCCAGGATTCTTGTGAGGGAGGGGCGCAGCTTTGGTTTAAAAACGGTATAAGTTGGAAACAGATGAAAAGTTCGAAGATACTCGCCATCAATCGCAAATGTGAAATACATAAAATTTATCATTAAGATACGTGTCGATCAGATACGGCTACCACTCGGAACGAAGTAAGTTGCTCAAAATCAAATGAGGTGTTAAATTATTTATTTTGTTTTAGATTCTAAATAATGGAAGCGTAAAACTTCTAAATCATATGTAAATGATATATATAATATTATTAAATTATATAATATTCGAGGTCTGGTGTAGGATTTGTAGAGGAGCTCTAGATTCGATGGGTTGAAATATTTGTGTCCAGCTTAGCTTATAGGAAATATTAAAGCCAAGAATGTAAAAAGACGGTGTATCGCAAATCAAGGCTCCATCAAAGGTAATGGGAGTGAAAAGCTTTGATCTTGCTTCAAATAGATGAGACAGCTTTGGCACTTAGATGGCTTGAATTCGACGCGAATCGCTTCACTCCTAGGGAGAACACGATCAAGGTCGTTTTTCATTGATCTAATCACGCAATCTCGTTTGACAAATGTGACATTACCTCCGGAGTCCATAAAAGTATCAACGGCAAAATTTGATATTATGAAGGTCGTTTATTAAATGATCTAATCAAGCCATCTCCTTTGGCAGATGTGGCATTCTGTCTGGAGTTCCAAGAATGTCAAAAGAGTAAGCAAAATCAAGGCTACTGACATAGGCAAAACTATGGATTGGATTAAAAGTACGGGAAAGTATATCGTTAATGAAAATTAAGAAGAGAGATAACAGAGCGCTGGAACGTCTCGGCATTTATAGGGTAGGTTCTGGTGAAACCCCATCTAGTACAACCGGTATTATGCGATCAGGTATAATACTTTCAATCTATAATAGAAGATGAGGGGAGAAACCAAGTGATTTAAGTTTAACTAAAACGGCTGGATGCCAGACTCTATCAAAGGCCATTTAAATATCTAGCTAGAGCAACGATTTTGTGGCTACAAAACACCATTGTGCACGGTTCGAATGTTCCGTAAGAAAAGTCAGCAAGTCTCCAGTTCGGAAGCCATAATGCCGATCATTGGTGAGTTGTTTGGTTTCTAGATACTTCAATAATTTGGAGTTAATGATAGATTTAAAAAACTTTGAAAGAATCGAAGTGATTGCAATTGGTCGATAATTTGAGGTATCGCTACCCACATTTTTCTTAAGAATAAGCTGAACGTGAGCCATTTTCCAACCATTTGGAAATTTTCCTATCGAATAAGATAAGTAGAATAGTTTGTCCAAAGGTTTAGCTAAAGATGAGGAACAGCTCTTAATTAACATGGGTGAGAAACCATCAGGACCTACGTCTTTGGAGACGTTGATCCCCTTAATGACCTTAAACACATCCCTCTTACGGATGTGTATTGGCTGTTTTATAGAGAATTTGAAGCGAATCTACCAGTGAAGATACTAGCTTGATCAAGAGAGTCAAGAACCACTTCACCGATATTAAGTAGTGAAGGTATAGAGCAATTGCTGAAGTTGTTCTTGATGGTCTTGACTGGGGACCAGAAGCCTTTGCTATTCTATTTTGATCAAAAGAAATTTTTCTCTTACGCGCCAAAAGCAGACTCTTTCGCTTTTATTATATTACTTGGTTAAACTGATCGTTAAACCAAGAGAGATTTTAGTGTTGTTGAGATCCGCTGTAAGAATACGGAATATATTCACGCATGCCAAGACTTCTCTAAGGTTCTGATTTAGAGTTTCCCAATCAGCATTTAATTTTTTTTTGTTTAAGGTTTTAGCTAAATATTCTACTATTGCAATTTAGAAATAATAAAACTGTTTTTCCAAAATAAATGTCTTCCTTTAAATGTAATAACTCGCTACATCAATATACAATGATTTGTTTGCCGTTGTGTTTTCAATTAAAACAAATCCCCCATCGTTTTTACCCGAATAAGTTCTGCTTCAAATTTAACGTTTCCAGAAATTTTTATGTCTTGTGCAAAAAGTGCAGTAGAAGAATTCAGAAGATCTACTGCAACTTTTTTGTGGTCTTCAGGGAGGGGCGCGCGCCCCCGCGCCCCCTAGCTGTATCCGCCACTGATATGACATTGGCATTGCGATCTTTGAACTGCCAAAAATAGTAGTTTCAGAATTCGTTAAAAAATTAGACGCGTTTGTAGATCACAAGTATGAGAGAGCAACTGAATAAATATTGTGATGCATCGGTCAGAACTACTAAATAGGTTTTCTTAGGATAAAACGTCTCTAATCACTTACCTAAACTACTTTTGTTTTCGATCAAGATTCTAGAATACTGTGGATTGTCTATTGAAATTCCACGTTAATTTAAAAAAGTTTTCTTAGTGGTTTTTGTAAAAATTCGTACATATAACTTAACATGATTATTATCTTGGTTCGTTTTGGTTACGTTAAGCACAACATTTCCCCGAGGAATGTAATATGTGTTGAACGCTTCTATGACGTCAGTATTTTTTTAGAATCTTCTGCAAATGGTAGAACTTTGAATATTTCTATGATCTATCTTTGGATAAAAATCGAGCTATACTTGAATTAAATATCATTCCATTTTTTTATATTTCTCCTAACGGGACCGATGTTCGTGAATTAATCTACAAGGAATAAGACCAGATATTTCATTAGAGAATATGTGGTCTGTTCAGCTTAACTTACTGGAAATATAGATGTTATGAATGCTCCAAACGAGGATCTCATTAAGAATAATAATCTAATCATGCAATCTCGCTTGAAACATGCCGCATTCCCTCTGGTGTCAGTGTGGAACGTCAAAGGAGTAAGCAAAATCAAGGGTACTATCGATAGCAAAATAATGATTGGGATTGAAAATAAAGTAAAGCAAATTATAATGAAAATTAGGAAGAAAGACAGTGTGATAACAGACCCTGTGGCACACCGGCATTAATAGGGTGAGGTTCAGATGTAACGCCATCTAATATATGTACAATTTGTATTACACGATCAGTTAAAAAACTTTCAATCCATAATTAAGAGGGAAAAAACAAGTGCTTTCAGTTTAACTAACGTTAGTTAGTTTCCAAGCAGTTGGAACGTTTTCTGTTGAATAAGAACAGTTTGCGCAGAATTTTAGCCAAGGATAAAGCACAGATTTTAATTAACAGAGGTAAGAAGCCATCAGGACCTATGGCTTTGGAGACGTTGATCCCCTTAAGAAATTTGAACCCATCTTTCGTACGTATGTGTTTTGGTTCTTGTATACGCCCACACGGGAGGAGCAAAACAGGTTTTTCATTTTCCAAGGAACGAAAAGTGATTTATAAGAGAATGTTCTTCCCTGATCTAATTTTAGATGCAGCCAGATGAAAATGGTCCTTCGAGCCGGATATATATTCACATATATACTTAAGGCACTTTCACATCGAACACAAGAATCGAAAAAATGTAAACCGAAAAACTCAATTTATTCCACTTTAAAAGAAGATTTTTGCTCAAATGATTAATAAAATCATGGGAAATAGGATAAACTAATAATTTTACTAATAAAATAGTATATTTATCTTAGAATTTTTAAGAAAACACTACTTTTATGATTTATCGGACGAATTTTTCCGCCGAAAAAGTTTTTCGGCCGATGTGTTTGATGTGTTTGATGTGAAAGTGCCTTTAATATAACATATTGGCCTTCAGACTTGAAGGTGTTTACGAGTATGTTAACAATGAGCGTAGAGGCCAAGAACCTTTTTAAAATGCAGAATGCCCTTCAGGAGAGCAGCATATAAAGACACCTACTTTTTGGTATTACCAAACTAAATTAAAAATCATAGACGATTATTTGAAGGAATTCTCCGATAATCATCTAACAATATTTGAAGAAACCGAAAAATGGAGGACCCATACTTCACACAAAACCTAATAAAAGGTACCGAAGAATCATACATTCAGTTTCGTAGCCTATTAACAGATGGTCTTTACAAATACCCGCTTACGGCAAAAAGAAAATCAAGCAATTCTGATACCAATATATCAGACATAAAATTACCTAGAATTGACATACCAATATTCGCTGGCGACTGCAAATCATGGAGACCATTCTATGAGTTATTCAAATCACTCATACATGGGAGTCAATCAATATCAAACATACAACACAAGCATACAGAAGAAAGCCTTCATTAGTTGAAAATTTTAAAACTACCCATGGGGACTATACTAATACATTTACTAGTATTAAATCTTCCGTCAGAAATCCATTATTTATGGGAACAGGAAATCAGCGCAACTAATGATTTTCATACATAGGTAAATAAACTTCAACGAGTTTTTCGAAAAACGTTTTAGAACTCTCGAAACGATTAGCTCAGCCAGCCTTCAAGGTACTAGGTACTCATAAGCTCTTCAATTCAACTCAATACAATATCAAACCTATACGCAAAACAACATATGGTTTGCATAATTATTCTATAAATAGAAACATATCACCATGTCTAATGTGTAACGAACTACACACATTATTTGCTTGCTCCAATTTTAAACATACATAACCGACTGAAGTATGTCCAAGAAAAACGGCATGCATAAATTGCTTATCAACAAATCACTCTGCTTGCAACTGTCATAGTACGAAAAAATACTATCAATGAGGAAGACATCACAATACGCTTTTACATTACCAATCAAAATCAGAAACTGAACAGAAACCCCAAGGCAATGGAGATAATACAGATTTAGAAAAGCCAACTGCCTTCAATTAAAGGGATCTCCTATAGATTTACAACCCATACTGCTTCTGCTTCTGCTTCTGCTCCATAACCATAAAATCGTTAAAAGGGTAATTCTCTGTTAATATCGAAGCATTAGAATATCAAGTATCTTGCCATATTATACAACTGATTAGAAAATGGAAATGCATTCAAAATTTACAACTAGCAGGGGATCCTTTGTTATACAAACCTGAACCCATGGACATAGCGGAACAAAAGTTCAAAAAAAAAATCCTCAATACGTGGTACTTCGAGATACGACTGCCCTAACATATCAGATATTTGAGATACGAGCCGTCTAGCGAGCGAAAATTTGCTTTGAAATACGAGCAACATTTGAGATACGAGGTATGGCCGGCTGCTGCATACGACCCACGCGTCGTGCATCTCGGATTATCCCACGCATCTCCCCAGTGTACTTGTTTACCTTGCTGTCTAGCGTTTTTTGTGTGCTTTTTGTGCATTTACATATTTTATCACAATTCTTTTTATATATAATATATAGCAAGGTGTGTGAGTAGAGTAGCTTGGCGAGGCAGTACGGAAGTAGTACTTCAACGATATGTATTGTGCTTAAACGGAAGGAGTCGATAAAGGGTGTAACGCCAGCTGGGGGTGTTACAATAATTTCTAAGCTCCGGAGCTCTCTTCATGAAAAGATGGAGAAACTGCTGATAGTTTGGGTGACGGAGAAGCAGCTTAAAGGCGATACCTTAACACAGGGCAGGGCATAATATGCGAGAAGGCACGAGCGATTTACGGTGATTTGCTGAATCAGACCCCGCGCACTTCCACGGATGAGTCATCGGAAGACTCGTTTAAAGTCAGTCGAGGCTGGTTTGACAACTTCAGGAAAAGGTCCGGCATTCACTCCGTTGTCAGGCATGATGAGGCAGCAATTTCGGATGTGAAGGCAGCTGAGGTTTTTCTCAAAACTTTTTCCGAACTGATAGAAGCCAAAGGATACATCCCCCAGGAAGTCTTCAACTGTGACGATACAGGGCTTTTCTGGAAGAAGATGTCGAATAAGACTTACATAACGGCAGAGAAGAAGATGATGCCAGGCCACAAACCTGTAGGACAAACCTGTGCCCCAATGCGAGTGGCGATTGCCAGTTCAAGCCTCTGCTCGTATACCATTCGGAAAACTCCAGAGCTTTTAAGTCACATAAGATTTTAAAACAAAAACTGCAAGACATGTAGATGGCAAACCCAAATGCATGGGTCACTAGGCAGTTCTTTGTGCAGTGGGTAAACCTGGTTTTGGGCCCTTCTATTAAGAAATATCTACAAGAAAACAACCTACCCATGCAAGCCCTTTTCGTCCTCGACAATGCTCCTGCTCACCCACCGAACCTCGAAGATGACATCGTCGAAGAGTTCACGTTTATAAAGGTTCTCTACCTACCACCCAACACCGCTCCTAGCCTGGAGCCCATGGATCAGCAGGTGATTTCTAATTTTAAAAAGCTGTACACTAAGCATCACCTGTTCCGGCGCTGCTTTGAGGTGACAGAGAACACAAACCTCATCCTTCGAGAGTACTGGAGGGACCACTTTAACATCATGATATGCTTCAGAATTATTGATCAGGCCTGGCTGGGTGTTACAACGAGGACCTTGACCTCTGGATGAAAGATTCTGTAGCCGCAAGGACCTTCGAACGATTCGAACCCGAAGTGCCAGCGGAGGAGGAGATTGTGTCTCTGGGAAAATCCATGGACCTGATGATGGATGAGAGAGACGTGAACGAGCTCGTCGAGGAGCACTCTCAGGATCTGACGAATGAGGGGTTAGAAGAGTTACAATCAAATAGCATACGGAGGTTCTGCAAGAAATTGGTTTCGAGGAGGAGCCAGAGGTGGAGGAGGTTATCTCTACAAGTGTTATGAAGGCGATTTTACGTTCGCGAAAGTCTTTTTTCAAAAAATTTGTTACTCTTCCGTGCCGCTATGGATCTTAAACGGCAGAATAAAATTGGCTCTGTTTTTCAATTGATGGATTCATTTACATTAGGGTGGACGAGAATAAAGACGCAGCTACGAAAAAAATCATGTCACTGGAGCAGCTTGAAATTATTGCCGAATCTATAGCCCAGGTGCAAGTAGCAGGATGAATATGTTTGACAGCATGGTATACCACTAATAAAATATAAATAAGTTATGAAAAGAGAAATTGAATTTTTGGTGGAGCTGGAAAATGCTATTAGTTAAGCTTAAGATATTATGAATTTTCTTCTATTAGATATTGTGAATTATTTACTTATTAGTCTCATTATAAATTATTTGCTTCTACTTGCACCTTTTTCGCCTCTTAAATCTATTTTTCTTTGTAGGTTTCAGCATAAATAATCTTGTAAATTTGTTTTTAATGGTTTTAACACTTTTGTCATTGCTGGTGGATCGTGTGCCGTCTGCCGAGGATGAGAAAGCATTTCTGAAAAACTTTGTAAACGGAAACGTTGGTAATTTAACAGTATGTCATATAAATGCGCGCAATATACTATTGCGAGCGTGGCCTTTGGTTCGTTATTTAAAACACAATATTAAATAATTAATATATAAGTTCTTTATTACACTTAAATCATATAAAGTTCACAAACATTCATCTAATCAACTCAACTCTAATTATCGCTAACACTGTTCTTTCAATTATCGCAATCTAATTACACTCTTTCGCTTCTTCAATTACTTTCGCTTGCTAACACTGCAACGTCTACTACAAGACTCCTCCTCTGGCGATGACAACTGTTATATTTATACCCTAGAAACACTCCGGATTATTCTGGAGTGTTCTATTCCAAAAGCTTCTTGACTATTCTATTTGTTTATTGCCAGTAGATGTCACCAGTTGTCTCTTTCTATTGCACGTAACACTTCCCCCTTCTTAAATTTGTTCGTTCCGAACAACAGGTGGTCCACGGTCTTAATGCTTGTAGTATTGACACAAGCGATCCAGATGGACGATTTTTCGTTTGCCTCCTGTACCACGTTGAATCCTGTATACTACGTCATTTATTTTAGTTACTACTGAATACGGTCCCTCCCACTGTTGTTGTGACTTTGGAGAGCATCCCTTACGTCGGTTCGGGTTGTATAGCCAAACAAGATCACCTTCATTGAATCCTGCTGAATTCGCACGTAAGTCATAGCGTGTCCTCATCCGATGGGTACTTACTGCTAATTTCCCCCCGTGGCCCTTTGTACATCAGCTCTCAGTTTCAATGGGGCTCTGAAATTACACTTGTATATTTCCTTTCTGCTGCTACGTGGCGGCCCTTTGTAAAAAGTACACACAGTGCATCTGCGACACCACTTCTCTACATCCTCGCGCATATGTAGCCAATAAAACTTTTCTCGTATTTTAGAAATTGTTTTATTCACTCCCAAATGTTCTCCAGATGCTCCACGATGCACTTTACCTAGAGCCTCGTTGACCTTTGATGCCGGCACGACTATTTGCATTCGGAACGATTTACCGTTAGGTGCTTCCCACTTGCGTTTTAATATACCGCATTCAATATGAAGAGAATTCCATTGAGCCCAGTAGCTTTTCAGCTTTTCACTCATCCTCGAAATATCCTTCCCTTCTGGTTTTTCTATGTCTGCTTTTTAAGCAAGAATAGGCGATATGTCCGGATCTTCTCGTTGCGCTGTTTGCAAACTCTCGATGTCCCAACCTGTTGATGGCTCCATAGTTACCAACTGTATAGTAGCTGTTTTCTCATTTCCTTTCTCCCAGCCGTAATGCTTACATTCAGGTTCCCAATGACGTTGTACCAAGGCCTCTGCATTTCCATGGATACGTCCTTCCCTGTGTTGGCTCTCAAAGCCATAAGGTTGGATTCTACTCTCCCTAAGAATAGTTTGCTCTCTAGTTCGCCAATTTGGACATTCTTCTCTCCTTTTCTTTTCTGTTGATTCCTTTCGACGGCGTTTCCTGCAGTCGCTTTTAAGGTGTCCCAATTTATTACAATCCCAACATCGAAGAACACTACGTGAAGGGGTGCCCAGTGATAACTGCAATCTATTGCAAGTCTGCTACTCAGCTCGATATCTTTGCAATTCCACTTTCCTCTCTTCATCTAGAGATTCCACTCGTCGGCGTATTCTGCAGTCTCTTTGTAGGTGTCCTGTTCTATTACAATTCCAGCATCGAAAGATACCACGCAAAGGTGAGCTCTGGGATGACTGCATTCTATTACAAGTACATTCGTCCACCGAAATGTCTCTCATTCGTACTGCACCCCGCGAAGCTTGTCTGGCGGATTCATATGCTAATGCATAGGCTAGTGCTTCTGCTGTTGATTTCTTTCCTGCTAGCCTTAATGATTGTTGTAAATTTTGATCTGTAATAGCGTTCGCAAATGCCTCCGTCGCCACTGCATTGAGAAAATCCGCATTCACGCTGGAGTATGACAGATGCGCTAATCTTTCTACATCTGCCTGCAGTTGTTGTAGTGATTCGCCATGTTTTTGAATCCTGTTGCGCAACTGTAGGCGATATACTTGCTGCATGTGCTCATCTCCGTAACGTAATTCTATCGCCTGTACTAATGAAGAGTAATTACGTTGATTTTCAATCGGTACAGTTTGTAAGAGTTCTGACGCAGGACCTCGAAGTGCTAACATCAGAGCTATAGCTTTGTCTTCATCATTCCATCCATTTACCTCTGAAGCTGCCTCGAATTGTCTCTTGAAGATATGCCACGAATTTTGTCCATCAAATATGGGAGGTTTCATTCTACCTGCACCGGATATTTCAGTTGCTACGCTTAGAGGCTGACGATGCTTTATTCTTTCCAGATCTGCTTTAAAGTTATCAAGCTGTTCCGTGACATTTTGTTGTACTCCCGACACTTGTTGTCGAACTTCCAACACTTCCTGCTGTATTCCTTCAATTTTCATATTTTGTTCATCTAATGAAACTTTCAGAAATTTCTTCTGTTCCTCCAAACAAGTTTCTAGACAATTCTGCAAAGAATTCTTTTGTTCATCCCAACGGGATTCCAGAGAATTCTTTTGTTCCTCAAAAGCATTCTTTTGCTCGTCCAGACGGGTTTCCATAGATTTCTTTTGTTCCTCGAGAGAATTCTTTTGTTCGTCCATAGATTTCTTCTGTTCATCTAAACGTGATTCTAGAGAGTTCTTTTGTTCTTCGAGAGAATTCTTTTGTTCGTCCATAGATTTCTTCTGTTCCTCGAGAGAATTCTTTTGTTCGTCCATAGATTTCTTTTGTTACTCGAGAGAATTTTTTTGTTCATTAAAACGGGCTTCCATTTTACTCATTAAAGTACTCAAAAGCTGTTCAATTTTCATCGCAGGCGCTTCTTCAACTTCGATTTCTTCCAAGTTCTCTTCGAAAACAAATGTTTCAGGATTCTTTCCTTCCTCTATCAAAGATTGTCTAAGTCGCTCGACTAGAACTTTCTTTATGCCTGTCGTTTGTAATGACCGGTTCCCTAACTCCACTTTCAAATCCTGCGTTCGAAGCTCATCCACTTTGCGCCCCATTATTTTAGTAATTCTCTTATAGATGAATATAAATTATTTTCCAGAACTTTCACAATTTAACACAATTCCACAAAATTAATCACACTTTTAATTTTTCAGTCAATTGCCACCACTTTATTTCTCAAATATATTTCACTTCTGACACCAGTTATTGCGAGCGTGGCCTTTGGTTCGTTATTTAAAACACAATATTAAATAATTAATATATAAGTTCTTTATTACACTTAAATCATATAAAGTTCACAAACATTCATCTAATCAACTCAACTCTAATTATCGCTAACACTGTTCTTTCAATTATCGCAATCTAATTACACTCTTTCGCTTCTTCAATTACTTTCGCTTGCTAACACTGCAACGTCTACTACAAGACTCCTCCTCTGGCGATGACAACTGTTATATTTATACCCTAGAAACACTCCGGATTATTCTGGAGTGTTCTATTCCAAAAGCTTCTTGACTATTCTATTTGTTTATTGCCAGTAGATGTCACCAGTTGTCTCTTTCTATTGCACGTAACAATACTTTCGAACTTTGATGAATTTAGATATATTTTCCTAGATAGTTGCCTTGATATAATTGTTGTGTCTGAGACATGGTTGAGCCATAATGTGAATAGTTCTCTTATTGAATTTCCTGGATACCAATTGTTTAGAAATTATCGTAACTTTACAATTGGAGGGGGTGTAGCTGCCTATGTAAGCAATAAATTTAAATGCAAAGAGCTGTTAACATCAAATATTTCCTCATGGAGTGTGGAGTACCTGTTTGTGGAAATATGTCATGGTGTAAATAAGTTTTTGCTTGGGTATGTATATAAACCACCTAGAGTCACTAATCTAGATTCTTTTTATGAATCTCTCATGCAGGTCTGTTGTGCTTATCCCATAAATATAGTCTGTGGCGATTTCAATATTAATTTATTAGAAGATAATAGTTACAGCAGAATCTTTGTTACCCAGCTTAATAATTTTGCCATGAGTATTATCAATAGCAAGCCCACTAGATATCATGAGAACGGTGCATCTTTGTTGGATATTCTTATGACTAATCAGCCCAGTATTGTATTACATCAGGATTGCTTCTCAATCTCTGGGATAAGTGATCATTATGCCATTCTTGGGTCTTTCGCCCTAGCGGTACCTGATGCAATTAAAACAAAAGTATCTTTCCGTTGTTTTAAAGATATTGACCTTGATAGTTTGTATGCCGATGCATTTACGCTTGATTGGGATAGTATATATCGATTGTGTAGTGTGGACGACCAGTTATCTTACCTAAATGACATGATATCATAACCTCTATGATAAATTTGTACCACTCAAGGTCTACACTCCACGGTTTCGATCTCCATCGAAGAACTCAGAAATTGAGGCTCTGATTGCGGAACGCAATCGTGCCTATCAATGCTGGAGAAAATATGGGGGTGAATATTTAAAAGGAAATTATAAATACCTGCGTAATAGAGTTACATCGGATATTCGAAGAGTAAAAATGAATTTTTGCAAAAGTAAATTAAATACGAGTCTTCCATCTAGTAAACTGTGGAAAAATATTAAATATCTAAGTATAGTGGGTCGAAACAAAAATTTTTGCGACCTTCCCCCTGAGGAGCCAAATGATTACATTACTTTGCGAGGCCCAATACAAACATTGACTGTTGTACCTGACTTTATATCTGACACCTACAGTGGTGATTTTTCATTTGTTAATGTTGATTCTGAACAGGTCATTCTGGCAATAAAGTCTATCAAATCGAATGCAGTGGGCTTGGACAATATTGATTTAAAGTTCGTTAAGATCTTACTTCCTATAATAATCTCACCTCTTACGCATATAATAAATTCCTCAATTACACAAATGCTTTATCCCTCAAGCTGGAAGCAGGCTAAATTTATACCTATACAAAAACATTTTAGAGCAAGTGTACCAAGTGATTATAGGTCCATTAGTATACTACCTGTGTTATCTAAAGTTCTCCAAAGGATTCTTTTTATCCAATTAAATGACTACATAAATCACCAGGGACTTTTGTGTGAGAATCAGGAGGGGTTTCGTTCCGGGCATAGTACTACTACTGCATTTCTGCATATAACAGAGATTATTACACAAAACGTAGAGGATAAGTGCGCTAGTATACTTTGTCTTCTTAGCTTTACAAAAGCATTTGATTGTGTGGATATATATATTATGCAGAAAGTTGAAGGAATGGTTTAAATTGTCCAGTTCAGCTATTAAGCTCATGCACTCCTATCTTTCTGGAAGGTTTCAGGTAGATAAATCCGATGATCGGCTTTCTAGTAAAAAAGCTCTCTTTGGTGTTCCTCAGGGATCAATACTTATCCCTTTACTTTTTTGTCTATATATAAATGACATAGCTGAGGTTCCAAGATTCTGCTCTGTTAAATTGTACGCGGATGATGTCCAGTTACTTTTACCAATGCGAATTAGTGCATTTAATGTAGGCCATTGGCAGGCTTAATAGTGACCTCTTACAAATCGCTGAATGGGCCAAGAAAAACAACCTAATGCTCAATCCTAGCAAAACTCAAGCAATTATCATCTATAAAAATTATGTCAATTACTCGAATTTTCTACCATTGATCCTTGATGGTATGCCTCTGCCATATTCTGAATCCTTTCGAAATCTTGGGGAATGATATTTGATGCTAAGCTTGGTTGGGGCAAACACGTAGACTCAGTTGTGAGTAAAGTTTACAATGGGTTGAGAAGCTTGTGGGTTCATTCTTCTTATACTCCCAAATAGACACGTCTCCGTCTTTTTAAAGCCTTGCTTATCCCACCTACACAGAAGTTGTGTATGCGAACCTCAGTAGTACCTGTCGTGTTAAGCTCAATATAGCCTATAATTCATGCGCAAGATATATCTATGGACTACGACGCTTTGACCATGTTTCAAAATTTTCACGGAGTATTTTTGGCTGCACTTTTAATAATTATATTAAATTCCGAACTGCAATGATGATGTTTAGAAACACAAATAAGTTAAGTTCTAATTGCTTAGCTAATTGTATTGTCTTTTGATACCTTGACATCGAACTAATTTTAGCACAAAATGCTTTTTCGTCTACGGCACGCAGGTATGGAATGCCCTGCCAATTGAAATTTGACGTCTGCGATCTGCCGGCAATTTCAGGAGAATGTTATTGGCCCATTTTATTAATATGTAGGTATAGTTAGCCATATATGCATGTAGAAAACTTCCCTTATTGTCATAAGTGCTTTAGTATTTTGATTTTTAATTTATTTTCCTTGCTTTACTTCCTTAAGTATTTGTCACTTCTTAAAAAACTGTAATTTATCTCTTTTTATTTCTTTTCTCTCATATTGTAATCTTTCTTTTCTCATAATGTTTTGTTTTACGTCTATTATTGATCATTTTCACACTTGTTTAACTGGAATTTATTATTTGGATTTTGCGCATGTTAACGAGCTTTGTACTCATTTGTGCTTCTATATTTTGAATAAAGTATTTGAATAAATTAAGCTCGTATCTCAAGGTATCACGTACTTCGACATGTATAAAGCTTGTATTTAAGAGTACATAACACGTGGCCATATGAGATGAGATAAGTAAAGGTAAAACAAAATAATAAGGACAAGATAAGGTATTACTATCGCCCACACCATGCAGTAATAAAAGAGAGCTAAACTTCAAAAATGAGAATTGTATTTAATGCTTCCGCAAAAACATCAAGTAGGAAATTCTTGAATGAATAACTCTTAGGTGGACCGACAATTCAGCCGACCTTGGTAGAAAAATCATGATGAGCTCATCAATGAGCTCCTCATGAGTAATCAGGTGAATGTCCTGATGAAATTTTTTCGTGTTTGAATCAAAACCGCTAAAAAAATCATTTATTTTCTTATTTACAGATAGTGTACATGAGATATTGCATCTCTTTCACTTATTTGGATATGTATACTTTGCTTCTCTTTTGTGTATTTTTGAATATTAGATGAGCACTTCGATGAGTACATAATGAGTGTCACGATGAGTTTACTAATGAGCATGTCAATGAGTGTTACGATGAGCTTATTAATGAGCATGTCAATGAGTATCACGATGAGCTTATTAATGAGCATGTCAATGAATGTCAATTCATAAATGAGTATATTAATGTGCGTCATGATGAGCTCAGCAATGAGAATCACCACATTTATATTATATGCCAAATCTAACACATTATAGCTATAATGAAGGAAGAAAACACTTCATTAGTGGTCTTCATTATCATCTGATTTTCGTGACACACGGCATTTTAATTAATAGTTAGTACCTACTAATGATTCATTAGATCGTGCTGTGTGTCTAGGGTATAAAGTTGCGCACTTAAAATTAGTTGTGTTATATTAATCGGTCCCTAATACCCTCGACAGACGATAACCATAATTCTAAATTACCTACATCATCAAGATAATCTCTGTCGTGTGTCACCCCTTAACTTTAAATTATCGCACTAAAAATATAACAAAATCGCCTCATCTTGGCATTGACATAATTGAGTTTGGGCTTTGAGGATTATTGCCAATGGGCCACTAAAAACACATAGTAGTGATTCTGTGAATTTGACTTAAATGTCCTGTTACCATATATTTAATTGGAAATTAGAAACAATTTTCAATTATATAATTGGAAATTAGTTCTGGTCGTCTGTCGACGGTATAAAGAGTCGTTAGTTATTTCTTCATTAAGAGCACTGTGTGTCTAGGGTAGGGCATAAGCACTTAGCAAGAAAATCGAGTGAAACTTTTTAAGATTTACGTTTAGAACTGTTAGTAACATATTTTGCACTAATAATTTTAATCTGTGGTTATTAATAAAAGCCATTTTCGCTAGATATGCTTAAGAAAAAGTACATGAAACGCAGAAACGGTTGCATTTTGGGTACAGAGTGTAATAGGTCAATTTAAAGCGAAGATTTTGGAATTTTTTATTCCAGCATTAAAAATTGATGTTGATTATGAGTTTTTTGATAAAAATAGTAGTTAAATAAAGAAAATCGAGTTAAAATTCCGAAATTTTGATTTTGCTGAGCCATAACTTCAAAACGGAAAGGAGTAGGAGACACAAATTTACAGGCCGTTGTAAAGGCCCAAGGATTATCTATCTAACAAGAAATTTTAAATATGGTGTAACATTCAGATATTACAGGGTGATCTATAAAAACGTACCCACATATCTTAAAGTCCCGTTATCTCGGAAACCGTTAGGATTTCCCCCTCGCCACACCACCCATATAATTTTTTGCTCCTCTAAGCATGACCTATCCATAGCCTTCGGGCGTCACACCAATTACGGGACACCCTGTAGATCCAGGGATTCCTGTATCCTCTATTGATGTTTTTCTATGGGCCTTTCACTTATATCGAATTCTTTTCTATGTTCTCTACACCGGTGCAGTCGAACTTTGCTTTTTTTATTTTTTGAATGCAACAACAAAAGCCCACAGAGCTCCACTCTACTGGTATAGATCTGTTTGTAAAGAACTCGACATTATATTCCAGCCTCCGTCTAGGAACCATCTGTATACCATACTACAGCACCTTTTTCAAATATGGTCTTGTTTGACTCCCACCCAATTTATTCGATCTAGAAAATTTATTATGAACGGAATGTCAAAGTTTTATACTCACTGAGCTACGTACAAGCGTCTTGCTTGATTCTCTTCTTAATTTTACTTTTCATGAAAAGGTCTCGATGGCATATGCATACATACGTATCGTAAGACGTATAATTTTCATTTGGTAAATGTAAACAGCCGAGATCCATTTTGAATCAATTCCTCCATGGAAATCTCAATGAGAATCCTAACTATTATGATGCTTGAACACGAATATAGTAATTACATGGTATGAGCATTAATTAGTGTTGCAACACAATATATCTACTCAAGACAGAGGGTATTATGTATGTAGCTTCAGGTGTCATCCACCAGTGGCTATGACGCCAAACACCAATTTATAAATCTTGTTGGTATCTTCTAGCCCTCTTTTTTATTTTATATAACTAACTAAACTATGGGTACTCACTGCGAAATTATTGTTCCGGCTCACTATGCAATTATTCAAGTTCCGTGCGGTAACCATTGAAATTATCCGGTAATAAAAGTGTGGGAATCTACACCCGAAATACAAGATGTTACGCAGATGAGAAGTGATCTTGGTTTGAGTACAGGGTGGTAGTGGTATTAACTCTTTGGGCAGTCAGTCACATATCACGACATCATGTTCGGTTATGTAAAAAAAAATTTCTTTTTTCTCCACAGGTTTGCTTCATTTTTTTATGCTCTTTCAGGCATAACTTAATGCTTCACTGCGCTTAGGCCTAGCGTCTTTTGACGACGAGTTCACTATGCTTGCGCCAAATAACTGAAAACCTTAAAATCAGAGAAACGTGACTTATGAATTTGTGATGTTTTTGGTTAATTTTCTCCAATTCGGAAATTAGGTAACTAAATGAGGTGAGTCAAATTAAAATGGTGTGAAGGAAATTTTTGATGGAATTTTGGTATATTTTGGTTGTATTCTTCATGTGTGTATTTTTTGGTATCTATTTTCACGTTAATTTTGAACATCAAAAGCAATTGATGTGTTTTGATGAGATCAAAGTAAAATTATTTTAATTTTTATGAAAACATCTAACGAGTTCTTTTGGACATCAATTTCGTTTTTATGCATGGGTAAATGTGGGATCATAAGGTAAGGCTTCTCTATATAATAAATTGTGAACTTAAGTAGAGAATCAGAGAAGGTGTTGGAGTCCCAGTATAAGTAGAGCACAAAAGTAGGTACAAATCAGTGTCAAGGTTAGAATATTGATCGTCTGATATTTCCAATTTTCACAATCATTGGCGACTCGTCCTGGAAGAAGAAGACGACATAGTATGACGTTTAATTTCATATCAGCAATTAGAGGATGTAAGAAAGATGTAGAACAAGGTTATTTGAGAATTATGTCATATTAGGAAGTCGATGTTGTACGTTCGAGGCTTCTCAAAGCAAAGTGAAGAATTGGAAAAGGTGCTCAAGGATCAATAGGTAAGATACAAAAGTACAAACAAGAGTATCAAGGTACCGACGATTTTTTTTTATCGATTCCCATAAAATGGGGACTAATTCTAGATAGAGAAAAATACCATGACCTTTATTTAATAGGTATACATTGGTTAAAAGACATAAAGAATAGCATAATCATATAAGAACGGCCGAATTATGTCTTTGACGTTTGTTTATGAAGAGTGAACTTAAGCGTGAATTCAGAAAAGGCGCTGGTGGCCCAAAAGTACAAATCAATTCAATTCAAATTCATTTACCTCTACACTATTAAGGCATGGATTTAGTTTCTTAAGTAAAATACATAGGATGAGAAACACATTGCTAAATTTACTTAAGAAAGTAAAATTAAATATCGTCACCTCAGTACTTATATGTCCTATAGACCAAATAGTTCATTTTGTAGAAACCGATTTTTAAAGTTTACCTTGTGAGAAAAGTGACTTCTTTTTACTGTATACTTCATTAAGGAATCTCACTAGAAAGTATGTCTACTTGCAAATGAAATCCTGAATATATTTCAGAAAAATAACTTAGTCTTATATTTAAAATTCAATAAAGTATAAAAAACGTTACGACTGGATATAGAGCGCATTTAGTACAATGACTTCCTATGTGCAAAATATTTAGGATATAGAACAAAATGTCTGGATATAGACCATTTAAGACCTAAGCACTTTTAAGTTTTCACCTGTGTGAATGGCTTATATTGAGGCAGAAAAGTGAAAGTTTCTGCTAGTCAGAAAATAAAAAAATTGTTAATTAGTATAAAAAAAAAACAATATTTATTCGATTCCAGTTTTACATAAATTATATTCAAAAACAAACATTTTCATTTATTGCACACAAAAAATTTAAAAAACAAAAATCAATTCATTTCATTTAATGATAGTCTTGCAAAATGTTTGGTCCACTAACGGCATATACGACAGCATGTCCCGTTTTTTTCTCTGCAGCTAAGGACATTTTAGCATTAAGTAATTTTACGTGTGGAATACTGAATTCCTCAATAATTGGTAAGTCTTTCCTTGACGATGCAGCCTCTGTTTTTCTTTGTAATTTTTTTTTGTTTAATAATTTTACTCGCTAATAAGCTCCGGTCAATATGGTTTTTTTTATAAAATAACGTAGTCAAATCTGAGCTGCAATATTTGATTTGCTTGAATTTTTGGTAAGGCACCATCTGAAAATCCAAACTGGCAGCGTTGTAATTTAAAAAGGTTTCCTGGTTTCATCTGCAATATCTGCAGTTTTATATTTTTATAATTCATTTTTTTCAACATTACTAATAACGAAACAGGGCTATAAATTTCCAAATTTTTCAATTGCTTTTCAATCCCGCTATGAACATAATCTAATTGCTGAATTTGGGAGTAACCAGTTTCCGAATATTTTTGTATTATACTTTTGATTTGCGGATTATTATTCAACAATTGCAGAAGTGGCAAAGATGTCAATCTGTTCTTGTTTTGTGTGACGCAAGAGTCTGACCACAATACAATTTTAGTTATTTCTGGAATATCTTCCAAGACTTGAACCAAGGCACTAGCAATTTCGTTTCCTAATCGTCCACTTTGTAGTTCATGCCAAATACTGCAGTACGTCAATTTATTCAAACTGCAATGTGCTGTTAAATTGTATACGTTAAATTTGAGCTTATAGAAAAAGTTTGAGACGTTGGCGCGAGGCAGAGCAAATACATTTTGTAAATCATATGATATGATAGCTGTTACATCTAGTGCCATTGATCTTAACTTGAGATCCTTTTCTCTTTCAAGTTTGGCAGCAGCATTGCTTTGTTTGTGTTTATCGAACTCCAAACGTTCAATATTTGTTGGGGAAGATATGTTCTGAAATTTTGCGCATATGTCACACATATCTTTTTTCGGCTTAAAGAAGGACAAGTTGAAGTGTGTGCTAAATATATCAGAGTATTTATGGAGTTTAACGGGATTTGAATATTCTTGAATGTACAGTTTGTGCATTTTTGTATTATTTAAATCTGGCGCCAAATACTGCTTAGAAGTTCTGGCACGGCAGTAATGCGAATCCATACATGGAAACTTTTGAATTTGTTGCTTTATTTCTGCAATCTGCTACTCTGGAGTGATTCTTTTTCACATGTTTTCCCTTTCTTTATGCCGCGGGTGTACCCATCTCCGAATTTAAATTATTTTTAAAAAAGTAATATACTCTTTGCTGACTTATGTCTAAAGTTGTTAAGAAAAAACGTTGGCAAACTCGAAATACGTGTCCCTTATTTTGCAGCGAATACTGATATGAATAAGTTTTCTTAGATTTAGTTTGCAATGTACGTTTACGTTGAGCAGGTATTCTCTTCACAAATTTAGCATAAAAATGACTTTTTCCGCTGTCATTTAATGTCCAAAACGCATCGTGGACCGCTTTTCGGCCATCATCGGAGAATATAACACCGCACTGAAAAACACAAGTTTTATCACAGCCAGCTGGCTTAAGGCACCTTGCTTTATGCTTATTACCTTTCACGTCCAAGTGTTCTTTACCAGATTCCCTTAACCCTAGAAAGATAACCTACGCCTTAGAGGCGCCCGCGTGAATAATATATTGCTGTATCTTTATATCAGATGCGCGTATACAGCTGGCCTTCGTAGTCAACTCAGTCGTTGCTCAACTCTGTCGAAGGACGACTGTGTCTATGAGGTAAGTACTATAGTTTTGCAATTATGACGAGTTGATGCGCTCATGAGGCGTATGTTTATCTTTTGTGCAATTTCGAGCGTTGATTTGTAATTCTGATTTATTACGGCGTATTTTATTTATACATCTTTTTGTCTTGTTTTTAGGTATTAATATTTATGCAATTATCTTGACAAGCAGGAGGGCACTTGTGTTCTATTATCATCAGAATAGGATAATGACAATGATGGACCCCTGGGAAGTGATAGTGAGATCGAAGATCACCTGAGCGAAGACTATGTACAGAGCGACTTTGAAGATGAGTATAATGATGAAGCTATACTAGAATCGAGTGATACACAAAATGAAGACGATTCGTCCCAGTCATCTTCGGAGCCCGCTGAAATATCAGAGCGCGATCATCGTATAGTTGTTCCAACTGGAAGAGTGATTAGAGGTAAGAACAGACATTGCTGGTCGACTACTAAGGGACAAAGCCATGGAAGAACCTCCGCTATCAGATATCAGTCAAACTCCGCGGCAATATGACCAGCGCTACATTTAGAGACACAAATTCCACCGAACTTCAAGCTTTGATTGGAATCCTAAGCTTGAGTGCGGCAATGAAAGATAATCACTTATCAACTGATGAGCTGTTTGATAGCACCTTTTCGGGTACAAGATATGTAGCCGTGATTAGCAGGAATAGATTTTATTTTCTCACTAGATGCCTCAGGATGGATGACAAGACTTTACGGCCTGTAATTCGGCAAAAAGACCAGTTCGATCCGTTCAGAAAAGTTTTTGAATTGCTTATAACCCAATGTAAACAGAATTACTCACCAGCAGCGCACGTGACGATAGATGATGATGATGATAGATGTCCATTCAGAATGTACATTCCCAATAAGCCAATTAAACATGGCATCAAAATCCCAATGATGTGCGATAGTGGGACGAAGTATATGTTGAATGCTATACCATACATTGGGAAAGCCACAAAAACTAATGGGTTACCACAAGGAGAATTCTACGTGAAGGAGTTATCACAATCTATTGATGGGACAAATCGCAACATAACCTGTGATGATTGGTTTACATCTGTTCCTCTAGCGAAATCGCTGCTCCTAGAACCGTATAAACTGACCCTTGTTGGTACTATATGATCCAATAAACGCGAAATCCTACGATAGATATTTGACCCTCGTGTCATACAAACCGATGCCCTCAAAGATGGTATATTTACTATCATGTGATGAAGAAGGTGTCGTAAACCCAACAACCGGAAAGCCTGAAATAATTATCTACTACAACCAGACCAAAGGCGGCGTCGACACCTTCGATCAAATGTGCTCTAACATGTCGTGCTCAAGGAAAACGAACAGGTGGCCAATGGCTATGTTGTATGGTATATTAAGTATGGCGTTCGTTAATTCTTATGTGATTTACTGTCTTATCAAAAGGAGATTAGCCGTTGATTCGGAGCGAATTCCTGAAAAAACTCAGTACCCTGCTGACTACACCTTGGATCAGGAAAAGACTGGAGGTTCCCACTTTATCAAGGTATCTGCGAAGCAGTATTGAGAATATAATACCCAAACATCTTGAACAGGATCCCAGAGGTAATGAAGAAGAGCCTCCGACCAAAAAAAGGCGTTACTTGTCATGACTGTCTCTAAATCATAATTTTATTAGAAGTGATTGCCTTTTCAGACTGTTTAATAGTTTATAAGAAAAAATATTTTTTTTATATGATAATTTGTACTTAATTATCCTTATAAACAGAAGAATGTTGATTTATGTTTTTTCTTCTAGAGATCTACTTATTTAGTTCTGAAGTTATAAAATAAACAAATATAACATACAATTGTATTTTATTTATAAAATTAAACATAGACTTTAAAAATATTAAGAAACATTTTTAAAAAAACATAACTAAATAGGATAAATACACTCATTTGAAAATTGTGCGCCACTGAAGCGTATGGTTATCTTTCACGTCTGTTGTCATAAGGTTATCTTTCTAGGGCTAATCTCTTCGCAACATTTTTTTTCCAATTCGTTGGTTTCCGGGTTCTTTTTCACGAGTTGCTTCCATCAGATTCAGGTGTAGCACAAAGTTCTGCAACAAATTCATTTGGAGCAATTTGTTGGATTGTTACTGGATAAGAGCAAGTTTGGGTCTCCAGCTCTCGATTGCTTTGAGGTTCAATATCTTCGATCTGTTGCTGTATTAGTATGCAATGTTCCGGTGAATAATTTGGATCAGCCTCAGAGTCGTCGAAAGTGGATAGCGGTGAATCCAAATCGAGTAGCATTATAAAAGAAATTAAAATAAAACTATTTCAAATTGGTATAAAGCTGTATTATACATCATTAGATTAGATTAGACACCATCAAGTCAGGGATAGTCTGGGAGTGTCTACAAACCCTAAAAGATTTATCAAGAGGAAACAAACTTATCCTCATGTGGGTACCTGGACATGAGGGCCTTAAAGGCAACGAAATTGCTGATGGCCTAGCCAAAAGAGGAGCGGAAACTCCCTTTGTCGGACCGGAGCCATTCTGTGGCACCTCAAAGTGCTACCTCAAAGCTGCCCTAAATAACTGGGAGAACAAACAAAAATCCCTATACTGGGAAAGGCTACAAGGACTTCGTCAGGCAAAAAAGTTTATCGACACCTCTGGAGGAAAAACAAAAGAACTATTACTCCTCAAGAAAACAGAGCTCAAAATAATTACAGAACTCTTCTCAGGCCATTGCCCCTTGAGGTATCACCTTAACAAGATGGGCTTGGCTGAGACTTCATCCTGCCGCTTTTGCCAGGATGCTCATGAAACCTCGAGCACCTGCTCTGCAACTGCGAAGCATTGACCAGGCGGAGACTACTCCTTCTCGAACATGCTTTTCCTGAGCTGAGGTGCAGGAGACGATTCTGGAATCTCGCGTTTACTGGAAAAAGTATTCAGTTAAATATATGTGCTTATTATATACGAATTAACTAAGGAAAAAGCTTACTTATCGTATGCCGCATTCATTTTAAATCACTTTTCGATATGATCCTCACCCTTCAGCTGACCGTCATGCACTGGATTATTTTCGCTGATTTTCCTTTATTTATGTAAATCGCGTCAACTTAAGGTTATCAATTGGACATAGAACAAATAAGCATAAAGTGTTTAGTTATGGGATATAGAATAAACTACATTATTCTTAGGATATAGAACAAATAAGTAATAACTTAACAAAAAAGTAAATATTCTTATACTATTGTTCTTTATGATAGAAAAACAAACCGTAATGTACAAAGAACAAATAAGAGTGGGCAGTGTGCAAAATTTTTGGTGCATCGAACAAATCAAGCACTCGATATCTCTGGAAATATTTGAGATAGAGCATTATCGATACCACCATTCGAAAGAGAGCAGGCGAAAACGGTAGAATGTGTCAAAAAGTGAAAAATTGAACTTTTGGTCTATAGAACAAATAAGTACTGGGGTGACGATATGTATAACGCTATAAAATTTCGTTAAAGACACAACTAATATACTGCTAGTAAAATGTATAAGTCCTGTAGGTATGTAGTTACGTATACGTAAACATTTCCTCTAATTGAGTTGATGACTATCAAAAGTTGTCTTGGCCGCCATAAAGCATTGTGAGTTAAACGACGAAAACTAATAATATTTGGAGGGAACAGAATAAGTTTACGTCTTTTTCTTATTATGTATTAAATAGACAATACTCACCCGAAAATTTACACAAATTAAAGAAAAATGGCAGAGAAAATAAATAATTACAAATGAACTTGGCTCGTTTTGAAAATCAGAGTGGGGCAAGCCTTGATTTGGAAAAGAATTGTTGGGACTAAGTTAGTTTTGAAAGGAGAAAATAATAATAACAGTTTTAATTTATAAGATTAAGCACGTAATAAAATTTTCACATAATTTATCAAAAAATAACATGGAAGAACAACAACAAAACTGGTACCTATAGAAAAAAATGTCCTTTTAGGAAATTTTTCTACAATCTATTTTGGAGGCTGATCAATATTTGAGTCGTTTAATAAATTTTTAGAAGTTATTATATCGACAGTTGTAGAAGATATATACATATGTGTAATGTTCCATATTATTTTTATTATATTTTCTTTTAAATTTTAATTTCAAATCAATTTCAGAATTTTTATCAATTTCTCATTTGTCCTTAATTTCATCTCGCTGTCAAGGCTTTTCATCTCTTACAGGGGGGTTATCATTTCGTTTTTTTTTTTATCTTTAATTTTATTTCGCTGTCGAAGATTCTCAGAAATATACGAAACACTTGAATCCTGTAATAGAGGATTGTATCCCCTGTCAGAGCTACCAATCCCCACTCTTAATAGAGATAGGCAACCGCAGCAGTTAGCCCCTCATACTGCAAAATTCATCTTCAAGATTAACGAGAGTGACGAGACAATAATACTCTTCTAGCGATCAGCCGGAACGGGGAGGTTTTTGTCACTCTCATCCATTAGATGCTTGTTATCTGTTTCAATTAATTAACTTTGACCGACGGACGGACTATTCACCAGTTACACTGACATCGCTATGATTTAAAACAGACGGACGGACAATAACACCCTAACACTTGGGCCAAGCGTAACACATACCACTTCCTTGCTGAACGGACACGTTTGACCAAAATCAATAAAATGAATCAAAAACCTTCAACGATTTGAAGCTGTGAAAGCATTTCTACGCTGAAACTACGTGAGAATAACAAAAATAGAAATACTTAAACAACGCCTAGAAGAAAGAAGTGAAAAGACAGAAAACGAGGCTCTACATCTCCCTGGAGACCCCCTACAGTCTTGGAATTACTTGCAGTCAGAACTGAGAATAGTATTCTAATTTCTGAAAGTTTAAATAATTTTCACCGTTATTCGTACACTAGGAACCGATGTTCCAGATACAAACATCAGGGTCATTTTTGGACAAAGATAGTTTTGGACACTATTTTTAATAACTTTTTATCAACTCACAGACCCCGGACTCAGAAAGTTTGTGTCTGAGCGCCTGAGAGTGCCGTTCGTGACGAAAGAGTTTTAGGGTAGTAAACGTGGATGGATTAACATGGGTTTTTTTATATTTAGAATGAGTGAATGAGGAGCTTTCCGATAGTGTTTCGGGAGTCGAGATTCGAGAGTCGAGTTTCGAGACTCGAGATTCGAAAATCGAGTTTCGAGAGTATTACTAAAAGTAGAAAATAAAATATATTAAAAAAACTTTTACAATAAATAACTTTTGTAAATATAATGCACTAAAAAGTAAAAAAAAATATTTTTTTTTCTTTCTGCTACAGCTCAGATTAAATCTTAAAAGTTGGGGCATCCATAACTATAATCAAAATTGTTTAATTACAACTCATGCATTTTATTTACAAAAGTTATTTATTTTAAAAGTTTTTTAATATATTTTATTATTTTACAATGAGAAATCAAGTGAACTTTGATACTTTCGGCGCTCATTTTTCGGATTTTTCTACATAGACAAAAGCTCTTTTGAAAAACTAACTGTATAGGACAATGAATGCTAGTTTTGGAAGATTGAGACAGGCCATGCTGATTAGCGTGTTCAGTTTTTACGAATGTAATAGAATATATCATTCCACTCAAAACGTATCATACGTAAGCTACTGATGCCATGCAAATGCAGCAATTATGCAGGAGTTTTTACTATTAAAGTAGCTTGAATTTCTTTCAAACCTCTTAATTTCCATAAACTGTTCTACATGGTATTTTTTTAAACACCATTAGAAAGAAAACATATTGGGTTGTTATAACTAATATAATTATATACATATAACTATTTTTCTGTGGGAGCAAAGCTGTAGGACCTGTTTGATGAAATCCTAGTTCTTTCTCCATGAAAAGGATTTTTATGTATTATTTTCAGGAAAAATACCGATCGTTATGTTATAAAGATATAATTTTTTTTTATTTCATTTGCTCGACGTTTCGGGTTCAAGTGCGGCCCTTCTTCAGCATAAAATTGCACATAATTCAACTATCTTAAAATTAGTACAAACATTTAAAATACCTTTTTTTTTAAATTATAATAATAAATAACAACTACACAGAATAGAAAACCGATTACATTAAAATAAAAATAAAAATACATTGTTAATAAATTAAAATAGACTTAAAGCAAAAGACTAGTTACGTGCTACGAGGACATTATGAAAGTGAGCGGCTATTCACAAGAAAATACTTTATCACCTGAAAATCTTATCAGCAGTAAACTCATCTTCCATCAGAGTATAAAAGTACATGTGAACTCTTAACCGGTAAGGCGAAAAGAAGTTTTGATTATTAATTCTTTGAAATGTGAATCGAACCAATCCTTTTTAATTCTGAGGAAGCATTCATTATGCCATTTCAAGAAAGTGTACAGAAACATTAAGTTGGTGTCACACCGGAAGCGGCGCCGCATTTTTAAGTTGCTGATGCGTGATTGCTCTTGCAAAATTAAATCTATAAGTCACACCGAGAGCGGAGTGGCGCAATAGTTACCGCGCGGCGAATTTGAAGATTACTCAAAAACACAATTTTGCTGCTGCCGCTGACGGCAAAATTTCTTTTTCATTCGTAGCGATGCTAGACGTACGATAATTCTCGTACATGTACGCGAATTTCTCCTCTGGTACATGTACGAGGCAAAATGTATTCTCGTACGCGAAAGTACGAGAAATTGGGCGTCAAATATTTTCCAACCAGAATTTTCACACCTGTATATTCCGGTGGTTACGATTCTGCTTATTTTTTTTTAAAGAGATTTGAAAAGAGCATAGCGGCCGACATTACACACTTTTTGCCTTGTGTTATTGCAGGAGTTTTTCATATAATAAAAGCTCGGATTTAGTTCAAACACCATAATTTCCATAAATTTGCCCTACATGTAATTTTTTCTAAACACCATTAGAAAGAAACATATTGGGCTGTAATTTGTTATAACATTTTTTTTCTGTGGGAGCGATAGTTTTAGGCTCAAGGCCTGATCTCAAGATACCGAAATGATACTCCATTACTCATGGTTTTATGTAGTCTGCGTCCTATGGAAAGGCCCAGACCCTAATACCCTAGACAGGCTGCACCCATAATGACTAAACTTGAAAATCAGTCATTTCATGGAAATGAAGAGGTGACAGACTATGGACGAAAATTATTGTGAGTAAAGATCATGGCAGAATAATTTAATTAAATGCTATCAAGAAAATTTGCGAGTATTTACTGTAGTTGCAAAGCATTTTGAGTAGAAGACAATTTTTGTTGTTCAAAGAGATCAAAAAGAGAAGTAAGCTGCTTCCACTATTTATTGGTAAAACTTTTTACTTTCCAATAAATTAAGCTCATTTTAATGACGGTAGGACTTCATTTGTGTGACACACTGCACTTTTGACTCAATTTAATTAGAAATTATGTCATTTTGGAGACAGTCTGTCTAGGGTATAAAAATTGCAATAACTCGATGACGAGTGTCGACTTTTTTCCTTGGACCAAATTCATCCACACATCACCAAAGAAATGGAAGTTGACATATTTTGGTACAAGCTTTCCCGAATCCACACTGCTGATGAAGACCACAAATATATAGTTCTACCTCATTTTAAATCTCGCACATTCCAATGGCGATACCGAGAGGATTTTTAGCAAGAACAACCTAGCAAGAACAAA
Organism: Dioctria linearis; assembly: GCA_963930735.1. Classification (NCBI taxonomy): domain Eukaryota; kingdom Metazoa; phylum Arthropoda; class Insecta; order Diptera; family Asilidae; genus Dioctria; species Dioctria linearis. The sequence continues at coordinate 304,056,016 of OZ005740.1, read as the reverse complement.
ATTAAGACAATTAACAAGCTCTAATCAAAGACCGTGATAGGATCCCTCTTTTCAGCTCAAATTGTTAAAACACAGTCGAGAGAAACCTACCACCCAAATGATAAGTCGCACAACGTCGGCGTCATGTAATAGAATTAACCTACTACTGCAGTCCGACCTGATGATGGAAATTTCGACCAAAGTATTAACTCGGACCCAGATAATCCTAGCCTAATCTAGATGTCTATTATTTTAACCCCCGGGGGGGGGGGGGGTGGCACCTGCAAGTAGCATGCAACTTGCACTGCCATACTTCTTGCACGTGTAATCCAACTGCCATGCAAGTTTCAACGAACGAAAATTCATGGCAGCTGGGAGATAGTAATTTAACATTTATACAGTTTTCAAAATGGCGGAAAAGAAATGCTTGAGAGAATTTGATAAATTTAATCTGGGAATATGAGATTTTCTGGTATCATTTGCATTACATCATTTACCAACACCTTCCTCTTCCTTTTTTCTTGGGTTCTTATCATTCTGATATTTCCTTTATTCCTATAATTTTCAAATATACACAAGACTCTACGTCTCAATGCCAATTTTTAAATGAACTTGCATGCAAGCTGATAAGACATCAACCGAACTGCCTTCTGCTGTCAAGTTTAAAATCGCGTTGGAAGGGATACAAAAATCGGTTTAAAAAATTTATCAAATAAAACTTTTTTAAAGATACCCATTATTTTTGTTATAAAAAAAAAATGAAATGAAATGTTACTAAATAACCCTCAGTTTTAATTAAGCTGCTAATGTACGAGAATTTTTCATGACGTACGACATTTTTGTAAAGTTGGTACCTACGAGAATCCAGTTGTTGCAGTCTAGCAACCCATTCGTTAAATAAGGCTTTTGGCACCTCAGTATTTGTAATCGAACTTTATCACTTTTGTCTGTTTTTTTTTTAATCGGAGCTACTAATAACAGAACTCCTTCATTGGAACTAGAGTACATTTGGATAAAAAGCGCGCTTCCGGTGTGAACACTCTATTTTGCCGCGTACCACTACGCCGGGCAACGCCACGCCTCTCCGCTCCCGGTGTGACCTGGGCTTAAGCATGAATTTTGCGGAAGGTTGAAATGGACTATTCAAGTTATACTCTCAGGTATGGGAAAAATTCTTTTTGTTTTCACTGAGATGTAAAACCAAGAACTCTTCCTGCTTTCTTAGAATGGTATGGAAAATAAACGCGTCTCCAATTCGTATCTCGTACTTAAATGAAAATAATCCAGTTTTTCTTCTAAAATAATGCACAAATCAATGCATGCACTTTACTTTTCTTCATTGTTCTTTTCTTAGAACAACAATGAAGCTATGACACATTTTCATCCTGCATACAACTTCCTGCGAATTAGCCTCTGCGAATATATAGCCGATCTCTTTTCGATAACAACATGAATGAACATACCTAGTCATCAAAGATAACTTTGCTAGTCATTACTTCTACCTTCTCTAAGTATTCCCTGAAAAGTATATAACAAGCTCAAAAATACGACGCATCAATACATTAAATCCTCACACTCCATAATTGCAAGACAACATAGAAGAATACAGCTTGCCCTCGCGCAACAAACTGTGATAATCATCGCCATCGCGTAATCAAGAATTTATAGTTATTCGAACAATTAAAGTGAACAATATATTAAAGCCTTTAGTGAAGCCAGTACGTACAATCTTTTCAAATATCCCGGGATATGGGTTCGGTTTAAAATCTCCATAATTCGTTTGTTTCGAAATCGCGTGTAAAAGACTGCCACTTTCACGCATCAATACATTACGTCTGCTTTCCTAACCCAGTTCACCGTAAGATATATTTATTGTACTCATTACTAATGAATTTCAGGTAATGCTTACAGTAAACCTTATCTAAGTCGGGCATTACCGTTTTCCCCACTGGGAATATATGTTAAGAGGAATAATCAGCGTACGAGCAAGCATAAGTCTAGCGATAAGTAAAGTAGAGTTGATTTGATAATTGTTTTTGAATGTTATAAAAGTAAACAGTATAGCTAATAAAAGGAAGAACTTATGTATAATATTTGAAATATTGTGCTTTAAATAACGAACTAAGGCTATGCTCGTAATAATATAGAATATACATACATAAGAGAAGATTAGGCGTTACAAGAATGCTACATTTCAATTAATCCTTCGAAGACGTTTTGTAAACGATTTTCTAGTTTGAAAAATTAAAAATAAAGTAAGTGAATACAATATGCGCAATATGCTCACTGGACGTTGTTTGGGTATTTCATGAAAGATGACAGCACATGTCATATGCATAGTTTGCAATTATGCCACTGTAATACAAAGGACAGACTTGCGGTTTCAATATTGAGACATTGATATTGCAATTATGTGATATTGAAATATAGAATTTCAGAGGCACACTTACGTTTACGATACTGTGGAATTAATTAGAGAGCTGACATTTTATTTATCATTTGATTTGTTATGTAATTTGTCATTTGATTTAAGAAAGCTTCGAGCACGTACAAAATGCGATCAAATATTGTGAAATTACTTGTCTATATGGAAAATAAAAATGAAATAAATATTTCAACTTGACAAGTGTTAAATATTAAATGTCAGAAAAAGTTTCAGCCAACCTTGCAGTATAAAATTCGACACTAAAAGGTTCGTGTATTAAATGATTATGGTTTAAAATTCGGATCATATTGCAATAAACTCTGTATACCGCGAAATTTTTCGCAATTTCAATATTAAGTTCCAATGTTCTACATATTGAAACCGCAAATCTATCTCCGGTATAATATCTGAACTGTAAGTCTGTAATTTTTTAAGACGCAGTTCTAATATTTACGAGCTAAGTTTTTTATTATGGAGTAAGTAAAAAAGTGCAATTGTAGTGCAATATCGCTATTGAAGCTTGGATTGTGATAAAAAGAAATTGATAAATTGATTGATAAAACATAAGCTAGGTTATTTATTTAAGAAATTCATGCGATAGTAAACAGATAAGTCCACTTACTTACTACCGTTAAACATAAGCAAACTATAATTAAAAAATAAAAAAGGAAGAAGAACTACAAAATTTAAACAAAAGAGAAAGAAAAAATGAAAAAAAAGAAAAAATTCAAATTAAAAACGAAAAAGTAAAAATTCAATAGGGAGGAAGTCCATTAATTGCTAAAAAAAACCAAAAACGAAACAAAATCTGATATTAATCAAAAATAGATAATAGAAAAAAAATAAGAAATAAGATAACAAATAAAGATAAAGATCTTAAAAAAGTATAATAATAAAAAAAAAAGAAAAAATAAAATAAAAATACAACATAGAAAATAAACATGAAGGCAAGGAGGAAGAAATCAGAAAAATGATCTAGCTAACGTAAAATGGAAAAACTATCCAAATATTTTATTACGACCAAGAGGTTGCGTTTAAAAACCGTAAGGCTGTCACTAAGCATATCTGTATCGTTATATAGGACATTGTGGGCCTTTTGAATCCTAACCAAAGGGGATTTGAAGCGCAAGTTAGTGCGGGGAGCATCGATATGGAAAGTAAGTGGCTGGCGGGTGAGGCGACTAGGAAAGCTGATTTTTAAGACAGATAATAGGTGAGATTAGTCAATAGAACTAGAACAATAGAACAGGAACATTTCGTCAAGATAGGAACGACGTGCTTCTAATGATAACATGGAGTATCTGACCAGTGTGTCATCCACATATGACCCAGTATGTTTAAAAAGTAAGTACTTAGTAAATCTACGTTGAATACTCTCTATTTTGTTTTTGTACGTCGTATAGAAAGGGTTCCAGATTGGGGAAGCGTACTCCAGTATAGACCTGACCAAGGTATTATACATAGTAATGTGCGATTAAATGGCCTAGCGCACCTTAACAAAAACCCCAAGGTTTTAAAAGCCTTGTTGGTAATATGATCAATATGCGAGTCGAAGAGAAGTTTGCTATCAAATTGTACTCCTAAATTATTGATTTCTGATACGCGCATGGTAGAGACGGTGTCCAGCTTATAGTCACAGTACAACGTGGTTTGCTTTCTTGAGAAGGACATGCATTTGAATTTATCCACATTTAAGAATAGTTGATTTTTATTACACCAAGAGAGCAATTTCTGGATGTCATTTTGTAGGTATTGACAATCGGATGGATCATTTATAACTTGATAAATTTTGGTGTCATCAGCATATATTAAGGAAGCTGAGGATAACTCATTAGGGATATCATTAATATATAATTAGAAGAGAATTGGGCCAAGAATCGAGCCTTGAGGTACACCCGAGGTTTGCGTGTATGAATTTGACGAAAATCCGTTAATTACAACCGTTACATGATGATTCGAGAGATATTACTCAAACCAAAGGGTACTGTTAGAATCAAAGCCCAATCCCCTTATCTTATCTATGACTACTTTGTGATTTATTCTATCAAATGCCTTAGATATATCTGCATAGAAAACATCCAGCTGTTTAGCTTCATCAAGAGCCAGACCAACAGAGTCGGTGAATATCGAGAGATTAGTTACGGTAGATCGGCCTGGTAAGAAGCCATGTTGTTGAGGGCAGATGTAGGGTTTTAGTTGCTGTATTAGAGCATTATAAACGATTCTATCAAGGATCAAGGCTAGAACATTGGAAGTAGAAATGGGGCGGTAATTCTTTACCAGCCCTTTATACCCTGTTTTGAAAGCAGGGTGAACAAAATGATCCTTAAGAACATCAGGAACAGTATGTCTGGAAACAGATGAATTGATTAACGTGGATATAGGATGTGATATGTATATGTTATATAATGTGATATAATCCAGAATTTTTCATGAAATTATGGCCATATTGTCAACACCGTGTTATGGCCATTTACACATTTTTTTAAAAATTTCGGTAAAATATATTTCAAAACAATTTACCACGACAATTATTTTTTTGTTGGTTCTAAGCTTGCTGTACATTATCAGTATATATTTTCGCCGTTTCTTATTTAACATTATCTCGTTAAAAAAAAAACCTCTTAGGATAGGCATATTGTATTCACCTATCTTAATTGTTATTTTCAGTTCGCAGTTATTTACGTATTTGTGAAGTACCTACCTAAGGTTCAGTTTAGTGTCTTCAAATTAAATGTTTCTCTCCAGCTAGTATACTTAATTATTTCTTTCTTTACGTCGTAGAGAAATAATCTTATGCTCTTTATGAAAGGTTAATATCTAGATAGTTCCACTTTTTTTGCACGCTGATAAATTGGTTAATTCTAAAAAATTGAGTCAAAAATTATCATTAGTGGCAATAATCAGAGGTTAATGATTTAATCAAGGACAATACCATCTTAAATGTATATAAACGAAAAGTTATAAAGTTTTAACTAATTAGCCAATGTTGATTTTATATGAATAACTTTCAAGTGAAAAGTCATCCGCCGCACATAGCCCGCAGAGATCCGGTCTTTTTTTTTAGGTTACTTTCGGATAATAACAGATAAATGACTTGTAACATAATTAAAGCGCTATAAAATCAGCATCTTGAAACATTAACTTAGCAGAACTTAAATTTTTATGGAAATTTTGTATACGCGCCTGCTTTACAAATTCTACAGTCATTGGGTTATTTATTGCCCGAGTATGACAGTTTCGTAACAAAATGTTCTCATTGAGAAATGACAAAACGGCGACGCGATCGACTTGATCGTTTTAATTTTTTATTGTTTTTTAGTGTTGATATAATTTTTCGGTTCTCTGCAGTTACGATTGAGATAGTGCACTTAGGGAACGCATCACTTACTTTAAATTAAAAGTACTTGATGTATAAAGTAAGTGAAAAATAATCATAATATGACTGAATTTATATTGTATGTGTATAGCGATAGACTAGTTAGTTCTGCAGATAGTATACTGAGCAATTAGCATACATGAGGCCCACTCATCTAAGTATTTGACTTTCAAATGCATTAATCACATATCTGGTATGTGAAATTACTGAATCCAATTTGTTACAAGGTTACTTACAAATAAAATAATTTTTGAGAAAAGAAAAGTACATAGAGTCGCCATAATTAGAAAATCCACGTTTACTTTAGACGTTTCGGTAAAGTGTGGGGAATATTCACTACATTATAGGGAATATTCTCTACATTTTAGGGAAAAATTCCTAAGCTTTGTGGCAACAATTGTGCACATTTTTTACAGTGAATATGCATTATTGCACCCATAAGGAAAACCAACTTATTCCATATGTGTACAGCCAGGGTGGTCCAAAAAACAAAAGTATTAAAATGTCCAAATACTCTTTCAGAATTTGTTAGCTAATGTAATTTTAAGCTTCTATGCAAAATTTTAGTTAAATTGATTAATGTTTAGAGGTCGCTCAAATTGAAAATAGTATTGTTTTTTATGTTTTGGACTTTCAGAAAAATATGCTAAGGCCCTCCGTGAACTACAAGAAGACGTAAAGCGCGTTTATTCAAAGCTTCCGAATTGAGTCGTAGACAATACATATAATCTTCGTAGAAGAGATGTGCATTATTTAATAAAAGATTTGGTCTGGAAGTGGAATTTCGTATTGTCCGATGCAGCATAATATTTTACTGCAAAGTTAGCGCTGCGATATGTAGGACCATTTACCATAGTACGAAAAGTTTCACCGTGGACCTACGAACTCGAAGATAAGCATGGGAAAAGGAATGGTATTTGGCATGCTAAGGACCTTAGACCATATAGCTCATACTTACCAGATGATTAATTGATGATTCAAACTCTAATTTTACACTGTTGTTATGGTAAAACTGGTGTGCATCAGCTATTGCATTTTTTTTGCAAAGTGATATAATGAGGAGGAAATGTGACTTTCTTGTTATCAATTTCTGTTTTTTCCTATTAGGGCTACTAAGAAGAGTTCCCTACTTGGGTTGCTGGTGAACATATTCTGGTTAATAGCATGCTTTCATTACAGGGTTGTTAATTGGCCTGACGATCTTTGCTTTAAGATTAACTACATACATTGTTGGAGAAATTAGTAATTATTGTTTTTGTAACCTGCACCTTAAAATAGTGCCTTTCTATAACAAACTAAGCTAATGCAACTAGATAACCTAGTTAAAGCTTATAGTTTTAAGCGCTGTAAGAACATAATTGCTTTTCTCTTTAAGTAAAAATTACGAATATTTATAAGCCTTAAATTTTAGGGGTGTGGAATTTTGTAACATTTCTAATTCACATGAAATATAAAAGATTTTGGAACAGTACCAAAATCTTTCGGAAGAAAGGGGGAAATGATATGTGTTCGTCTTGCTCGTAAACTTTTCTGGTAACATTTGATACTGCACTGCGTTGATTGTTGTTTTTAGGTTTTAGTGGATATGTTAAAAATTGGATAAGTAGAGCATGGGAATATGGATAAACAGAGAACAAAATCAGAAACAAATACATCAGGCATGCACACACATATACACTTACACATATACACACCTGCGCAGCCACGGCTTTACACCAAATGCATCCACACTTTACATATAGGGACAAAACAGGAGTTATAACTAAAAGTGCATTCAACACGCATATACACATACACACATTAAAAATCATTATACATTTGGTAGTTGCTATTATAAGTTAAAAAGAAAAAAAAGACTCTTTTGTCGGATCCTAGACCTAAGAATTTTAACCAGATAGAAATTATTTACACATGCGTAGATATTCATAATTTTTGCTAGTACTGTACTAGCTCGTTCAGAATGAAGATTAGTCAATATAATTTAATTAGTACTTATGTTTATGGAAATCAAATCTTCTCCAGTAATTCTTACAATATAAACCAGCAGTAGGTAAAGTACTAACTGCTTCAAAATAATAAAATAGTTGTATGAAGCGTAGGGTACCTTTTTAGAAATAGTCTTTTTTTTACAAAACTAATGGTACAAATCTTAAGCAACCGATTATTATAGATTGTCTAACCCATAACCTTTCCTAGTCAAATATGCAGTTAAACAAGGTCCAAGGTACATACCCCTTGCAAAAAAGCAAAACTGCCTGTGAAATATTTTAAGACGCGATTTATAATAGTACATATAAACAAGTTTAACCTTAGCTGGAGTCCAAAGATATAAAAAGGATAGGACTCAATTTTCATTTCACTTCAATTCATTTACACTTTCAATTCTTTGCCACTGGAAAGTATTTACTTTTTTCCCGACTTTTCTTTAAAACGCAATAACTGCTCATTTGTCCGACAAACTAATTCCCAGAATAGCTTAAGTGTCAACCATTGATTAGTCAAATCGGATAAAAATGCGTTTATTTAGGTGGTAGCTACAGTCCGTGTGGAAAATAAAATGACCAAGGTACACACATGTCCAAGGTACAGCATCTCCCCATACTCTAGCCTGCCGCCAGGAGCTGGTCAGTATATAATATTCAAAGTTTGAATATTCAAGTGTTGACGCTCACACAGCCACTGCTAGCATGGAAAACGCCATTAAGTTCAGTGGACTGAATGTGGTTGCTGCCATGTTTTTTTTGGTGAGGACTGCTTCCTGCAGTGGCGATAGGTCGCTCTTCACTTGAGTAAGAGTAAAAGGTGTGGATCAAGTTTTTTTCTTCCTTGTTGTATACGGGTGGAGAACATAAGGTCCTGTGGTTTTTGTAAAGGAATTAGTAGGGAAGCGGAGGTTAAAATATAAGGAGAACGAGCTCTTCATGCTGAATGAAAATATAAGTAATTACCAGAAATTTGTTAATTTTTGTATGTAGTCTTTTCCTAGTATGAAATAATTTCTTTTTTTTTTTGATAAAAGTAACACTAGTATAAATTTGCAAAATTTGGAAAAATTGGTTGTTAAATATGTACATAACTGAATTACATTAGCGGAATAAACTTAAGTTTTGAGATCGCGAAGTTCTTGTTATATTTCTTTTTTTTTTATTGATAAGTTTCGTGGTACCTTCTATGGGTGCAAAACCAAGTGGCGCCCACAAAACCCAACTTTCCCGCAGATTTCTTCAGATACTGAACCCACACCCTCCTCCACTTGAGCTACCATCATTTACGCTTCAAGGACAGCGTAACAATTTTCTGGTATAGCTTTTTAATTTGATAATATATTTTCTTTATTCTCCTTTTAAATTTAAGGTAACTTATAGCTATGCACTTATTGTAGTAAAAGTTGTTTTAGAAATTAAATTCTTCTATTTTTTACAAATTTTTCAAAACGAAAATTCGTAACAGGAACTCAAATTTATTGTAAAGAAAAGTGACACGCGGGTATACTTTTTCTACTTACTATTGCGTTATTTACAATCGATTATCTTTCTAACGACTATATCTTAAGCGGCTTATGTACTGCATGAACTGTTCTCAAAATGCCATTATCGAAGGTGAATCATTTTTACAAGAAATTTCCTTGTGGAGTTCTTCACAGAATTTGTATTAAGTATTGTTATTATAACCAAAACTTAGATTTAAAATGTGCTGTGTAATATTTGTAATAATGTTTTAATACGTATATTATATGTATACGTTCAGGGCCGGACTGGGTCTTCAAAATGGCCCGGCCAATAATGACAAACCAGCCCCAAGGGGCTTGAAAAATGACTTTTTTATAAGCATAAGCAACGGTCTTCAAAAATGACTTTTTTATAAGAGGCAAACAACCCAAATTATTTGGCTGATTTCCTACTGAACCGAGCATAAGGAGGGCAAGATAATGTTTTCTATATTGAATTAGATGCTAAATAAGAGGAAAGAAAGAAAAGAATTTATACAGAAAATATGTACGCACAGAATATGTGTAAGAGCGGTTGGCCGTTTAACACTTAAAATTAAAACTAAAACATGGTTTCTCTGTGAAAGCAGTATCCGAGAGACTAACTAAGGTTGGCTCGTGATCCTGACATGGAAGAAATTTTGGTCAGTGGTATAAAATTTTCTGAAGATATAGTTATAACAGCAAACATTAAAGAAACAAGAAAAAAGAAGCGACTCGAACTTTTTAAATCACAAAATTATGGGTGATCCCCTGGCCATAAAACAAAAGCTTCGTACACCAATTTTTGAATCGATTGATGTTCTTTTTTTCTAACTGACGAGGAGGCACGAAATGTTCGAACAAGTTTCTGAAGATTGTGGATTTCTTTCTGGCGATCTTATTAGCAAAATGTACGCTAATAGTTTGAGAAAACCGGTTTTTAATATGCTTCAATCAATTCATGACTATAGCCTCCAAGAATCCTATCTAAATGGCGAAATCGCAGTCAGTGTTTTTGTAACACTACCGATTGCTGAATGTGAACCAAGTTTAAAAATAGTGAAGTTAATAAAAAAATACCTGCGATCTACAATGGGTCAAGACAGATTGTCAAATGTCGCTGTTTTGTAAACCGAAAAAGAAATGACAGGAATGAGTGTCGTTTTGAGAATATTATATACTAATTCGTGGCGAAAAAATCTAGAAAAGTCCATCTATAAAATCTTGCAAATTTTTCTACCAAATTGATTCACTCCAATGTTTTGAAATGTACTTTGCTGGCATAAAATTAATATCAATTAATAATTTTATGTTCAATATATATTATGTACTATTCTTCCCATGATCAATTGTTCCTCAACTTTGTACAGTCAGTTGATAGACCACGTCAAAATAGTATAGTTAAAATTATATAAGGTTATGTTGAGAATTTTATGGATCAGGGGCGCAAATTTATATGTTTGCCTCGGCCGCCAAAACGAGTTGCTACGGCTCTGCGTAAAGCAACTACTATTTGTTTTTGGAATCGTTTTGTAACCGCTTAGAAATTCAATCGCTCCTTCAGTTACTATATGGCCAAAGAGACACAAAGACAATGCCACTGCTTCACCAAATTGAGAAAAATTTAGACTGTTTCTAATATTTGGATACTTTCTAACACTAGAAATTTGTCATAAGTAAAGGATGACTGTAATATACCATGACAATGTATACCTATACTCTACTTCAAAATTAATTTACGTGAAATAAATTTTTTTATTTTTTTACAATCAGAAAATAAAAACAAAATTTTAAAACTGTTTTTATATTTGCTCTTGAACTTCGAATTTGTTTTGAAAGTACACACATAGAAATAGCAAAGCTTTGAAAACCTTGTTGAACCCTTCCAATAAAAAACACATTTTCCGTGCGTTTTTCGAAATAAAAATGATATGATGCAAATATATGTATGATATGTAAACTGATATTATGATAATGTAAACTGCTATACAAAAAAGTGAATGCATTTAAAATCACGATAATCCCAAATTTGACATATATAATGCTATCTCGGCAACACCCACTTGGCTTCGCGTCCTGTCAGTGCTTATAAGTTGTAGGACATTTCTGGGTATTCTTAACTCATAACTCTCGTCTGCCCAGATGGCCTCATTGCCGTGGACCAATTGGCTGTATTAAGGCAGAAACACATCCAAGCAAGCCTCAGGCCTGGCCTCTCTCAGGCTTCCTCACAGCTCGCCTCAAGGCTTGCCTCAGAGAAATGAAAACAAAATGACACCACCGAGCTCGGTACTGTCTGTAATTTTGATGGTATTTGCGATAATTCTTCTACATGCAATAAAGTTCTTTTTCAATTTCAATAGTTCTCCTCTCACCGCGTGTGGTCGCGTTAATGTGGAGACCACCGGCCCAACGACTACCGGACCATGGGGCTACCGCCCGATCGCGCGTACTGCCAGTGCGGCTCTGTATACGTTTGTAATGATTTGTGCTAACACTAGATACCGATATTTCAACGAGGCATAGCTCAGTCGATGTTTAAGAATTTGACGTCTACATAGACTTATACCCTAGACACACACCACAATCTAATGAATCATTAGTACTAACTATTCATTAAAATGCCGTGTATCACATAGTATACGTCATTATGGTTTGAAAATCAGATGATAATGAAGTGCTTTTTTCCTTCATTATAGCTCTAATGAGGAAAAGTGTGATAGATTTGGCATATAATATAAATGTGGAGCTCCGCTGTGCATCTGTCGAATTAAAAAATAAGAAGAAGAAATGAAAAGAAATGCAAATCACAAACTTATTCTTTTTAATATAATGGTTTTTGCATTTGTAAATTGTTAAATTAAAAGTTAAAATAAATAAAAACAAAGTTAATTCGATCCATATCGCTTCTTTAATGTCGTAAGTTTATAAAAACCAGTTTGAAAGTACAACTTAATTAAAGAAATGGTTGTGTGTCTGCAGTTTATAATGAATCATTATAGACTAATGAGTCATTAGTTATTTCTTCATTAAGAGCGCTGTGTGTCTAGGACATTACGCACTAATAGCCAACTACTGAAATTCAAAGTAATTTAAAAGCCAGCGAGCTCAAATGCAAAGAAAACACTGGCTTTAATCACTGATTTTTTTCTGTATTTATACAACTTTTACCTAATTGAAAAAAGTACTTAATTTACAAAACAAAAAAAAAAACCTATGAATATTGCAAACATTTTTTACTTAATCATCGATTGAAGTACCTAATTCAGGTGCAACGATTAAAATGAGTACGACAGCGCTTGAATGCGTGCGCCGCTTAGATTGTCGCACCATATGAATGAAACATGATAAGTTCACATTTCATGTTAATTAGATTGATTGTAGTAATTGAGTTAATTTAACCTTTTCATTTCCTTATTTTTAAGAAAGCAATTGAAATATTTTATGACTTTCAGCTTTTTCTGCTTGAAACGTGAGCTATGTATGTTGACATTCATACAACGTTGCTCATTATGTTCAGAATGATGTAAAACTTGGACGTTACACAAAAATGGGTTTTGTTGATAAGAATGCTTTTTTTTTGTCAATAGAGTAGAAAAAGAATTTTTTTTTCGCTAAAATTTAATGCCTAATAGAGGTTATTTATTTAAGGTTCAATCTTGTTCTAGCGTTTGTGAAGTGTTATTTGTCTATTGTTATGAATTTGTTTTATTTTGTTGTTCATTATAATTTTGCTATTTAGTTTTTCCATATCTAGTATGGACCTTTTGCAAACCCGCCAAAGGTATCCGAAACAAATGGTTATAGACCTGCCCGAAATAAGCCCATGTTGGTTTGAAGAGAGCAAATTCTTGCAGGAAATTGATAGCTGAGAATAAACGATAGATTCGAATAATTTGGGCATACAAGAAAATTGTGCAATAGGCCTATCGTTAGAAATTTCATTTTTACTACTTTTATTGTAGATGGGCATGATAAAAGCATTTTTCCATATGTAGCTGAGGAAAACAATCACACAATCGAGCGATTTTTGGAAAATAATTCTCAGAGGTGCTGCTACGGAGAGGCAGAAAAACTTTAAATAGGCTGGAGGGATCCCATCTAGACTCGTTGTGAAGTCATTTGGAAGCCCATTAATATGATCAATTGTGCAATTGTAGGGATAGTGAATGAAACGTTATGGGAGTCGTTCATACGACTATTATTTCGAGGTTGGAAATTTGACGCGGCAAATACATTGTCAAAAAATTAAGAAAACGTATTACAAATTATAGAAGAATAATCACTAGCAGAATCATTGTACCTCATGGTACTGGGGTAGCTGCCGCTTTTCTCTTCATATTAATAAACATGAAAAGATGCGTGGTACACTAAATAACTTCGTACGCATGCTTTGAATATACTCATCATAATAAAGTGTAGAGGAAAGTTTTTTGAACTCATTATAGGATGTGAGGAAATTGTTGTGACTTGTAATGTCTTTGTCCCTTATATATATTTTCCACAATTTATTTTCCACTATACGGGTGTTTCCCACTAGGAGGTCAATAGAGCGGGAGGTGATAGTACTCACCTAGACGAACCAAAAATTGTATAATTCTAAGGTAGGGGGGGGGGCATATCAACCGTTTTGGACACTGTCTGAGAACGCGTCGACATAGAGAGCTGCAATATACATGGTGTTTTCATAAAAATAAAAAATAAAATGTCAAAAATGGACTAAATCGGGCAACCCCTTCTTGTTTTGCCATATAAAAATTTAGGTTTTTTACGTATACTACGAAAACGATTAGTCCAAGACATTTTGATTGTACTAAAAATTTCTTCAGAATACGAAATCCTATAAAATTGGTTATAATCATTTTTTCTGTCCGACAAACCGTTCTAGAAATATGGCGAAAAACCACTTCAAAAATCAAACTTGCACAGAAGGCTGACAATACGAAATTTCATAAGGGCATTCATCTAGGGTATTTCAGTTCATTATAGAAGCATGGCGGAGATGTTTTAAAGAGCCGCTGTCGTCCGCGAGAAATGTGAGAGGAAAATAAAACGAAAAGAATTATATAAAATTTAAGAACGTCTTCTTCAGCATATTATTGCTAGATAGCAATGTGTCTCAATAGCAGTAAGTCTACTGGAAAGTTCCGAAAAGTTAGCTTTTATAAAATTGAAAAAGTATTGTGCTTCGTCACAATTTGTTAAGTTTGCGGTTTCATAGAAATATGTAAATAGTAGAGGGAGCTGATATTTGTCAGGAGTCGACATTTTCACTGAGCTAGGTTCAACCATTTTTACTGGGCTAGGTTCAACTAATACGTTACCGCATCAGTATAAAATACCAGGTCTAACTGCCTACCCATGTCATTCTTCACATTTCTGATTTGGCTGAGATCAAGAGATGAAATAGTGTCAAGGGAAAGTGATTACCTTGTTGTCAAGATATTAAGTGCAAAATACTGAGTTCCAATACTCTATAAAAAAGGGTAGATACTGAAGAGATAATAAACGCACACCAATTAAATGTAAGCGTGTGCATTTTTGTTTAACTACAGAAAGTCGGCACCGATAAAGCACAGTTGAGGTATTGGTGTTCAAGATTCGATTTTAATACAAAATATTGAAATGAATACTTCATTTTAGTACTGTCTCAATAAGGCACCATTTCTGAAACTCTGTACTCATTAAGAAAACGAAAAAAAAAATAGTTTTAAATTATTCGATGCTCACGAGACTTTATTTCAGAACTGTACATCTAATTTGAGTTCCTTTACTTACTTAGAATTAAATTGACGATACTCAGTTCTTGACAAGTCTCGAAAAACTGGTGCTCGCCGTGGAGTACTGACATTTTTTTGTAGCACTATTATTGCATCTGGAAATTGTGCAATATGTGTAAATTGCTCTGCTTTTCAATGATGGTGAAGTTTTCTGATGAGTTACTATGAGCCTTTCGATGTGCATACCATGAACGTTTTCATATTCAAAATTCATGTGCATTAGATAGAATTAGATGATAATATTACTAAAGTTGTTCT
This sequence comes from Dioctria linearis, assembly GCA_963930735.1. NCBI lineage: Eukaryota > Metazoa > Arthropoda > Insecta > Diptera > Asilidae > Dioctria > Dioctria linearis. The sequence goes on along the minus strand of OZ005740.1, from coordinate 304,040,726 downwards.
TACCACTCTTGTTAGACCCATTTTGGAATATGCCAGTCCTCTCTGGTCTCCATCTTACAAAAATCACTGCGATCGTATTGAGAGCGTGTAAAGGAGATTCTTACTTTTTGCTCTAAAAGGTCTCCAATGGAGGGATGGAGTTCATCTTCCTCTTTATATAGCTTTAATTTAAGTACTGTGTCCTGGGACCATTGTAGCTAGCATTTAGCAAAATAAATAAATAAATAAATAATTAAAATTAGAATATACAAATGTAAAATAAAGTGATTGGGCGATATTATAATTGAAATTTATATATCAATGTCTTCATTATGAATTTATTGATGATAATAGCAGTGACAATTTCCATTATTTCATCATGACTTGACTGATGAATGTATCAATGAGTATTTTCGTTATATCAAGAAAAAAATAATGGAACTGCTCATCGAATGATCATGTAAAAGATCATTATGTTAAAGAAAAAATTCCAAAAGAGATTTCATCATTACTTTTATCTAAAGGCTCATTATGAACTCATCGATGAAAACATTAAATCAGTTTTACTACGGATTTAACTCAAAAACCAGTGGAACATGTTGGTCAAGTAGGTACAAAATGTTATGTGCTTTCTTCCATATTATGCAGGGATAAGGACTGAGTACCTTAAGTCCTGTCAGCTGAGCTAAGCAGTCGCGCACCCCGTGACAGTTATCGGCAGGCTGGCATGCTTGTTGCTAGATTTGCGGAGATACGGAGGGTTCAAAATGAAAATCTGGCTCTTGATACAAAATCATAACAAAAAATTTATCATGCCAAAATTTAATCAAGGTTAGGATGAGTAAAGGAACGGAATCGGGACAGTCAGCATGACTCAACCATGCCGCTATCAGGATTTACTGGCGATGGTCCCCAGTGTTGGTCATGTCCAAAACCCTCCAGAATACTTCCCAAGCCATGAAACAGTTATCTATATGTGTGCGTTCGGAGTCTGTTCTCTAAAATGTTTTATATTGATACTTATGGAAAAGTGCCAAACATTGATTTTATATATGCTATAGAGCCTAAACTACTATCCATACAGGGAAATAGTCGTCTAGTAATTTAAAGCTTGGTTCCTTACCTTCCTAAAGGCTACACTTCCTATATACCTTACTTAACAAAATAATAAAATAGTTTTGATTACAAAGTAACCTTACCATTTTACGCTCAATGCTGCTGAGTGATAATTGCATGTGTGTATGTGCAGCCGTAGTCCGAATCTGTAGGCAGCTACATTCGATATCATCAGCCCACGGCATGCCATGACGGCACAGCGACATTACAATGATTACTCAGCTGAGAATTTTTGTTTGAGGAATCGTAGTCATTTGGTTAAGATAAATTTTTTTAAATAATTTTGTTAGGAAAGGTATGAAAGTTTTATTACGGTTCGGAAGATAAGAAAGCAAGCTTAAGATTATTGGAACACCATTTTTCTGTATGAAGAGTAGTTTAGGGCGGAGGAGCTATTCAAATCAAACATTTGTCACTTTTACATAAGAACACTGCAAATATTTTAGAATGTAAGGACTACGTTGGGCCTCGCATGTGGTAGGGAGGGAGTCTGTTTCATGGCTTGTGAAGTATTCTTGACGGTTTTGCCATGTCCCATCCATCCCATATTCTGGGCCGTACTATTTAAATATTCCCATATTTGCTATTAAGTACCACGACGTCGCGAGAGGGAAAGGTTTCGAGAGGGAGTGGTCTAAATAATTAACGTCTCATGCTATCTGATGAATCACATAATATGAGCTTTATTGATAATGTTATCAGTTCAGTTCTTTTTTTTTCTAACACAATACATCGAGTTCATCTGATACAACGGCTTATCTCCGACCTATATATCGCTTTTAGCTTAAGGCATTATTGAATGTCCTTGATTACAGTCTACCTCTAGTCATAATACCAACTCGTAAATACCAGAAGGGCAGTTTACACATTCACAATATTATTACTACTAAGCCTATATCTATCACTTATTATATGATATACACATGGTACACTTACGTATGGCCTTGCGTCTCAAAAAAAAAAATATATATATATATATCCACACGAGTTACTATCTCTCCCTTCTTGGGGTGTCTATTTCCTTCAAATATGTTCTTAAGAAAACTAAATTATTAATTACACAATCTTTAAATTATTACAACTGAAAATAATTTTGATACTTCAACAGAATTGGACTTAAGTCCCACTAGATTTGGTTATGTCGGTTCTTATTTTGTTTAGTAATATTTTACAAGTTGTAAGCGTTATCTTGGGCTCCAATTCTATTATGTAAGGTCAACATTATTTATCTATTCGTATTGTGTGTATTATAAGTATATGTTAAAGTAGTATGTATAAGTTAAAGTCTTTAGGCAACTTATATCCCTATCTTTTCATACTTATTTCCTTTCCTCTAAAACAAAAATCGAGTAAAAGCTGTCTATTTTAGTTAGCCTTCGTTGGGTGACTGTATTTCAGCGGATTAAGTTAATTTAAGCAGTCTATCCGTCTATCTGATTCGTAATTGAGAACACCCAGTACGGAATTTGCAATTTAGCCCCGGCAAGTTTTCCTTTTTTCTTTTCTTTGTTAAACTTTCGACTAAGAGTATCATGAACAAACAGCATACAAATATTTGCGTAATTATTAGAAAAAGAAATATATTAAAAAAATCTTGGAAGTTACTCACGGTTGCCTCTAAATTAGTGTCGATGACTTCCCTGTGCAAAAAAAACTTGAAAGCGCCCTAATCAAGCCCGGGTATATGTACATATGTGCAATGCGAAGGTTACTTCTTCCTTTCCTTTCTCGTTTTATAATAGCGGACTAGAATAATTGGTGATCAAGGTAGTCTATTCTATTCATCTAATTATTTAGTACTATAACAATGAAACTGACGTCTATAAAATTCGAACTTAAGATTTGATTCCGGTATAATCATCCGATTAACATCTATACTCATCTAAGAGATGAACAAACGGGACAAAAGTAACGCGTCTTTTAGAAAGGTTATGTTCGTTCCACGTTATAAATCTTTCACGTATTTAAGTACATTTCCTTTTCAGGTTAGAAGCTATTAATGAGTCTGCACATAAAACCAGTGGTATAGTAGGTTTTAGTTTAAGTCGCTTTGTCCCGGTATAGGGATTCTTGTAGCAGCGCGACAAGTTTGAATGTCTGCTGTAAAGCTCCGAGAGATTTGTTCCAGTTCAACATGCGGAGTTTGTCTATATTGTATATCCTATATTCCTAGGGAATAGATCTGCTCATAGGCATCTATGCTCGGGACGATATTGATTATAGCTGGGTCCGCCGCAGTCTGGCAGATAATCTAATTATTTCCTACACCGTATCAAGGCGGCTGGTTGGTTTTCCCAACCGTGGCTAGATGTATAACCTTAATATTAAATTTGACTTAAGGAATATACTTTAAACTTGAATACGCCAAAGGGGCGCCAAGTGGGCTCTCGACTTTTGAGGATTCCTGTCTTACACGTGCCGGCCAAGTCTGCTTCCCGTTATATAAACGCTTTTCCTCCCTTTTCCTATCGAATTTGCTTACTCCTAAATTAGAGAGCAATGACTGAACACTCGATCACTCCGCTGAATTTTGCACTGATGTTATATATAAAGGTATATACTTGATAAACTGCACAATTGTTAGGGTTAACTGATTATCGCTTACTGCATGTATCATGCCGTGTCACTCTGTACCCAAAATTGCACTTGCGATCATATCTTTGGCGCGTTTTCATCTTCTACTCCCGGCACCTTAGCATGTGTCTTTTTAGCTTCGAAGATGGTACTCCCGACATCTCCGGTCGGACCGACTTTGGGGAACGAGACCAACTTCATTTTGGTCGAAAGAACCGAAACGGCATAGATTTAAGAACCTTCCCTGCTGGGATATATATATCACCTGATAGTTAAGCTGTCACATGTCAAATGTGACGTTTCTGCCTCATAATATTGTCAACGACCATAACAAAAATGGCATCACTGATAAAGTTCATCCGGTCATCGCAGCGTTATCCATAGAATATAGCAGATCCTAAATTACAGATTGAGCATCAATGCAGTATTGTGATACTTCACTTAGATTTTTTAGTATAAAACACCTAGTGTCATTGGGCTAAATAGTCTCTAAAGTGTAAAAGTCAAATGCCACTCACTCACTGATTCACTGACTGATCATTGTATCGCAGGATCAACAAGGCTTGGAAGCTGAAATTTGGCACGGTGATTCTTTTTATACTGTAGATGTAGATTAAGATTTTTGAAATTGACTTCTAAGAAGGTGCTTAAGTCCAAAACACCTTTATTCCCCCTTATCTGCACATGGATGGTGGTCCATCTTCTACTATTTTTTCTTATCCCGTATCGGTCAAATATGTCTTCAACAGTGGTGTGAGGTCTATTAAAAAATGTTCCGATTTCCTGTAGCGGACGGCATTCGTTATGTAACAAACAGAACTCAACCACACGCCCGACGACAATTTACCGCCTAATCACTTGTTCAGAACCAAACTAAAAACTTATTTTCTCCTGTTGGCAATTGTTGTAATATATCGTATAGTAATGCCTGAGCTATTCCTTTCTTGTCTAGGATAATCTCAAGGGGTTTGAAAATATCAAGACTTTTTTATCCTATTTGCCTGCTATACAAATTTCTTTCTTACGCTAAACATTCCTGGCACTTAGTAAATCTACAATAAAGCAACATTTGCAGAAGTTCATAAGCCTTAACCAGATGGAATTTGTAAGGCGATGATAATTATAGAGGCCAAATACCTTTCACTTATTTGTCGGCCTTGTCCTAAATTTTCCTGCAAGGCTGTCGCCAGGGATTTTATTGACCTCGAACCGTTACACTTGAATTTCCGTTCCATTGTAATTTTACACTATGGCGATAGTGGAATATAAAGTTATGGCAATGATTATTGGTATATGTATACTTAGACGACTTTTGAATGATTAGCTAACAATGTTCAGAGGCCATTAATAGTTCAGCGGGAGGCGTAGAGCATACTCTGTACTAAATTTCTGTTGAATATCAGATAGGAAGAATCATCCGTTTGTAACTTCAGATAAAGAAGCGTTGCGTTTGGGAGATTATTTTGGGTCAGTTTAAGGTATTAGTCTAGGGCTAGTATAGCATATCGTACAAAAGAGGTGTCGAAACATTAAATCGCAGTCTACAAGACACAAGCGATAACAATTCTTTAATAGATGGAGTGGTTGTCTTTCGGCTATTATAGCATCTCAGAAACGAATTCGGAGGATTACGTCATATTTACAAGGAATTTCTGTAACGTTGTATGCAGGAACGATGAACTAATATCAAACGATTACCTTGACCTGAAAGCTAATAATCAAGATACTCAGTGGTTGAATGAAAGGGCTATACAGATACCAAAAAAATAAAATTGCTGGCCAAATAACTAAAAAAATTTTGAATAAAGTTACGGGGGAAACTGTTGAATACTTATTAGTAGACACGATTATGGATACAGACCAGAGCAGGTCCCATCCGGTAGATTTCGCTGTGACTTTAATTAAGGGACAAGGACAAACGTTGAAAATGGTGGGAATAAATTTGAAAAAAATGTCTTTCTCGTACGATCAGCTCTATGTGGCTTCCTATCGGGTGTTCAACGCACGAAATCTCCATGTACTTGCTCCAAATGGGGAGACGTGGAAAATAATTTATAACAGTGTTTACTAACAAATTGAGAATCCCATAATGCAACGTAATTATCCATGTAACTGTATGTTAATCTATAGACCAGAGAAGGACGTCTTCTTTTACAATCAAAACTATTAAAAGACCTTCAGTTTTCCAATCAAATTCTCGTTAGTTATAAAATTTAATAATTATACTCTCCTCCACCATAGGTCAAAGTCGACGTTAAATATTAATCAAAATTTATTATCTATTAAAGCGTAATTGTAAAAATAAATACTTATAGCGCTATAAATGAATTTAAATCATACTGTAATTTACTGCTATCTATGATAGATGAAAGTAGTAACGCAAACATTTAATTAACTCATCAAAAAGTTTAATTGCAGCTTAAAATGCAATTAAACTTTGTAAGTACCAGCCATTGTATACGTGCTGATTGTCACTTCAATATTGGGGAGTTGAATACTTAACACACCTCCAATAAACTCTTAATTAAAATTTAACAAAATGAATGCTGCCAAGGTGTGATGAGTTTAAGTTTATCAAGGAGACCACAATAAAATGCAAATTTCATGATTGATTTATCCCTGGAACTTTTATGATTTGTTCAACTTATGTATGTACACTTAATAACATTTTTAATTTATAAAATAATATTAAAAAACAAATTAGACGAATAAAAATGGATTTGGATTACGTATGCTAGTTATTTACAATCGCTATGTTGATAAGGAAGGAAATTGCTGTAGCTGCTGTTCCTTTCATGATTTATTGCGGTCCTTTCATGATTTATTTCATTCTCTTGTCCATAAAAATTTTGTCTTATCTACAGTGTAAAAATCACATTAATTAATGGCAAGTGTAAATGGACAATTAAGGCAACCCTGGTAGACAAAACAGATGAACGTCCTGATGAAATTTATTCGCGTTTGAATCAAAGCCGGTAAAAAAAATAATTTATTTACTTATTCACAGATAGTGTGCATGAGATACTCCATCTCTTTCACTTATTTATAAATGTATACTTTGCTTCTCTTTTGTGCATTTTACAATATTAGATGAGCACTACGATGAGTACATAATGAGTGTCACGATGAGCTTCTTAATGAGCATAGCAATGAGTTTCATGATGAGCTTATTAATGAGCATAGCAATGAGTTTCATGATGAGCTTATTAATGAGCATTGCAATGAGTGTCACGATGAGCTTATTAATGAGCATAGCAATGAGTGTCATGATGAATTCATAAATGTGAGTCTGATTTTACGATTGATTTCATATATTTTTCCGTAATCAAACTCTGGTTGCAAAAAATTAATTTAAAATCAATAATTTAATAATTTAACTTAAAATCCGATAAATCACAAAAATCTATTTAAATTTTCCTAATAGAAATGTCATCTGACATGATGACAAGAATAAATATTTATTTATTGCTGGTTATATATTAATGTTCATCAGAAGGCTCATCCGGACTTAATTTTCTATATGTTTCTTCATGAATTGCTAACACATTGATGCTTTTCAGTCAAATTAGTATTGGTTTACATAATAACTGCCCCTTGCGGGCAAGAGCCAAGGTAAAACTGTAAGCAATTTCTACTAGGGAATCTTTGCGTCAATTATCTATGACTAACACGAACTAACAAAATGCATGACATTGCTCGACAGGTATGACCACATACTCAGTTGCAAATCATTTTTAATTTATCAAAAGAAAAATAAGAGTCAGCTAAGGCAATAAAAACTATTCTAGATAAATTCACAAAATGCATCTTTGATCTCGAAACCATTGAAAGTCCCCACTAAACACTGGAAATCAATCCTTATTTACATATTGGTATTGCAAATCAGAAGCAGCGCATCGTTTACATAAACAAGAGGTAGGTAAACAGTGCAAGCGGACTCTCTACTATTGAATCACTAAATACATTTCTAAAGGCAAGATTTCGAACTCTGAATAAAACCGCTCGAATTTCAAGAACATGAACCCTGGTGAAAGATGCTCAATTGCGAGCGGTGTTGATTATTCGAATACTCCAAGCTTGTAAAACTAAACATACACTCTAAATATAAAGTAATCACGTTAAATCGTTTGTGATTTAACTACCAATCAAAAAGCAACAACACAAAATTTTGCAAATTCACATGCCAGCGATATGGAAGGAAGTATCATTCCATATCTTCACAGGATAATACAAATCCGTAAGGTGTCACCATATTATCAGAAAATTCTCACGTACAAATCCAAACTTATAGTTCACTTTTACATCCAAAGACTACATCCCCATACTTGACGTACGCGAATCAGTGAATTAAAAAAAACATCCACTGCTTGCTACAGCATTGTTTAACGTTTGTTCAAAAAAGGGCACTATTTTCACACTATACCAGCATTGATGCCCAAGGTTCATTCATAGCCCAATCCTCTCCACCGCTTAAACCTTAAATAAGGCAACAATAATAACTCCTCTGATCGTGATTGCAATCACGAGTACTTTGTCTCCGTCAATCATTCCAAACAAGGAATGGAGCATGATCTGTAGCTCGCTAATCTATTTTTCTTTAAACCAGGAAAAATGACTTGGTACTAGGAGTAGATGTTTATGGAGAAATCCTATTAGAAGAATTACAAAAGGGTCCTCCAGGAATACGTACTGCGCAAAATAATATTCTTGGATGTAGATTTTCCGAAAATCTAAAAGACACTTCCACAATATGCACAAGTTCTACTTCAACAGCGAATGCTTTGTATGACTAAGAGACTTCATTATAGATAATCATATATGGCAATTTTGGGGGACCGAACAAGGCACTATAGGAAGACAACTGTCTGAACCAGATCAAGATTGCGAAGAAGAGATAAGGTGCTTGTTAGTAGAGCACATTCTAGTCATAGGCTCAAAGTGTCCATAGTTGGTGCGATGGGAACACATAATAAATAAAGTCACTAGATCGCAAGTGCCGAAAATGTGAATTGAAATTAATTTTCTCAAGCAAGAAAGGCATGTCGATGTCTCACCCTTCACAAATTGAAATACAAAACTTATATCAGAAATATTTCTACAAGTTTCAAGAGTAGGAAGGTGTATTAAATTTAGTCTTTCGTTATAAGGAGGAAGATGAAGTCTATCCCTCCATTCGAGACCTCTTAGAGCAAAAAGTAAGGATTTCTTTTGCATGCTCTCAATACGATCGGAGTAATTTTTGTAAGAGGGAGACCAGACAGGTTTGGAATATTCCAAAATGGGTCTAACAAAAGTGGTAAAAAGAGCTTTATTAATATAGATATCATCTAATTCTTTTGCCCAGTGCTTTACAAAGCCTAACATTGAGTTTGCCCTATTAACGATGCGATCTATGTGGAAGTTAATGGTGAGGTTCGAGTCAAACAATATCCCCAAGTCAAATATTTTATCAACTTTCGACCTATTCATAGCATAGACAACATTCGAAGGGATTCGCTTACGAGAGAAAATGGTTACCTTACATTTATCAACGTTTAAAATGAGAGAACTCTTTTCACACCATTCAACAAGTGTGTCCAGGTCATCCTGTAATTTGAGACAGTCGCAATGCGGGTCGATAGATTTATATAGTTTTAGATCATCTACGTATATTAGCAAATCAGATTTGGTAACTACATAGAAAACATCATTTATGAATAATATGAAGAGGAGGAGCCCTGTGGAACACTGGCATAAACCGTTATTTTTTCAGACATAGCAGATCGGAACTGAATCCTAAGTTTGTGATCCTTAAGGTAGGATAATAATCAGTTCAACAATCAAATTGGTAAACCTAAAGATCTCACTTTAAATAACAAAACAGACTTAGGAAGCTTGTTAAAAGCCTTGTTGAAGTCTGTATAAATACAGTGAGTTTCGTAACCACACTCAAACGTTTCGATCAGGTAGATGTAAACTGGAGCAAATTTGTTGTTGTTGACCTTTCTTTCATAAAACCGTGCTGATGAGGATTAAGATGCAATGAAAATACAAGAATTCATATAAAGAAGCTTCAAACAGTTTGGGAATACAAGATAATTTAAAAATGGGACGATAGTTGGTAACAAGCTTCCTTTTACCGGACTTAAAGATTGGGATAATAAACGACTATTTTCATAACTCAGGAAGTTTATCAACCCGCAGTGATAGATTAAACAATAATGACAACAGGTAAGAAAGCGTACTGCAGTGGAACGCTCTTTAAGACAATAGGGGTATCCCATCAGGCCCAGCAGAAAACCAGGGTCTAGATTTCTGATCAATAGTGAAGTATGGGATATCAACTTTAGGAAGTATCGTTAAGTAATTAAAATAAGCAAAATCTATTTGAGTGTCATATGTTAAAAAGTATTCACTACAGTAATCAGCAAATAGATTAGAAATCACAGACGGATCATGACTAGAATTATTATTAAATAATAGCACAGGAGGAAAATTATTAGATTTCTTTTTGGTATTTACAAAACGCTAAAATTGCTTAGGATCCGATCTTATTATATTTCTCATCTTAATCAGGTACGTATCATAGACATGCAAAAGAGCATTATGAAATTTGCTCCTCAAAAATAGGTGAAACTTTCGCCAAGCCTTATTTCTTAAGTTGCGCAAGCGTTTAAGCTCAGTATCGTACCAAGGAGGACACGAAGAGCCATTCTTGATTCAAGACAATTGAATACAATCATTGAAACAATTAAACATAACATTGTAAAATTGTGCTGTAAGTTCATCTACATCATTATTACTAAATAGAAAGGACCAGTTAGTAGAAGACAAAATAAAGTTAAGTAGATCAAAATTAGCTTTTTTATAATTAAAGGTACCAGTATCTCGCAATCAATGCCCACTATCAAGTTCAAAGTTGGATGGTATGCATCAATAGGAACCAGTGACATGATCCACGGACGAACCATACATTTCGAAGCATCCGAGTTAAATACCAAGTCTAAGCTTTTATTACGGTTGCTTTTAACATCATTTACCTGAGTAAGACCAAGTGCGGCAATAGCATCCAGGAAGATATACGCATTTCCAGAAAATGTGCTGGGAACCAGTGAGTCTTCCTCATCAGAAACTTGCCATTGAACAGTAGGAAGATTGAAATCACCAAGGAATATAATATCATACGCGTCCCGCGCCAGCTCAAGCACATATTCCACAGCAGCAGGAACGGCATCATATAAAGCAGACGGACTGTAAGGAGGAATATAGACAGCTAGAATGTACAGTAATTTTGTCTTAATTGTTATACTGATACATAGGAATTCAGACAGAGATGGATTGGAAATATCTATCTTGGAACAGTTGTAAGAAATCTTTACCGCGATTAGAATACCTCCTCCGAGCACAGAAATGTCATCAGGATTTCGATCTCGTCAAAAAACTTGAAAGTCGTTGTCCAGTAATTCAGCATCCGAAAATGAATTGTTAAGCCATGTCTCCGTTTGTGCCTTTTGTAGTTTTTACAACTTTAGTTTAAGTTTTTCCACATTTGTTATATTTTTGATTTTTATATTATTTGTTTTTTTGTTTGTTAGTTTTGGTTCTCATTTTGTAGATTTCGTTTATATTTCTATATCTCTTATTCTTATATTGTTTTATTATGATTTACTGTATTAATTTCTAATATATTATATTATTGGATTTATATATAATATCTTCTTAACTTGCCAAATAAATAAATACCTTAGGTAGGAAAATATTAAAATAATTGAGGTTTTCAAAAAAAATTTGTTCACTTGGACACAGAAAAAAAGGCCATCCTGTATGATACGCAATAAAATCATTGCATTAGTTTTAAACGCTTTTCCATCCTCAGTACAATAGGTATACGGCATAATGTCCTCAGATAATATGTTCACAAATTTCTGATAAAGATCTTATTTTATATGTATGAGTTCGACCCAAACAGAGGAAAAGATATCCAACTTGGAATTCACTCTTACAGTTTAAAAAGTACCAATTACCTTAATATATCCCCTGCCATTTGCGAATAAGACAAGTAAAAGTAATAAGTATAGAAAATTGAATCACTCAAATCATTTTGGTTTAGTATCAGTCATAACTTACTGTCAGAACTTTAATATGCTCATCAATCTTCTACCATAGCTCCTCACTATTTTCGGGAACTTTTCAGACTGATACAATGACTGCCATGTAGTTCCCATTTGAAAATTAAATAAACACGGATTTCATCAGTAAATATGGATAAATGCCACACTGAGTTACATTTAGCATCATTTATGAAATTGGAGGATATTCAGTTTTTGGAACTAAATGAGATAATCCCACTACATACGTTAGATAAATGTCCTGGAGTCGTTCTATCACTATGGAATGTTTAGTTATCTTTTACTGGTGGCGGAATGTTTGAGCATTTTTCTTGCTGCTGTATATAAAGAAAAGTGTAAGAAAATATATTAATCTAGCACATATATACCTGGCGAGCAACTGGTTAGGTACATCTTAATATTTTGAGTTTCTTAGAATCCGGGGAGATATAGCAAAACAAATCGATAATGGTTTTATTGCCTATGGAAATCCCAATCATAAAATGGAATTTCTAGAATAATCATACACACGAGCGTTTCCCTGGATGCATTATCTAGGAATGTGCATATAAAAGCGGAGCAACTGATTAGGTACATTGCGGAAAAACGTAAAATTTCCTGTAATTTCACACAGTTAACTAAGTAAATTAAACACATGTGTATTGCGACAATTTATTTTATTAATCAATAATGAGTAGCTTTACCATTATTCCTAATGACTTCAAATAATCTATTTTTTTATAGATTCATACAAATTTTTATAAATACGTGGAGGAATATTAGCCCAAGCTTCTTTTATTGCTTCTTCTAGCATTGCAACATTCTCTATTGCTTGCTATTATCGAAAATTTTCCTGGACAACCATCCCTAGAGATTTTCTATGATGTTGAGGTCGGGCGAAAGTGATGGCCAATCCAAAACTGTGATGTCTTCTGCCTCAAACCAGTTTTTAACATAACGAGCAGAATGAATGGGCGCCAGATCTTGTCGAAAAATTCAATCCATTCTTCCTAAGATTTCATCAAAATCAGCTGCTGCCGTTCATAGTAGATCTACGTACGTTTCTGCGGTTTGTCTTCCTCTTAAAATTTTGATCTCCACAGGCCCTTTATAGGATATGGCTCCCCATATCATAATTAAACCCGCTCTGCTGTGGTGGCGGGATAAATATTTCCTCTCCTTCCGAATATCATGGAAGTAATATGAGAAGCCATCAGGACCATCCAAACATAATCTTTTTTCATCAGAAAAGATTACTTTCTTCCACTCTTCATCGCAGCTGATGTGGTTTCGAGCAAACTGCAACCGTGCTTGCTGATGTCTTCGCGTTAACGCTGGTTTTTTCTTCGAACGGAGTCGTTTTATTGTTGGGCTTTCTTTTATTACGCTTCGTACCGTCCAGACACTTGCAGAAGTTCCTTCTTGCTCACCAATTCATCGTGCACTTAGCGTAGAGTTTGACGCTACCCTCAAAATTTGGCACCGTTCTCTGTCAGTGGTCGCAGTTTTGATCCCTCCTTGGTAACTTTTGCCGTAGTTTTCCGGATCCTGGAGAAAACGGCACACTGCGTTGGTACTACGACCTATTTTTTCTGTTATTTTCTTCCGTAATATCCTTCCTCCTTTAAGGCTTTAATTTTTCCCATTTCTTCCAGGTTCAACTGTTTTTTTCCCCATTTTTTAAGATGATACGTTAACTTTTTCAAAAAAAAAATTTCACAGAAAAATAAAAGCACACTCACTGTAGGCAGTCCAAAATAGATAAACGTACCTAATCAGTTGCACCGCTTTTATATGCACATTCTTAGATAAATGCATCCAGGTAAACGCTCGTGTGTGTGATTATTCTTGAAATTGCATTTTATGATTGGGATTTCCATAGGAAATAAAACCATTATCGATTTGCTTTGCTATACCTCCCCGCCTTCTAAGAAACTCAAAATATTAAGGTGTACCTAACCAGTTGCTCATATCTATTGAAAAATAACAAAATTCTGAATAAAATTTGAGGTATCTAATGTAAAAGACCTAGGAGTGCACCAGAGATAAATTAAGTTTGTTGAAAATTTCTATCGAACATCCACCAAGTTGCACATGATTTTACGAGTGATGTGGCAAGTAACATGCCTCTAGCATGGATTTTCAAGTCAGACAAATGAACTTATATGATCCATCTCCCATTGGATTACCGGAAAATTGCTCGCCCACAGTTGCTCGCCCACAATTGCTCGCCCACAATTGCTCGCCCACAATTGCTCGCCCACAATTGCTCGCCCACAATTGCTCGCCCACAATTGCTCGCCAGGAAAGTTGCTCGCCACACAATTGCTCGCCAGGAAAGTTGCTCGCATATAACTAACACATCTGCAATTACATGAATACAGATAATATAGATTAAGAAACACGTTTATTACATAACATAAACATATATTTTTAATTATTATTCACAAACAATTGCCGTCAACTAAAAGTATTTATAAATAAAATTAAGAATATGATTTAAACCTACGGTTGCTAAAACAACAAATATTTTTCTTAATAATATAATTATATAATTTTATTGCAAAAATAAAATTAAAACAATATTAATAAAGAAAATTAAATAACCAAAGCATTATTTTCGTTATGTGAGAATAATTCAATATATGAGCGAAATATGTATAATATAAATATTCAAAAATTATAATTTTGAGCTATGCCGCGCAGAAATTCGATCAATGTTCTATTTGGATAATCGCCTACAATTCTTTCTATCCTTTTCGCACAGTCACGATATATTTTTCTTGACATATTAGGATCACAGCCGCTTATATATTATTCTATTTTTTCCGGAATTCATGCTTTGTTCAGTTTTTAATGCGGCAATAAAGTTCCAAATACATGCATGCTGTCCACCAATTAGTTCAGTGAAGGAACGATGCCAACCTTCGCAAGAATTGTTGGTTTTTGGCAAGCTATTTTGAACGGCACTATGACAGTTCCACAAGTCCAGAGGAAATCGAAGATTGCGACGACAACGTCGATTCAGCCTACCAATCCACGTGTCCTCGAAATAATCCAATACAGGTTGCAAATTATCTTCAAACTCAACGTTCTCGCATAACTCTTTGAAACTGCATTCTACATTTGCAACGGGAATGAAAGCTAAAGCGGGTATCATTCTTACTTTTAGCGCAAAGTCACTATCCTGAATGCAGCGATAAAAACACTGCGTAAAATGAAAGAAACACCCTCTAAAGGACGCTCCTGGAAACACAGTCTTAAAACCATTTAACGCAGCTTGCTCAAAATCAACCATAATTGACTTTGGTGCTAAATTGGGTTTCAAACGTTTTAGCTCGTCGAAAAAATTTGTATATGCCTCTTCGGTTTTTTTCGATAAAAGCGCAAGTACTGCTGGAACAGATTTATTATTTACAATTTATAATTGTTGAAATAAAGACGGCACAGTCTTAAAAGTTCCATCTGCGTACCAGTTTTCTGTTCCTGACAAGTAATTTAAATTGTCTTTTGTAGAGAAAATTAATATTCTGTTATTACTATCGTTACTGTCAATCAATAAAAACTGTTCTCCTTCGAATGTTTTTCGATAAAATTCCGGTATTTGTAATTTGGAAAGTGTATTTGGAGTTGTTGGTAGACAGTCTTTCGCGTTTCTTACATTTCGTATTGTCCTTTTCATGCTATCCATACGTGGCATCTGTCCGGCTGCAGCAGTTGACAAATTAATATATGAATTAGCAACAATGCGATGTGTCCCATCTTGGGTATTTGTTGCTCGTGACTTATCATCACTATAGACTGCCGCGACTTCGCACCTTGCAGCATCGCCAGCATGATTGTGTTCATTTAAATATTGGACAATTTCATTATAGACACTGTGGACTCGTGCACGACACTTAAGTTCTTTAGACTGATCACATTTCCAAAATACTTTCTCACTGTTTTCTTTATCTTTGATGTATAGATGTCCTTTATCCAGCAACTTCCGTTTTCCCTTCTCGCTTTGCACAAATTTTAACGCCATTATTATTTAGGAAGGGAGACAAACTGATAGCACACTGATCACTAACACGATCTGAATAATAACAGGCTGAATTTGAAATGAATATAAAATGCAAAATATTTTGACTTATATTGCTTCAAAGCCGGATGCAAAGTCTTGGAAAACAAAGAAATAGACCATTACTATCGCCCCGGGTAGATTTCGTTTCATTAGAAAATCGTTAGTTAATCCCCTGATCCCTTTTGACCATAGGTCGGGAATAAATTTGTATTTCGCCAGACGTGGCAATAAGGTTGCCGACATTTGCCTTGACTTTAACCTG
The DNA here is from genome assembly GCA_963930735.1 of Dioctria linearis. NCBI lineage: Eukaryota > Metazoa > Arthropoda > Insecta > Diptera > Asilidae > Dioctria > Dioctria linearis. The sequence continues at coordinate 304,024,642 of OZ005740.1, read as the reverse complement.
CAAATATATGGTGACTGTACATCTCCATCTAGTTTCACCACTCTTTCATTATTATTCTCATTATTACAAATATTAAATTTAAAATTGTTTACAAATTAACAATTAACAAAACTTTCCTCATTTGGAAAAACTTCTTTGAATTTTATATTTTCTATGTTGTCAAATAAAATTTTACTTTTCATTAATTCAATAAACATGTTTTTCTCTTATACATTAAAGAGTTTGATTTTAAAAGAGTTTCCCTGAGCTAAAGTACAACATTATGAACAACTATTTAAAACTACAAGCACTTCTAGTATCTGTATAATAATTATATTTATACAATGCAGTCTGCGTTCCCAGTAATGTTCCAATTTATAATATAAAATTCCATAAAATTTGAAATTGATATCTGTTGTTGGCGAGCAACTTTCCTGGCGAGCAATTGTGTGGGGAGCAATTGTGTGGCGAGCAACTTTCCTGGCGAGCAATTGTGTGGCGAGCAACTTTCCTGGCGAGCAATTGTGGGCGAGCAACTGTGGGCGAGCAATTGTGCGCGAGCAATTTTCCGCACACCCTCTCATTGAAGTGATACGAAATATTTGTTACTCGTATCAAGTCATATCCCTTTCAGTAGATTGTTGCATGTTCCATTTTGTGCTAGGTGTAAAATCTAACCTTTTACACTGACGTCTCCAAATGCGTAGATTTTTTTGTTTTTTTTTTTTTTTTGTTTTTTTTTTTTTTTTATTGTGGCTTCTATTTACTACATAAGATAATTACATATCTCAAGAATTTACTAGCAAGCAATTTACATAAGATGCGCTTGTGTGGGAAGTGCCGTGACAGGCTTAAAATTTTATTTAATCAATAACTAATTGTTTATGTGTTTCTTAATACTAGTTCAAAATTCAACGTATTTAGACTTCATTTAATAGCAAAGTTGAACTTAATATCTAATAGTTTAAGTGATTAAGTGTAACCTAATTCTACTTAAAATTTTTGATTCAATATAATAGCAAGCTGAAATTATAAGTTTCTTGCAAAAAAAACACTTAAATATAGCAGGACGGTTGAAAACAAATTGCTTAAGTATTACTTTTATAATTCACGTTATTTAAGGAACCTTTAATAGTATTTGATAGGTTGAGGTGGATAAAACCTTGTTATCCAAGGCTCCTCTAACCCCGTAGTACCAAGTTAGGCAATGTCGGCCCGCCCATTTGGTACGGCTTTCGTAAAGTATGATCAACGGACCATGAATACTCCCAGTTTCAATCTTTCATGCTAGATATCTTTTTTAAACGGTACTGGTAACTCCGTTCGGGCCTATATCTTATTAGAAGCGTCAAAAGAATCGTACTTGGCCTATACAGGTAATTCAACCCTTATGTCACTGTCAGAGGGGACCACGTGAAGGTTAAGATGTGCCCAATTCAGTCTGGATAGGCTTTGTGATTCGCCATTTGGATCATATAGCTGACCATGCATACTAACCATATAAGCACTACTAACATACATACCTGATTTCCGTTATTCATCAACTTATTCATCATCTCACTCCTCGCACCACTATGTCTGAGATTTTATTATTCTGACTTACATGAGTACATAACTTCAATTGCATCGTGGGCCATCTGCCTAGCATCTACTACAGTACCCACACAGCCAAAAATCTCAATTTCAATTTCGCTAAGGTAACTTTACCTCGCCTTGAGAAGTACCAATTCGCGCCCATAGCACTCAGCTAACTATACCACACTACTGCACGCACTCTCCTGGGAGATGCCAAAGCGATCTACAAAAACATCAAAATGCTCATACCACCATAAACACCAAATCAACAAACCAACAAATTCAACAAATTCCATCTATCAAGTATGCATGCTTTCCTCTTATACAGCTTTCACCTTGTTCAGCATTGCGCTTCACAGACTACTCCCCCCCCCGCCAGAGAACTAGAATAGTATTTAAATGTTTTTAAACAAGCTTTGATGACCTTACTGTGCAAATTATTTAAGGATGTAATAACTGCCGAAAAAGTCGGGCCTTAAGCCAATACGCCGTACTGTATTAGTGATGATTGCGAAGTACACAATTCCCATAAAACTAACCTATATTACATAAAATTCTTATTTTGTACAGCGTCTTCCTCAGATTTTTACATAAATATGAAATATGTTTATCCCATTTGAGCCTACTATAAATGGTGATACCTAAATTAAGCACAGGCCGCGATTAGCTAAGAAAGTGGTTTGTGTCCCGTCCTTGCTTTTGAATATTGCTACAGTGTCATCAGCAAAACACACAACATGACCTTGAATGCTGTTTTGTTCCAAATGTCATAGATATTTTATGTAAATTAAGAACATTATGGGGCCTAATACTGTACCCTGTGGTACACCACAACCAATAATGAGTGGATTATTTACTATATTTCCTAGTCTGACATATTGCACTCTACCTCGGACATAAGATTCAAATAAAGATAGGGCCGGTGATAGGAATCACCTAGATAGTTTCCCCAATAAAATTTTCTGGTTGATGGTATCAAAAGCCTTCTTAATATAAAGAAAAACAGTACATGTTTTTTCCCCAGGATCCATTGCAGAGTTTATATATGTAGTTACAAAATATAACGCATCCGGCGTACTCTATATTTACTTTTAAGTTCATACTGATTCTTACCAATAATAACAAGATAACACAACAATCTACTTTTGATGCATTTCTCTAGCAGTTTTGCATTGATGGATAACAATGTAATTGGTCTACAATTGTGAGAATTACTTCGATGTCCTGCTTTCGCTTTGTGCACCAGTATAACCACAGCATACTTAAGTCTAGCAGGAAAAACTCCCTGACATGAAGCAAGATTGAAGATATAAGAAAGAGGTGACACAACAACACATCACAGTGTGATTTTCTGCATGGATTTTGGTTTATAAATGGTCATATGTTTTGAAAATTATACCACAGTCTCTTTTAGGCTTAAATTAATGCTATTCTGATTACTATTATTAAAATGGTGGATGCGGACAGAAATTCCGCCTCTCATCTAGTCACTGCAAACCTGTGAGATTTTTCTGACAACAAGACAACAACGGAATATGGAATCACCCTGGAGGTGAATTCGGATACAATTAAAATGACAATGATATCGTGACTTTTCTTTGAAAATGCGATATATACTCGTGCGTTCACTGACAGAAAAATAGTGACACAATATCACTACCGGTTCACTACAAAACGCTATCGTGCGTTCACTGTACACAGAAAATGACAGATAGTCACTTCCTTTTACTTTCTAACGCGTTCACTGATACGATCAAGAGTAAAAGCTAGCGCGCATTATTTCACTACCCGTATTTAGCAGGGTTGTAAATGAGCGGATTCATTTATCATATCAACTCATCGCTCAACTCAGGATTTGAGTTCGCTCAATCATTGAGTCCGCTCAACAGTTGAGCGATGGTTTATCGCTCGAAATTTGAGCGGCTCACTGGTTGAGCGGACTCAATCGTGAGCGGACTCAGTCTTGAGCGGACTCATTGCTTGAATGGACTTGAGCGGACTCAAGTCTTGAGCGGACTCAAGTCTTGAGCGGACTCAAGTCTTGAGCGGACTCAAGTCTTGAGCGGACTCAAGTCTTGAGCGGACTCACTGCCTGAGCGGACTCATCATTTGAGTTGAGCGGACTCAAATCATATTTTAAATAACATAAAGAGAATCTGAAAATGTATAAAAATAGTAAACATACATATGTATAGGTAGGTATGCCAAATTTCTGGAAAAATCATGAAACCAATCATATTGAATTAAGTTTATTTCATACTTTTTTTTTATTATTATATAGCTCAGCTCAGGGAATACCTTATGATGCAAAGAACAGCACGGCAGGAAGTAGATAGGGAAAGGATTGAAGGACATGAGAAGGTGGTGCTGATATATGTCACTCTTAAATTTCATATAATTCTGTTTAAAGTGGTTCCGATCTTCATCGGAAATTGTAAATTTTTTAATATTATGAGCGATTACGAAGTAAAAATCACACAAACTTCTTATACGCATCTAGAAACTGAAGTCTGTGACATGGCTAACAGAATAACATGTCCAACTGGCCCTTGATAAGACCCTAATAGATATTTATTTAATAAGTTGATACAAAATTTCCATACACTTTCACATTAAAATTTTCTCCATTACTTTCTTTTCAGCAATATATTCAATTACCCACTATTGGGGTTGTTACAGCTATAATTTAAGATACAAGTCATGTCACCCAACAATTATAACTCCAAATTATGGTATAGTGACATTTTCCTTCCTTCGAAATCATTTGGTCATTGTCATATGTCATTTTAATTTTATTAGAATCCATCCCTGAACCCTTTCTCCCAACAATACAATGAAGTAATTAATTTTGAAATGTAAAAAGCTCAAAAGCCCACATCGTCATAATCAATATTTCACCGCAAATTTTAACTGAGTGCGGAACGATTGACCATAAATTGAAATCTTTAATAACATAATCTCGCATATATTTTAGATATAAAACCTGAAAAACAAAATTTCGCATTTTCAGAAGGAAAATAATCTTCCATTAATTTTAAGGTTGACTTCTTACCCTCTCAAAAGCTACACTTACTGTATACCTTATTTAACATAATAATAAAACAGTTTTGATTAAAAGGCAACCCTTACCATATTACGCTCATTAGCTCTCATCTGAGTAATGGGCCATTCCACACGAGTATTCTTGATCTAGTATGCAAACCGGTTTTTTAGGGAAGAGGTAAAAAGACGCAAAGAGATAATTAAAATTAAAATTTTAATTAAAATGCGTCTTTTCACTTCTTCCCGGCTGCATATACCGTAGTCCGAATCTGTAAGGCAGATTCATACGATTTAATTGGATCATGGCACATTTACCTTATGCAATTTAGTTGAGAGTTTTTGTTTGGGGAATCGTAGACATTAGTTAAGATAAATTTGATAAAAAAATTTTGTAAAGAAAGGCATATAAATTTGATTACCATCCATTTCACATTCTGTATATACTTTGCTCTGGTATACCATGCGATATCTAGTTCTTGTGCCATCTACGATCGCATCCAATCCATTTTAACTCCCATCAATATGAATTGGATCGCCTGTTAGTAGAATAGACTTTAGCTGGATGACTCCAACGCAAAGGAAGAACTGTGGGGAAATCCAAGCCAAGCTCAACGAAGAAACTTTGAAGCTTAGAACATAGCATGTATAACCATTATGTATAGAAGTATATAGAAAATGTAGAAACATTAAAAACTCAACAGATGGCTCTAGTTGTACCGAAAATGAAGAAATTTCATATTTATATTAAATGTGATGATAAAAATTAACTTTTTGGCCATCTCCGATTTCGAAGAAATTTTCAAAGTTTGCAAGGAATCATAAAAAAAAAGGGAAAAATTCGAGATCCGAAAAGTCATTTTTTTGGTTTTTTTTTTCAATTTTAAGCGGTTTCATCAAAAATAAACCATCAACATATATAGACCATTTTAAAATAGATATTTCAATGGTTAAAAAGAGCCCAGCTAGAATATTCAAATCGAAAAAAAAACACCAATAAAATTTTCCGTGGAAAATATTGGTTTTTTTTCGAAAATTGTAAATATATCGGAAACTACATACATATTTCCTAGATTCCAAAAAAAATATTCTTATTCAATACAAGAAAAGGTATACTTTAACAAAATTTTATGTAATTGGAATTAATTTTACGAGAGAAAAAGATAAAAACAGAAAAATAGGTTTTCCGTCATTTTATCGAAAAATTTAAGGTTATGTTGAAAAATGCCTTATATGAAAGTTTTAGATATTTTTATTATCTATAACTTTTGTGAAGAACATTTTCCGCTAGTAAGTCACATTTCACCGAAAATCGCAAAAAACCACTTTCAATCCTTAAACACCCCCATTTCGCAATTTCACTTTATCTCATGTTTAATTATTGTTTTTTCTCTTAATTATAATTTTAACTAAATTTTCCGTCTGGTCCTTGCCTGTTATTAATTTTTTCTTTTCAAAAAAGTATTGGCACCAGTCTAAGGTGAAAAACGGCATTTGTAAATCTGTTCGTTTCGTACCGTTTTTAAAGCGAAGTCTCCAACAAATCTTATCTTTGTTAAAGTAGATTTAAAAGGCCACAAACGAAGGGGGAATACTTGAGCATGAACTTGATCTTACTTTTTATCCAAACAGATTACATATACAATTTGAGAGCTTGCAAAACAAAATATAATTACAGCATCACTAGATTTCTTTTCGTTGTGACCCTAACAATTGACCATTAATTAACGATACAAATGTATCCTAGTGGGGATCGTCTACAATGATTTTGCTGGAATAAAACAATGATAAATTCATGCTCATAAAATTCAATTGAACGTCGATATGCATATTTTGTGTGCATATGGATATGATTCATCATAAAACTCTTTATTTGTGTTTTTCTAAATACCATTTACATCTTACATAAGCGATTACAACAATTATTTAACACTCTCTCGTCAATCTGAATTTATAAAAGAAGAAATCATCTCAAGGCCAATAGGCCTGTCTTGACCAAAAGACTTTAGGTGTCTGTCTATTCGAGGCAGCAACAACAATCGGTAAACTATATCTTGGCACATTGGTTCGCGAATTGCTTTATTGCTAATCACATACTGGCTGTGTTGTGTTGAGATTGCCAGCTCCATTTCACGCCTTCATACTAAAAGTGTTGCAAAAAAGAAAACATAGAAAATTGCAAAACAGTTAAAAGCTTAACAAAAATTTATTTGAGACAAAAATTCAGAATTTTGCAATATTAGAGACATGCGTATGTTTTTAATGAGTATGGAAAGAAAATCCATTTATTAGTTTGGCTGAGTAAATTCCTAACAAAAATTTTAATTTTTGTGAAACTTTTTTTATCAGTTAGCTGAGAAAAAATATTGTATTGTCTTAGAATATCAACATAAGCCAAGTTCGTATAAGATGTGACATTTCCATAGAAATTTAAGAGCTGGTAAAATCGCAAGCAAAAATTTTACTGATGATTTTACTAGTGCAGTACGGAATTCACCGGTAAAAACTGAAGGTTCCCTCTTTATAAAATATACGGCACTATAAATTCTTCACACATTTTACTAGGCATTTTAATGCACGAAGCATTAAAATTTTGACATTTCTATTTCTATGAAAATTAGCATATTGTTTTTTGATTGATTGAGTTTTCGTATGTGTTATCAAAATATAAAAATTAATCATTTTGTTTTCTCCAAATTAACATACGTGAAAATTATACCAGCGATTTTAATGTGAATTATTAGCAGACCGCGTTAAATTTTACTTTGCCCGAACTCGATACTAGGCTTAAGATATAAAATGCCTCTATGAGATTTGAGATACATCTTAGCCTTTTTAATAATTATATTAAAGGGTACAATCACCAGTAAGGAAATTTAAACGTTTTTGATTCTGTGAATTGACTTGATTTTGAAAAAGGTTTTCACAGAGGAATTTCTAATTTAATTATGCTAAACCTAAACAAAGTACATATGCGGAAATTATTGTTCGCCTAATTTTGTAGATTCTGAAAGGAACCTGACAAAATGTAGAAAGGACGAAAAATAAGGCTGTTGATTGACTTCGAAGTAAGCGTAGAAGTATGAACGTTTTACCGAAGTTTCGAAGTTTTCGTTCTTAGCAATCATTCATTTTTACACGTTTAGGCCGAGGTTACATTGCCCGTGATTCAAGCGAATAAATAATTTTAGCGACGTCCGATAGTTAGTGGCACTATTAACGATTCCGATTATTGCAGCGACAATTTCTGATTAGTTTTTACTAGGTTGTAATTTCAATAAAAAATAAATCGGTATATTACAGCTTGTTGGAAGACAATATCAAAATTGCAGCTTTAAACGAAGGATCAACTTGGATTAATTACCTATATAAAAAAAGAGAAAAAAATGGACAGTTTCACATAATTTTCAAAGAACTTGTACATCAGCCTGAAAAGTTATTCGAATATTTTCGATAGAATTTTATTACATCTATGTACATTCTGAAAAGATACATAGATATCATTTCGTAAGGTAAAGTATCTACTAAAGTACTCATTTGGACGATATTGCTCCTCTACAAACGGACTCACGAGAGGACATAAAATGTTCGAAACGCATTTAAAATTTATTTTAATGACACAAATAATTAATTAATAATAGATAAAAAATAATAAATATTTAATTAATAAGTTAAATTGAAAATTAAAAGCTTTAAGGTGTTTCCGCCATGAGAGTCCATTGGACAGGTGGTGATAGTACTCACCGAGATAAACAAAAAAATTTTTTCGGAGTTACATGCCCAAAATTGATGGAGGTCATATCGAAATTAGATGATATTTTTTAAAATGACATGTTTTCATTTCAATAAAATATCTTTGAGCTGAATATGTTAAGAGCTAATAATTCTTCCACGGTTATAGTTAGCACATAGGTGTATAGATCAAATGAGGAAAGCCCACAGTTTATTTTTTATGTAAATCTGTCTTTTGTAAAAGACCAGGTCAAAGTAAAAAAAGGGTAAGAAAATCCGAAATTTTTAATCTAGATTACTGTAACTCCAAAAAGGAGAGGAGTAGTGGGGTTGGCTGAGCAGCCGTTGGAAAGACCATTAGGTTCTTCGTGCAATGAGATCTTAAGGGTGACTATACACCCTATACATTTTAAGATACAGGGTGTTTTATGAAAAACTAGCATATTTTCTTAATCATCCTCTAAGTCCGAAACTGTTGAAATGGTCCACTCTAGCCATACAATTTTTTTATTTATTTAGATGAGTACTATCAGCTTCTGCCCTGAGGACTTCCATGGCGGAAACTCCCTGCATACTTACCTAAAGTTTTCAATTCACTGGCCATTTCCAACCACAATGTTATTGTGACATTGTGCCCCAAGATGGCTGCTCTTTAATGAATAAGATGGGACATTTGTAAGGTTTAATATCAACTCCGAAAATAGCTTGTCGACTTGTAGGGGGTCAATTAGTAGACTTTTTTGCATCGTAAATTGCTAATAAAATAAATTTGTGTTTTTGCTAGCAGCGTAGGGTCAATATTTATTACACAGTTTTTTTACGAAAGGATAAAAGATACTTTCCTAACACTTATGGCCCAGGGTTAACCTAATTAGGTTATGCTTATGACAGACATGGGGTATCGATATTTAAAAATTTCGAATATCTAGATATTAAAGTACCCCTGACAGACATAAACAGGGGATTGATGTGACAAATGTACAAAATGTACAAATGTACTTTGACATTTCAATTCAGTTCACAGATCTTTAAGTGTAATAAATTTTGGAAATGGAAGTGACAAATATATTAGCTTTAATGCAGGCTAAACAGCAACAACGCAAATTTTTTCTTTTTTCGTTCCAAATTTTGAATTTGTCGAATATTTGTAATTAATAACCGCCGATACATTTTGCACCTCATCCAAGATCTTATTGCAAATTAACGCAATTTTTTCTTTTTTCGTTCCAAATTTTGAATTTGTCGTATATGTGTAATTAATATATACGACGAATGCAAGATTTGGAACGAAAAAAGAAAAAATCGCGTTAATTTGCAATAAATCCTGGATGAGGTTCAAAATGTATCGGCGGATGTGGTTTCTCAATTCAAAATTTTATGTGAAACGAAGAAAAGTGTGGTCGATGGTTTGTTTTTCACAATTCTGGGTAAGCACAGACACATTTTTGCTTAATTAGATACATTATCATATTATTATCAACAACTAGATTTGGCTGCGCAAAGTAAGAAGTTCCGATGATTAGGCTATACCCAGTAATTTTTGAAGATATTGATCTAGTCTATACCAACTAGTTTTTCGGGGTATATTGGGAGTATGAATATCTAGATTCGATACCATATGTCTTTAATAAGCATTATATCGATTCAACTCGACCCTAATAACATCTGTGTGTAGTACAACTTGGGCTTCCTATCCTATAAAAGTCCCCTTTTGCGAATTTCCTCTATAAATTATTCCATATCCATTTTTTTCAACATAAATAATTTAATTTGTAATAAATTGACCACTCCAAAAATAGCTTTGAAATAAAATAAGTCAGATTGCGAAACTCAAAGAAGAATCACATAGGCGATTTTAATATTTAATGACACTAGCAAAAAGAGCGTCTGGGGAAGAAATATAGTATCACCAACCTCACATAATTTTATGTTTCGGGTTCTTAAATCATACAACTAAAGGAAGCGCAATAAGCACGTAAAATTCCGACATTTCCAACTATATGGTAGAATTCTGTTAATGTATTCGTTAGGAATGTTCATGGAAATAGTAATTCTGAAATATTTTTAAAGTGGGAAGCAATTATTTAAAGTAATACAAAATTGTAAACTGCTACTGCAACATTACAAAAAAAAAAAAATAAAAAAATTTGAGAACACAAAAATGTAAACACAGAAATATCTTGAAAGTGGATTGGGCACCCAAATATAATATTAAAAGTTATTTTGAATTTTGAGAAGTGAACTTCAGTTCGAAAATGCGACAAAAATTTCGTTTTTCTCTATATATTTGGATACTGTCTGAGAACGCGTCAACGTAGACAGCTGAACTTTGTACACGATGTTTTTATTATAGTAATAGTAAATGCAATTTTAAAACCAGCCAAGTGAGAGTCGGACTCGCGCACGAAGGATTCCGTACCATCGTACAAAATTTAACACTGTACTTTTTATTTATTTTTTTTCAAATGAGAGGCGTATGTGAAAAAATAATGCTGTCATTTAAAAAACGAAATGCCTACTTATGATAATAATAATGAATGAGAATAAAACGAGGAAAAATACGCCGAAAAAATCACGTTTCTTGTATTGGGGGGCCCCATTAATTTTAAATTTAATTTAATTTTTATGATTTATTGTTATAGCGGCAATAGAAATACACTCTCTGTGAAAATTTCAACTATCTACCTATTACGGTTCATGAGATACAACCTGGTGATGGACGGACGGGCAGCGAAATCTTAGTAATAGGGTTCCCGTTGTAACCATTTCTTGATGTTGTCATATGATAATTTAGGTTTTTTCCGTATAATGTGAAAACGATTAGTCCTAGACGTTGTTATTGTACTGAAAAGCTCTTCAGAATATAGAGTCTTATGAAATTGGCTATAATTATTTTTACTGTCCAATGAGCCGTTCTAGAATTATATGCGAAAAACCAGCTTAACAATCAAACCTGTACAAAGGTGTAGCCATACGAATTACATTCATGCATTCACCTAGAGCAGTGTTTTTCAAAATACAGATCGCTGCCTCCTGGGGGTCATGTGGTCATGACGGCCCACTTTGGAGAAAAATAAACAGATTATTTTATTATAATTATTCATATATTTTTTTAATTAAAGCATTAAAAAAACATTTAAAACAAGTTATTTTGGAATTTTTTGATGTACACTCTGTATTTTTAGTTAATTTTATTTAATTAATTAATGTAAGGTGTGCCGCTCATTTTTCTTTTATTAATTTATCAAATCGAGGTTCTATTTTTGATATGCACATAATCAAATCATTTTCCAACTCTAATCTATTTCTAGGACATTTTCCTAAATTTAAGACACGTTTTTTCCTAAAAATAAATATATGTTTCTCTGATAGAAAAGGGAAAACAGTTTGATTTCCCCAAGTCAATGGAATATTCAATGAATTTAGGTATTTGCCATATATACGTAAATTTCCGGAAATGTTGAGCTTTTTCGGATATAAGGAAGAGAACATTCAATAAATTAGGTATTTTTCAACATTTTTTATGGAACACTTACAAATATATTTTCGTTAATATAATTCGTATATTGTTTTTGAAGTACTTCCATTTTAGGTACAAACGTCTATCCCTATTTCTGAAGTGGAGCAATCCCTTTATTTTATAAAAATATACCTAGAACTGGTGGCACAAATTGTTGCCACTGACTCTAGGGAACATTTTTTTTATTGTGCAGAGATATGATATTGAATAATATTAATAGCTTTCTAGCTTCTCGTGCAACTTAAAGTATTCTTTCTTTCTTTTTATCCAGAAAACATCTAAACTCTGCGACTGGAATTCCAATTTGAGAATTCCATCTGTAGAGCGTTCGAAAAATTTATCTTTTAACTTTGTATTTAGATACACTACTTCTATGTGGATACATCCAAAAAAGGATTTATGATCCACTTTTGTCCATTTTCAGTTACAGAGTTTTCTGAAAAATAACTCAATATATCCCGCTTTAAATTTTGCAAACCTCTTATCATCCCAGAAATATGAGACTTAATGGCCACTTCACAACTCAAAGTTTCAAAAAAATTTTTAATTGAAGGAATGACTCGAAATTAATTTTTTTCAAAAGAACTGGACAATAAAGTAATTTTGTTTGTGAAACCACTGATTTTGACTACTAAAATGTGATCTTCTCGCCCTTGAAGATTTTCATTTAAAATGTTCAGTTAATCCTTTATCAGTAAAGCTGGAGTTACACGGCAAGAGACTTCGCCTCCAGAGACCACTTTTTTGATTTCTGGAGACAAAGAGACCCAGAGAACCTTGTATATACTTCGGAGATGCAAAAAATCTCTAAAGAGACCTAGTCTCTAGAGAGTTTTTCGGTCTCCGGTCTCCCGCTGTGTATTTTAAAACAAACAGGTGTCCAGGCTTGGTCTCCGGACTCCGAAGCTTGTTCATTTGTCATCTCCAGGTCTCCGGAGATGATTTCTGCAGATCTCTAGAGACCAAACTCCGAATTTCGTGTATACACTTTGGAGACGTGTCTCTAGAGACGTAGAGAATTTTTTATTTTGGTCACCGGAGACCTAATTTTTTGGTCTCCAGAGACAAAAGTCTCTTCCCGTGTATATATCTAGGAGATTTTAGTCTCTGTGAACCGGAGGCTGGTAACCAAAAGTCTCTTACGGTGTATCTTTACCTTAAGATATGCCAGTTTCAAGAGACAGATATAATCATAGATGAAATCAGCATATTCAGATTTTTTATCCTGCAAATAGATTAATAATTCAGCTTGTAGTTCTTTCTAGGACTCTCGTCATTATTTTGTCTATAGAGAGCAACCTGACATCACTGTGATAAAGTAAATTCGATGGTGCAGTGAACTCAAGTCCTCGTTGATTTTCTAAAATGATTGAGTTTGTAAGGCTCTACCTTTGTTTTAATTGAGAATTTTGATAACATTCTTAAGTACTTCATTAAAATCAGATACTATGGATTTGACTGCAGATCATCTAATGACCATTCGCTATGTGTTCAGGATTCATAAGAATCCTGAATATTAGCGAAATTACAGGTTGACACATGTATATACCGACCTAAACAAACAAATATTTTAGGATCTAAATTGTAACAATTTCGCTGAGACATGAGCCAGATAACTGTCCACGGGCAGTACATTGCATTCACGCATGGTATTTTTTTTTATCGATCTAAAGCAAATTATCATCAGAAGTTCAAATTATCAACGCTGCAGTGAAGTGAGCTAGCCAGAAATAACTGTACACGGTAGTACAATGCATTTGCACTTGGTAAGTTGAAAATAAAAATCTATTTAGAAAAAATTCAGTAGGCAACGAATATTTCTGACTGAATAGAATTTACAAACAAGTTTTTTTTTTCTTTCTTTTGTTGCATTTTAAACAATAGAAAACGAAGTGCGGCTGCTATGCCAATTTGCCATGCGCCTTTGAATGCCGTTCTTTGGTGCCATGAGCAACCCATGGCTATATAAATCAGAATCTGACTTGACTCGCTCTCTTTTGCAGTTTGGCAGTGCAGTGATCAAGTTTGTATTCTAATTCCTAGTGTTATTTCCAAGTGCTCTAAATTTTATTAACATTTCCCAGTGTGATTTCTAAGTGCTATACATTTTACTAACATAAACCACTCTATTACGGGTCTCGACCGAATAAAGATTCTTATTGCGGGTATCGACCGAATAAGAAATTTACTAACATAAACCACTTTATTACGGGTCTCGACCGAATTAAGATTCTTATTGCGGGTATCGACCGAATAAGAAATTTATTAACATAAACCACTTTATTACGGGTCTCGACCGAATAAAGATTCTTATTGCGGGTATCGAACGAATAAGAAATTTACTAACATAAACCACTTTATTACGGGTCTCGACCGAATAAAGATTCTTATTGCGGGTATCGACCGAATAAGAAATTTACTAACATAAACCACGTTATTACGGGTCTCGACCGAATAAAGATTCTTATTCGGGTATCGACCGAATAAGAAATTTACTAACATAAACCACTTTATTACGGGTCTCGACCGAATAAAGATTCTTATTGCGGGTATCGACCGAATAAGAAATTTACTAACATAAACCACTTTATTACGGGTCTCGACCGAATAAAGATTCTTATTCGGGTATCGACCGAATAAGAAATTTACTAACATAAACCACTTTATTACGGGTCTCGACCGAATAAAGATTCTTATTGCGGATATCGACCGAATAAGAAATTTACTAACATAAACCACTTTATTACGGGTCTCGACCGAATAAAGATTCTTATTCGGGTATCGACCGAATAAGAAATTTACTAACATAAACCACTTTATTACGGGTCTCGACCGAATAAAGATTCTTATTGCGGGTATCGACCGAATAAGAAATTTACTAACATAAACCACTTTATTACGGGTCTCGACCGAATAAAGATTCTTATTCGGGTATCGACCGAATAAGAAATTTACTAACATAAACCACTTTATTACGGGTCTCGACCGAATAAAGATTCTTATTGCGGATATCGACCGAATAAGAAATTTACTAACATAAACCACTTTATTACGGGTCTCGACCGAATAAAGATTCTTATTGCGGGTATCGACCGAATAAGAAAGTTACTAATTTAAACCACCTTATTACGGGTCTCGACCGAATAAAGATTCTTTCTGTGGGTATCGACTGCAGTCAGAATTAATAACCTCACTTTATTCTGGATATCCACTAGAATAAAGAATAGTCCAATTCCAAACCTCCTTCAATTAGAAAACCAATTTGATCTAGTGCCTAATACTGAGCTGGTGAGTACATTGTCAGATACAATAAAATTTTCTAAACATAAATTTAATTTAATCTTACTTATTCTTTCACATTTATTCAATATTAAATTTAGCTTTGCAGATAAATTTAAATTATAATTGTGGTTTTGATATAATATTATCAGGCATATATATTATATATTAATTACAAATTATAGCATATATTGAATTTTAAAAAATCTAGTTGGAGTGTGAGTTACAGTGTAATAAACTTGGTGAACCGAAGAATTAAGCTACGAAAATACTAACTTTAAACCAGGGTTATAAATTTCATCACATTTCTTCATTATTTGCGTGTTCGCTCTAACTACGGGCAGAACACTATGATTGATATTAATTTCGCAATAATTGCACTTCTGTTTCCGGTCATTGCGTACGGTCACTGGAAATAGCAACATATTTTGTCCAATCGCTGCAGGATTTTCGGTAACTTGCAAGAGCATTACATATAAACACTGACCTGCAGTACTCGTGGGAAGAGATTTGCAAAATAAAATCTCTTCCATCAAATATTAATGAGCTTCAAAAAGCACAAAATCCTCAAATTGCACAGAAGAGCGGATCTAGCATTGAAATTATGGGGGGGGGGGGGGGGGCATCGTACTACAATTAAATTTGTCCAGCGTCGTAAGTCGCTTAGTTTAGTCGCTACCGCACTACTGTAGTGATGTACTAGGAAGGTTTCCGCATTAAGCGGTGTGGATGATTTTTCAAATTTATAGTATAATTTTTTTACAAAAAGGAATTTTTTAAGAGAATAGTAGTTTAGGATGCAAACTGCAGGAGTCATTCAAACCAAACTTTTCTCAGTTTTACAAGCTGGCATACATAATATGGACTGTTCGATATGCTATTACATGCAGGGTACAATTTTTTGTGTCAAAAATAGTTTTTACGTCAGTGCCAACATTGAAAAAACCATTGGCTGGAATTGGAAAAGTGAATTTCTGTTGAGTATCTATGAATATAATTGCCTTTGATAAAACACTTTTTATCACTAATAAACCCAAATAATTAATTTAAAAACATTTATTTCGACGAACCCACTTATTTATTTGGTACTTGGTGCTTAGACCGAAAGAGAACGCTATACAGAAGTGAGCCAACTTTCTGCAGTGTATTTCTATGGACGTAGTCAGTCCATATTATACATGTCAGTGGTTTTACATAAGATCGCTGCAAATATTTTAGCATGTAGGACTAAGTTGTCGCTCTGAGGGAGCGAGTCTGTTTCGTGGTTTGGGAAATGTTTCTCGAGGGCTTTGGATCACCCAAAGTTGTGATCGTAAAATCAAATTCTGAGAAAAACCTTTTATATATGTATATACATCACATGCATACATTCTTCATTGAAATAAGTTTTTATTTGTTTAAGTTTTGGAATAAAAATATTTTGTATAATTTTTTGAATTTTAATTATATATATAAAAAAAAAAAATAAAAAATATATTTTTTCAAATAACTCAATTAATTAAATATTTTTTATTGCCCCCCCCCCCCCCTTCTGGATCCACCACTGCTTATTACCTAGATACATTAATGAATGCCTTTGGCAATTACAATTGCTTTTAAAGTCGTAGCTGGATATTTTTTTATGAAGAATAATTATAAAGAAGGGAACGGTATCGGTTGGGAGGAAGAAATCTGACTGATATCACACGACTTTATCAGTCTGGCTTTCATGGCAGTATCCAATACTATCCAAAATATTCGTAGTTTCACAGCATGTGCGCAAGCAGATTGAGCTGAATGAACGCATTTGTTCCTTATTTAACCGAAACGAGTCCGGCAGAACGAATCCTTCAAGTGATTCGATTTCAAAGAATCAAATCACCCCCTAAGGATCTTTAGTGCTATACTAAAATATTTAGGAGCTTATAATTTTATTTATTTAAAAAAAAAATATTTTTAATTTTGTGTAGGTATGTATATTTTATATAAAATGGGGCAAATCGATTTTGCTTTTATTTAAATGTTTTTACAAATTATTATTTTGCCCTTTCTAATTTTGCATGATTTTGTCGCCTAGAGTAATTGTTTCCTACAACCTACTGTTATGTCAAACCAAATTATATTAACGAAAAATGCTTTGATTATTTTGATTATTTCCATTTCATGCAAACCACTGACATATAGTACATAATGCAAATTGCCTGATTTATATAAATTTTGAAGCCAACATATAATTCTTGATGGGCTTTACAACATTTGTCAATAAATTTCATCATCCCACAAAAGATTTAAAAGATAGTTCAAGAAGTTCTTTTCATTCTACATGAGTTTGGCTGATGGCTTGTCTTAAAAAGAAAATTTAAAAAATGAAATGAAAAACAATGACAACTATAAATATGTTTTCCGATTTAACTATATAATAAAAAGACTTACAGTTATTAGATTATATTGCATTAGAAGCTAATCAATTTTCTACCACGTCCTATGTACCCCACCCACCCATACTGAATTGCGAAATTGTGGTTTTTAGCGGCTGGGCTACATGTTTCATATTGGCGACGACATGACGAGGAATTTAATTTTTTTTGTCGTTTTTGAATCGACTCTTTCCAACTCTGCAACTCTACTTTGAGATAAAAATAAACTTACAAAAAAGAGATAGTGCCGGTTGATGGAGCTCTCAGTGTCTTTCGTTTGCGTGCAACTTAAGAAGTCTTGCAAGTCTGGGAAGCAGTTTCCTTCTCGCTAAATGACTGCAATTGTTGCCTGCATTATTATACTCGCGATCGGTTGCAAATTGGAAAAAAGAAGATAACAGTGACACCAGCAAAAGCTGCAACAGCAGCAGCAAAAATCACCACCAGAAACAAACCAAAACAACACCCAACAAGCCAAGGGAATTTAGGTCAGTCACATGTTTTTGTCGAAATATCTTCCAACCATAGTATACACCTGGAATTTTCTTCTTCTACTGAAACATCTTAAGATGCTTTTTCTATATGAGTTCTCATTAATATTCCGAGAAACATTCCTTTATTGTTATTAGAATGAAAATTTTGGCAGAGCAATGCAGACTCGGCGGCCTGAATTTAGGTGCGTACGAACTTGTTTCATGGAAGTAAATAATTTCACTTTCAGTCGGGGGGATGACCGAAACGACGCGAACGTGACAAACTTTTCATTTAAGTCGAATAACGTTGAATGGTTTAAATAAATCCACCGCGCAGGCGCGGCATGGCGTACCGGAATCGTTATACAGTTGGTTGTGTGTTTGCATATTGACCGACTTAATTAGTTTCGTGTAGTATTGCCCATAATATTGCGAAATTATTCATTACAAAAAAAAAATCAAAATTCACTGAAAATAAAAAAAATGCACTGCAAATAAAATATTAAATCCAAGAATCAAGTTTCTCTCAACTGCTGCTCTACTGACTCACTATCCGATCTAGAGTGCAGCGGAAAGGTGCAGGATTTTATGAAATGGCTTGTTGTTGGCAAACAAAAGTGAAGACATATTTTTGTAATTTCATAAGTTTGAAGTGATTTAGTATTTGTTTTTTTAAGCCAACACTCCTACACGTTTCTGGTGGAATTTTCATATTTTTACCGATCTTTTATAATTCAGGCGCCCGCCGCAGTTGTAATGCGGATCACTTGTCTGTGGCACACACAAATCTAATCTATGAATGCTGGACGTAGAATTTTGTGGACTAATCGTCGCATAGATAAATAAACGTTTTTTGAAGCAAATTGTAACTTCAGGCAAATGAAATTTAAAGTTCCAAAATGAATAACTTAGCTCGTACCCGGTAGATTTTTCTTATTTTGCTATTATTAGTTTGTCATCTTGGAGAGCAACAAAGGCTTAAGTTTCAAACAGTTATACCAAACTGTGTGCAAATTATAGTGAATTTTCTTCAATATAAAATTGTTGGTTGTAGCATTTTACAACTTTATTGTTGTTAAAAGTACACATACAACCAATTTTTTCTACATACAACATAAGTTTTAAAGAAAGTTATAAAATTGTTGTATGTGCTTCTAATACATAGTTTTTTGTTTTGCTTATAACATAAGGAAAAGGATAAATTTTTATATCCATATATCAACTACAGCATTTGAGAATCAATTATTTCGCTAAAAATCAGTTCTTTTTTCAGGATCGGGATTGTATGAATGAATAAGAAACAAAATGAATCAAAGATTATTTTTATTTATAGACAAAATAAATCTGACTAAATTCATAAATGTAACAAAAATTAAATCACGCAAAACAAAAATATATTCAAAATATAAAATAAAAGTATATATGTATGTTGCAGATCATTACGGAGACGTGAAATTCATTAACAATTTATTTAATTTTTAAAATACATCGGTAAAACTCCTTGTCATAATTTGATTGGAAATAAGGGATCATGCTTTCCAGATCTTTCTTTTTATTGGCATCCAGATCTTTATGTGTAAATATTTGCAAAGCAGTTTTGAAAATATTATCCGGTGTTATCTTTTTAAATCCCTTTTTGATGGAGTTTTTATTAGAACAACTTTGAAATCAGATCGCAGAGGTTTTATATTCAATTTTAAATTTTTACGTTTATATGCACAGTAAAAAATAATTCCCTAAAGTGAGTGGCAAGAATTTGTGCCACACTGGTTAGGCATTTGTTGATAAAATTAGGGAAAGCTCCACCTTCGAAAACTAAGATTAGGTTTTTATCCCTAAAATGTAGGTAGGTTTTTTCCCCTCAAATGTAGGGAATTTTTGTTTCCCCCCTAAAATTTAGGGAATATATACCTTACAGGGAATATTTCATATTTTTATTTTATTTTTTTCCTTACATTTTAGGGAATATTCTTTAAAATGTAGGGAACATTCCCTAAATTATAGGGAATTTTAAATTATTGTTTTGCCGCCCCCCCCCCCTAAAATGTAGGCACTATTCCTTAAAATTTAGAGAATTTTCCCTAAAATGTAGGGAATAGGTGATAGCACCGCACCACTCTCCACCATAGGTGAAGGTGATAGAGACCACCTCTTTTAAAAAACATAAGAATGAGCTGAATAGCTGATTTCTTATGGTCCATACTACTAAGTAGTATGGAAGTTATATTGGTGCACTGGGCAGGCTTAAACAAAATATTGAAAAACAATATATGACTTGTTTTCAAGAACAATGTGTGAATTATATAAACGAAAATATATTTCTATAAAAAATGTAGCATAATACCAAATTCGTTGAATGTTCTCTTCCAAGAGAGCTTAACATTTCGGGAGTTTTACGTACTTTAGAGGTTTTCTGGCGCCAGATACCTAAATTCATTGAATGTTCCATTGATTTGGGGAAATTAAACTGATTTTCCCTTTCCATCAGAGAAAATTACATTTATTTTTAGGGAAAAACGTGTCTTTAATTTAGGGAATAGTCCTAATATTTTTTACAATGTAGGATAGATTTACATTTAGTATACGGGATTTGTTGAAAACAAAATTTTTTCGATTTTCTTGAATACGTTTTAAAATCTGCAGAAGCCATTATTATATATCCAACCTAACATTATTAAATTTCATTTGTTTAAGCTTCCTAATTAAGGTTATTTGGCTTGGTATTTCCATATCTTTTAGGTATGTTTCCAGAGTACCTACTATGTACACAATCGCCTTTCTATATACTTGAATATTCTAGTTCACCAAATTTCTGTTCTATTACTTCGATTTTTGGGTTATCATGCACAAATTGCAAGAGTGCAATGGATGTAATTTGGTTTTTGTTTTGTCGCACACATGAATCGCTCCACAAAACAATTTGGGTTATTTCACCATAATCTCTCACAACTCTAGATAACATTTTTATCAAGGCGTTTGCGATATCATTTCCTGAGCTCCCACTTAAGGTCTCATTCCATAAAGCACAATAAATGGGTTTTTTCTGACCAGGAATAATTAGTGTGGCAGTAAGATTGAAAACCGCGAGCTTACGCTTATAATAAAAATTTGAGGCATATGCTTTTGGTAACGAAAACCCGTTTTGCAGATCGTAGCAGAATCAATATTTGCCCGATCTAGATTATGCTCTGCTTTTGTAAAACGTTTTTCTTCCAAGTGGGCGTTGTGAGCTTTAATTTCAGTTTAAGTAGCAGCATTCTTATTGGCGGTGAAAAGTGAGCACTTATCGCAGATATCTTTTTGGGTTTATGAAATGAAAGATTGAAGCTTGTAGTTAAAAGTGGGTGTATAGATGTCGGTAGAAACAGGGTCTTTAGTTTTCTCCTTGTACATTCTCGATAAGTTTAGATGGCTTTCTAAATATTTTCTAGTTGTACCTACTAGTGCGACAGTAATGCGATTCAACTATAGGAAAGCTTTGTATATGATCCGTTACTTCTTCCATTTTATATTCTGCAATACGGTTTCTTCCTCTTTCGGATAACTAAGATGGTATCCGTATTCCACTTTTTTGTTCGTAGTTTTGGTCAAAATGATAATATACAGACCTATCTGTAATTCCAAGGGTAGTTAGGAAATATTTTTTACATACTCCCACAGTTTTGTTTTTAATCTTAAAGAAATAATTATAGAAAGATTTATTTTTTGGACCTGTTTTCATTTTATGGATTTTTCTGCAACGTTTGACGTCTAATTTTTTAATAAAATCACTATAGAAAATTTGCTTTTCAGCATTGCCTAGCTTCCAAAATGCATTGTAAATTTCCAATCGCTCATTTTCATTAATATACTCCGCAGGAGTAAAAACATTTTGCTGGGCATGGCTGACCCATTTATCTCTCTGGCCTTCTTATTCCTGTGCGATCAATATAGGCCTTTACATGTTCACGGAGGTTCTTTCGAATATTTTGCTTCCATAATTCAGGTTGACGCTTTCTTTTTCTTGAAGGAGTGTTTGCTAAAATAGTAAAAAGAAGACGTAAATATTATTTTCAATATTGTAATTAAATGCAGGATGTCTAGCATAAAAAAATTAACAATCAAGACGGTGAGAGGGTTATATGAAGGTACCAAAAGCCTAACACCCAACATAAATGTTAATAAAAGCTTAATAGTAATTATTGAATTAAATTAATATTTACATGAACTGTAATTGGATGGCACAGAGCGAATATTAATTATTTTTTTCCTGGAACGGGGATAGTTGGAAATCCGTAGACGCATTTTCATGAAATGTCCTGAAATATGTCGCGTTAGCGCATTCAGAGTAATCATAATCATGGTAATCAGGATCCCGCATATCATCGTTGCTTAAAAAATCACTTTTATCTATTTTAAAAGTTTAATAAATATAAATATATAGATTTTGAGTTTATGCTTTTTTGGTTTGACTTTTTCTATAAGTATTATTTACCCGATTCACTCAAAATATCATTTCGTACCCTAAAAAATATTTTGTAAATTTTAACATTATAACATTACATTACACACAACAAAATACAGGCCGGATTTCTCGGGAAATAAGCACGATAGAGAAAACCGGGTTGCAGCAAAAGAAGCAAGCAAAATCTCTGAAAGCCCCAGGTTTAATTGAATGCATAAAAACGACAATTTGCACATACTACATCTATTTATTGATGCGACGTAATTTCTAGGAGGCTGCAAACGTACATTAATCAAATATTAGGTATCCGATACGCAAATATAATTAATCTCGAACAGTTAACACGGGGATTATACGAGCAAGCTCCATTCTAACGCTTTTTTTAAATTCTGAGTAGCAGACAATTCGCTTGATATCTTGTCACCTTGCATGCAACTTCATTTAGAAAATGCCATTAAAATTACAGGCTGAACTACAAAAACATACCGAAAATATTTTTAAGTCTCGTTATCTCGAAAATCGTTAGGACTCCATCCCCCTTCCACCTACTACAATTATTACATATCAGCGAATGATAATTGCCCCATACGGGACAGGAACTCACAATTTTTAGAATCGATCATAGATGGAATAGTAATTTTTCCGATTTTTATTTTTAAGATTCTAAATTAAAAAATATTGTTAATTTCGAATCGTAAAAATAAAAATCACAAAAATTCGTCTATTTCAATATTTAGAACATTTTTTCCATTTAGTTCTTAATTTCCTATCCTTTGATCTTGGGCAGAATGATTATACAGTGACCTTAAGTACATCATAACTACTAATTGATTTTGAATCAAATTTACGCACGCAGCTTTTAACGGAAGTTTCATTACACTTGTGGAATATCTAAGAACTTTAATTGCAATGGAGTGGTCAGAAACATTAGCTTCATTAACTTTAACTGGATTTGTCTTAATCATGCATAAGTTTTGTTTAGTTTTGGAAAACTTGAAAGTTCTAAAATAAATTGGTGAGAAACTGACCACTCCATTGCAAATAAAGTTCTTAGATATCCCACAAGTGCAAGTTCGTAAAAAGCTCTTTCTAATGAAAGACCAGATCATCTAGATTCGATATCCGCCTATGTAATACCCGAAAATGGTAATTTTTTTGCTTTATGGAGAAAAATGTTTAAAATTCCGGGATAAAGCTGACTTCAGCTAAAATTCGTGGATCTTTTGGAAGAGAAGAGAAGAAGAGAACACTATTTTTTAATGCTTATTCGAGAAAAAAACTTCCCAAAATCCGGGATGAATCTTAATCGAGCTAATATTCATGGAGAATTAGGAAGAGCAGCTATTCTAGGATCAAATGACGATTAAATCGCAGCAAACGTATTTTTGTTTGCTTTAGGAGAAATTCGAACTCGAGCTTCGGGATGAACTCAAATTGAAAATATGTTTAACTTTCGAAAATGGTTTTTTTTTGCATTTTTCGGGAAAAACGTCCTCAACTCCGGGGTGAAGCCAAGTCTCTCTAAAATTCATGAAGCAGTAAGGTGGCCATACCCGGATCAAAGAAATTTTAAGAAGAAAATTGATCAATTGGATTTGATTTCAATTGTTTACTACTTCAAATAGTGGTTCAAATTTATTTATTTATTTTCTACCGAGAACAATCACTTCAGATAAGAAAATTAAAAGAGACATAGACTAAAGCAAAACTAATTATTTTTACATAAATTATCATTCTAATTTAAGGAGATTAATTAGAGTTAACTTTTTTATCATTATTATTTATTTATTTAATGATAACATTTCAGAGTATACATATATAGTGATGGAAATAGAATTAATAGTTTAGACTACTATATACATAGTTCTTTGAAACTTGTACATATTTAGTTTAGTCTAAAGTGAATTGATATGACTGGACGATAACAATAAGATGTCGAGGAAAAACTTGTTAAAAAACAAACTCATTAAGAAAGCTCTCTATGATTAACTTAATCCTAATTAACTTCTCTCAATTGTAATCATTGAACAAGAGGACTGCGTGATTGCCGACATTTATCAAAAATTGAATAGAAAGAACAAAGAAATATTTAAAAAATTATTTATATACTTAGTTAACTATACTCATTTTATTATGTAACTTAGTACATTTCATGGATTTCGATCTAACGTTACATTTTTCTAATAAAGTGTGTTATAATCTTTTCAGAAAAACATGACTGAACGATCCCGCAGATGATTTTAAGCTCAAAACTTTGTCCTGGGTTCAGAAATGAGCTTCATAAACTACCAGGTAGGTACATCAAGGACAGTTATAAATGATACGCAACATCGAGGACAGCTTGTTCATGCAGATTAATATGGCTGAAGACGTTGTTGATATTGAAATTGGGGATAAACAAGATGAAGCGGATGGTACAAGTAAAACATTTAGTGAAGGTGCAACATTAGAAGCAAAATTCATTCATGGATCAGGATCACTCAATGAGTGCCTTCGGTATTTGGATGAAGAACCATTCGATAAAAGGAGGTTTGTCAGTGAAAGTTATGTATGGAAAAGTTTGTAGAAACTAAAATAGTCTCATTTTCGAAAAAAATCTTCGAATTAAAAGATAAAATCGAACAACCGTCTTCGGAAGAGAACGAGATTCATTTATTTATTTATTTATTTATTAATTCTAGTCTACAGAGTGAATCTCCTACAAACTATGCAAAGGTGGGCACGCATGACGTCAATGAGAGCCGCATGCCGGTTTTCCATAAATATAATAATGAAGAGCCGCACCATAGTATTTAAGTTCTAAAATTGAAATTATACAGCAAGCAGCTTTCTTTATGTGCGGATATAATAGTTCTGGCATGAGTTTACAAAATTCAATTATAGAAGTAGATTTTTGCAACATTTGCGATGCATGATCATATTTTATCTCTAATAACTCCACTTCCCCAACCGCTTTTTCAAAAGAATTCCAGAAATTTGAAATTCAACTTCACTAATATTACAAATAAATGGGTTCACAAAATATGCAAATGTAGATTTAAAATCTTTCAAGTCTTAAAACCTAAGTTTGAAATCCGCTTGCAATTCTTCAAATTTTTCCTTATCATACACAAATCGCCGAAGTTCAGCTTCAAAACTAAAAGCAGTTTTTGACAAATCCGTTGAAATGTTCCATAATGTCTGTAAGGAACATGAAGTCAAGTTCCATTTCCTAATTCTGGGTAGCTTTTTCTTTTTATTTTGCAAATGTTATGATAGGGGATTGTGGAGTTCCACAAAATGCAAAAGGCAAACGTTGTAAGTTTCATAATTTAACCGTACCTCTTCTAAAAAGATCTTAAATTGACGAAGAGATTTTGGCAGTTGTTCTAATTAAATTCATAATCTGCAAAACAATCTTCCACACATTTTTGCATTTTAAGTAAATTTTGCTATGAGTTGCACGTTGAGTTGAATTATGCAGTGAAGAGGTAAAAAATTTGGAAGGTAGGTACCTTACTTCATCAAGTGTAGATTTTTGACATCAACACCGCAAGTTTCATCAATAAGAGCTACTTAATCTAAAATTTCTTCCTTCACGTCTGCAGATACATAGCCATAGCAGGATAAAACGGTGAATTGTGGAACCTCGTCGAGAGCTAAAAACTGAATGCTGTACAATTTTTCAAATCACACATCGAAAGCGTATTTTCAAAATTTTTACTAATTTCACCAATTCAACGTTCAGTTGTAAGAAGTGACATAGTTAGGAACCTGAGCGATCAATTTATGCAGTTTTGTACTATCGGGATCCAAAACTTTAAGCACTTCTTTTAAGTTTCTTAATTTGAATAATAATTGAGTGCTAATCAAATCCAGAAATCATATCTTAACAAATGACATCAATTTAAAACGCAAAGATTTCTGAAAGTCCTAATAATTGGGTCTGTCACGATCACCCTACTATTTGAGCAAAATTTAATTGTGATCGTTGTGAAATTTTTCAATTTTCTCAAAATCTTTAACTCGAACTGTACAACTGGCCAGCAATTTTTTCTTTAGAATTTATTTCACGGCAGCGAGCGCACTGAAGAAGATCTGCAACACAGCAGTAAAGTACACAGCAAGCGTTAAGACCTGGAATTTATCTGCGATATCTCACCGTCTACATTCGTTCCGCTGAAGAAATTCAGAAATTCAAAGGTGCCTTTACCTGACTTTTACATCTATATCTTGGCTTGGCACCCAGGTCGCCCAGAGCACCAAGAGTGTGTTGGTAAAAATCTCCTCACAATACCATCACCCTCATAAGTCGCCGAACAGAACCAGCATTGTACTCGTGATACAAAAATACGGTCATCCGACATTTGTCCGGTTTTGAAATATAATTTTGCTGTGATGATAAAAGTGAATCTCATCTGCCTCGATCGGGTATAGCAGCGTCTCGACGGCGACCGACGCATTCTGCTGTTAACTGTACTCTGTCGTTCAATGATCTGCACATAATCAGCTGCTGCTGCTGCTTCTGCTGCATATGTGGTGATCTTGTTGTCGTGTCGGTCGGTCGGTTGGTTAGGTACTTGGTGGTGGCCATAGATTCAGGCAAATGTGGTGTGATATCATCATGATAGCGGCGCGGTGGCGGCTTTCGATTTCATTTCAGCTGATCGCGATCCATAAGTCGTCGTAGTGTTGTAGCAGCCATGATTTTGTTTTTTTTTGTGGTTAGCGGCGGGCGGCAGTACCAATAGTTAGGTCAGTTCTTGTTCGTATTTCGTACCGGATGGTTGGTTGGCGCGCGCGGGACATCCGATCGTAAATAAGTGTAGACTCTCAAGTCACTCGCAGTGTTGTGCAAGTAGAATATTAAACCAATACCGATCCTATAATTGCAGGCAGATTATTCTGTTCGTTCGTGTGAGATCGGCTTAAAAAACACAGCATCCAAAATGTGCTGGAATTTATCGCTTCGCAAATAACGGTTAATTTAAATTTCGGCTAAAAGTATTGTGCGCATACGCCGTGAACTTTATTAAAACGTATAACAGTTTTTCACGCATTTTAAAAGTGAATCTTATTTATGTTGTTAAATTTATGCAGTTTCGTTGATGTGCAGAATATCTATAGAAAAAAAAAATTGTAATACAGTTGAACAGAGGAAGCTAATTATTTTGTGGTTGAGAAGAAGTAATTGTAGAGAAAATTCAAGTGCTTATTAAAAAAGTGTTAACTTGCGTTGTGGAATGAATTTTATGCC
Organism: Dioctria linearis; assembly: GCA_963930735.1. NCBI lineage: Eukaryota > Metazoa > Arthropoda > Insecta > Diptera > Asilidae > Dioctria > Dioctria linearis. Next base: position 303,996,969 of record OZ005740.1, on the reverse strand, counting down.
GGCATCATAACAGTTTTGCAGTGCAAAAATTATTATAGATATCGGTGACAACAGATAGTGAAATCGTGTTTTATTTAAAATTGGATATTCGACACACAATTACAGCTGATTGCATAGTGAGCTAGAGGTGAGTTTAAATCTGCCTTAAGATTATTTCAAATTAAATTATTACCTCTCATGTCTTCCTGTCTGTCTGTACGGGGCAGACGGGTAAATATGAGATTCATCTTTGATGATATAAACACAACTAAAAACTGGATTTTATTCGAGGAATATTGCTTAACGGACAATCCAGTGGTTCTCAAGTTTGTCTCTGCGTATTGATCTTGTAAATATATCTATATAAATATATGTATGTATCTAGTTATAAATGTAAATAATTAATTTAAATAACGTGTTCCATCATTTGCATAAAAAAAAAACATTTTTTTTTATAAAGGCAACCCTTTGTATACATAAATATACTTAGCATGTTTGATGCTGTTGCGTTTTTGATAGCAAGATAACCGATTTCCAGTTTTCCAGGTTTTAAGGTGACAATAATTTTTTTATATTGTTAGTGATATTCGGAATATGTTTGATTTATAACAGTTTTGAAAACAAAAACATAAGAAAAATTGCAGTATGTTGACAGTTTTATCATGTCGTGTTCGATTAAAATTTTAAGCTCATTCTAGATCCAGCATAGCTCAAATGAACAAATTGAGAACAAAACAGTTTTTTTTCTGTGTCGGTGAATTTATATTGAAACCGAGAATAATTTTTAAAGTGGATAGGATAGGGATCGTAATTGTTAAGGGGACTTTTTGAAAAAATCTTGAAATATTAGTTAAAATTTAACGTTTTTTTTTTTAGTTCTATGCAACTGTTATAAAAGACTTTTAAAATTTTGGATCATAAGACAATAGAGTTAATTATTATTAAATTCGTTTTTCTTTTAGCCAGTCAAAACTGTTACCAAAGATTTTTATTTTTTTAAGTCTCACAGATTTTTTATTGTTGCAGATATTGGTGTTTGATTTTGCTAATATGCGGATATCCGGATACCCGGATCTGTGAAATATCCGATTCCTGAAATCTAAAATCAAATACAAAGATCTGTAATAATAAAAGATCTATGAGATTCATTATGAGACTTAAATAAATAAAAGTCTCTTAGGTACAACTATTATAACTGACTGTAAAATATGAAAGTCCAATCAAACTGTTATCGAAAAATTGAGTCTTATGAGACTTTTATCATGGGACTGAAATGAATAAAAGTCTTTGGTAACAGTTATGGACTGAAAGATATTTTTAAATGTCTTCTATGGCAGTTATCTTGAGACTAAAAAATTAAAAGTTTTATGGGAGTTTTATGAAGAGACTTTTATTAATAAAAGTCTGTGATAATTCTTAGCACTGAGCTAAAAGTCTAAAAGTCTTCTAAGACTGTTATTATGAGACTTAAAAAGACTTAAAAAGTCTTTTGGGACTTTTATCATAGACTTAAATAAATAAAAAAGTCTTCGGTAATAGTTATAATTAAAAATTGATTCAAACTTTATTTGTTAGATATGCTAGAACCTTTAGAACTATGTATAACCCTTATAGACCCCAGATTACTCTCATTATAGTTTTTTTTTTAGCAATTATTAACTATTTCCCAATATACCATTCAGTCTTGATGGGATATTTTTAGCTGATTGGCAAAACTACCAGTTATTTGCGGTCCCTTAGATAGAAACATTTTTGGGTGGCTTATGGAGGTGACCTGTGCTTCATATTTGCTTCAAACGAACACCTTAACGGAACTTAGAATGCATCTAGAGTTTTCATTATTACGAGTATAATAGTGGATAGTACTGGCTGAGTGTGGAGTTATAGACTCTGAGCACTGTAATCTACACAATATTTTTGTATCATGCCCCTGATTTGCTATTATTTGGATATGATCACATCAGGGTCAGCTTTCCGAATCCGAACGTATGATGGGCTTAAGATATTCAAGTCTTTGACGAACAAGCTCCTCATTTATAAGAAGGAGTAGAATTTGCTCTTTCGGAACTACTATCTGTGATCTTCTGGATGGAAAATTTTATGTATAAACCGTGTAAAGTTGCGACTTTTAATTAAACAAGGGACACTTTAAAAACTTCATTCATTTAAAAGGACTTTTATACCTTAGATAAAATCTATAGGATTTACTTAGTTTGTCATTCGGTTTGTAATGCATAGATATAATCAGGGCCAGATAGAGAGGGGGCCATGAGGGCCATATGGCACGGGCGCCAAGCCCACGGAGAGCCCCCTATATCCATGGTAAATGCAATTGAAATAAAAATATATTTTTTGCCATAATTTTTAAAATGACTAAATTTTTGCAGACAAATTTTGCACATTAAAGAACCAAAAATTTTTGCATTGTACCATTTTTCTGTTCGGCTTCTACTTTATAGTTATGTACACTGTTTCCATTTCGAACAATCCCTTCCTATAAAGGTTATATTTAGGCGTATTATCTAGGTATATGATATAGATACTATAACTATTATAATACAAAGATATCAATTCTGAAGCTCCCTGGGGTGGAATATTAAAAGAGGTTGAAGGAGATTGAAAGACAGCATTCCAGCTCATGAAAATTCGATTACACATAAAAGTAACTATCTGCATCATCAAAGTCCTCCTTGGGATCTTTTATCTTGAAAGAACTGACAGATGAAGCCAGTAATTGGAAAAAACTTCTCGAGCGAATTCTAGAAGTTATACGTTTTTCTAAGTAGTAGAGGGTTAGGCTTTTTTTGGCTCCAACGAGCATATTATAGATTCCCAGAATGGAAACTTCCTTGGAATTAAAGAATTGCTAATTAAGTACGATCTAATTTTATATGATCATGTTAAAATAGTGCGAGAAGCACAAGTAAATCAGAAGCGACTTTAAGTACATTATCTTTCCTCATTTATTCAAAATAAATTTATCGATATTTGTAGATCATTTGATCAAAAGAGAATTCTTGAAGAAATTCAAAATTCTAGATATTTTTCAATCATCGTAGATGTAACTCCAGATTGTTCCCACAATATGAACAAACTAGTCTAATTTATCGTTATGTAAAGATAATTAATAATTCAAAGTTTTCTATAGAGGAAAAATTTATAAAATTTGATTCTTTTACACAAAAGACGGAAAAGGAAATTGCTTTCAGAATTCTAGAAATTTTTTAAAAGACTTTGGACTTGACTTCAATTTATGTATTGGGCAAGTATATGACAACGGTGCTAATATGGCAGGAAAATATAATGATGTGCAAGCCATTTTGCTGAAAAAACATGCTAATAGCATTTTCCCAGCTGCGGAAATCATACCTTGTTGTATCTTGTTGGAGTTGACAGTGTCGAAACATCTAAGGAAGTGATATTCTATGTACTTTGGAAGAAGTCAGTAAATGTATAAATTTATTTAGCAGCAGTCTACAGAGATGGAAAATTTTAAAGAAAAATTTAACTTCTTCACTTCATGCTACATTGAAAACAAGATGGTCTGCAAGACTCGATGCAGTTTTAAACCCGTTGCAAAATATTTGATGAATATACGATCTGCTGTAGATGCTATGCGGCAGAATCGTTAAAACTTCAACCTTATGGGCGTACTGAATTGCAGTCTATTAGTAAATATTTGGGTATATTCGAAGGTGTCACTTTATCAACAATATGGCTTCAAATTTTAACATTATTGCACCAAACAAACTTATTAATTGAATTTCGTAACGTGATTCTGGACGTCGAGTTGAAGAGTATACAAGACAATATCAAACACCATTAAAAGTAATTCTAGCGAAGGATAGATCATCAATCCCAGCAAAATAAGTTTTATTTTATTCAAAAGAAGAAGGAAAATTAACCTGAAATCAGTCACAATGCTTAGAACGTCTATACTACGTCTATAAATATCTAAGGAATATCCTTAAACTGAAACTCACTTGTCAAGAAGTACAGCCCAAACCCCAAAATGGTTTATCGGTCTGTCCAACTGTATCAAGAGAGAACAAGAAATAGCACAAGTAAAATTGCCAAAACGGCAGAATCTCAGGTAGCGCAAACAGATTTACACAGTTGCTAACTTTCAAAAAATCAAGCTTAAGCGCGCGCCATTTTGAAGTGGTTATCATCTGTCTCGTAATCTCAGTGGTAAGATTAGTTGCCCGGAAAGCGGGAGCTCCTGGCTTCAAATCACGGACAAGACGATTATTTTTCCTCTTGTATTTCTGATTTGATTTAGAATCGTTAAAAATAAAAAATAAAAAAAAAATAAAGTTCTTAAAATTCTTATATTCTCCGTCTATATATGACTCCCATTTATGTGACATTAAGTTGACGGATTGTACCACTGTTGAATGGAAAGTAGCCCACCAGGCACCCTGCACAACGAATCAAATAATGTGTGATTCTAATATTTTTAAAGATTGTTTTGAATTCCTGCTATTGCCCATTTTCAAAAAAAAAAAACATAATGGCACAAAGGCTTTTATACGGGACAACTTTTCTACAAAACTATGTGTTCAGTCCACATACATATATGTCACGACGAACAACTCTACACAATAATTACATCCGTCGATGAAAACTTTTTTCCTAAAAAATACAAAAAAAAGGAAACACAAAGAATCAATATACCATATTTTTATGAAAGAAACTTATCTGATTCTTCAACGTCCTGAACAAATACAATTCATTCCAATCCTGCTTACAGCCGTCCAACATAATTTTTGAGCTGAAATTAAATAGAAAATACATTAATAATATGTAAAATAAATAAAAATAGCTCAAACTTACCCAAAATTTCACTTTCCTCCAAATGTTTACATTTTTGTAATGTCATCTAATGACATTACGTCAAACAGCCACAATCAAATTTGGACCATCGAACCAAGCGTTGCGAGGGCGACATATTATGAAGCTGGAACATAGCTGTTCACGGCGGCTATAAAAAGGCGGCGAGCCGCAGCAAAATCACCATTTGGTTTTCAGAGTCTAATCTGAAAGCATCCTCCACCAGAGTCTAATCTGTTTCCTATCCTTTGAACAAAAGTATAATTTCGTTTATTCCTTCATATAGAAGTTTAATTCTATTATTGTATAAGTATAATTCTACTTATATCCAACATCCAATTTTGCACCATATTATAATTTCAGAGTCTAATCTGAAAATATCCTCCATCAGAGTCTAATCTGAATCCCATCCTAGGAGCAAAAGTATAATTTTGCTCTATCCTTCATATAGAAGTCTAATTCTATTAAAATCCACACTCCCAAAAATGTGACACTTGATCCCCAATCGTGTATAACAGAAGTTTAATTCTGCTTACACGCTTCAGCACGTTGCAGTCGAAGTCTAATTCTGCTACATCGTCGCTCTCCTTCTCAGAAATTCCAACTAAAATTGTCGCTATCTGATTCCGAAGAAATAAAGACTTTCTTCTTCTTCTTTCCAGGAACAAAAGTAAAGACAGAGAGTGTGGGCAAAGCAGCACGATTTTATATTGAATTTTATTTTGGATTTTTAATTTGTCATCATTGTTGTTATTGGATTTTAATTGAATTTTAGTTGAATGTTTTAATAGTTTTAATAGGTTTTAAGTTATTATTTGAAGTTTGAAGTAAAATAAATGAATTGTGATATCTAGGTTAAATACTTGAATAAAAATTTATATTTGAACTGAATCTAAAGCTGAGTTATCCTTTACAAAACCGTCACCCTCCCTTACGCTCGAGACTAGATCTCACACTGTGGAAATCGATATTACTGCGATGACACAAAAAGAAAAATTTAGATATGGCGTAAATCAGTTACTGAAAAATACAGAAATTTCTCCCTGCTCCTTGCCCACAAGAAGCCTAAAATGGCACTTACTCATCCCTCTCGATAGTATAAGATATTATATCACAAAATAAAATAATTAAATCCCTTTCTTTTTAGCTTCCTCATTCCTCTTGAGAGCATAGGTGTTACCAAATAAAAATTATTATAACCTACGATTGAAAACGTGAGGTGTAAAACAATATTGGGTATAAATTTCACCCTTGTCGCTATCTTACCCCATTTTAAATTAGTATTTTTCAAGAAACAGATGAATTTCTCTTTCTGAAATTTCTAGCAGTATAATAAGAGGAAAATTAACCAGGAGTGGTAACGATCGAAACAGAAATTACCTATCAATTATACTTGGAGTGTCTTCCTCGTGACTTTTAAATACTGTGAAGAAACACGCATTAACTTCACATATAAAAACTCAGATTAGGCTATTCATTAGTTCTTTTCCTGGTCCCTAGCTACGCACCGGATTTTGATTTAGAAAAAACTCCCAAAAATAGGAAATATAAATTTCTTTGTTTATACTGGAAGCTCCAACTATGAACCACTCTTTTATCATGATGCACAAGTTCCTTGCTATCGGTGACTTTGTTTTGAATGGGCAACGTCTATATTAGTGCAGTGAGTACGTTTTTATACCCTAGATGAAATCTAAAGGGGTATACTAAGTTTGTCATTCCGTTTGTAACACCTCGAAATAATGATGGTAGAGCAAAATGGATTGGACATCCACGCATAATATTAAAAGTTATTTTGATTTTTGCATGTCCGTCCGTCCGTCCGTCCGTCCGTCTGTCCGTGCGCACGATAACTCGAGAACGCGTACACTTAGAGAGCTGAAATTTTGTACACGGACTTTAAAAAAAAAAGTAAAATTAAGTTCGAAAATGAGACAAATCGGGCAACTCCTTCGTGGGGTTGCCATACAAAAATTTCGTTTTCCGTTATATATTTGAACACTGCCTGAGAACGAGTCGCCGTAGAGAGCTGAAATTTGGTACATGGTGTTTTCATTGTACTAGCAAAAAAAAATTCAAAAATGGACTAAATCGGGCAACCCATTCTTGGTGTTGCCATATAAAAAATTAGGTTTTTTATGTATACTGTGAAAACGATCAGTCCAAGACATTTTTATTGTACTAAAAACTTCTTCAGAATATGAAATCCTATAAAATTGGTTGTAATCATTTTTTCTGCCTGACGAACCGCTGTAGAAATATATGCGAAAAACCACTGCAAAAATCAAAATTGCTCAAATGGGTACCCATACGAAATTTCATACGGGCATTCATTTAGGGTATCATAAGAATTGGTCTTAGACCAATTCTAGCTTTTCCACTTGTTAATATTAGGTCTGTTCGATGAAAACACCGGGTAAACCTGTTTTGATACCCTGAACTAAAACTAAAAATTTTCTTGGGGTAACAGTTCGAGATTTTCATTTGAGGACTTACACTTTAAATTTGTTTGTGACTGCTAGATAAGAAATTATTCTTAAACAAAAATTAGAAAATAAATAATAGAAAAATAGCTGGAACACATTTTTCATTTCTTCGTCCAATTTATAAATAAACTAGCTGGTCCAGCAGACTTTGTTCTGCTCTTTCCGGTAGGTGGAGCAATTAGTTTGATTTGGTTAAAGTCAGAACAGAAGAGGTCGGGTCGCTGCCGCGTTTAAGAGATGGCCGCGCCAATGTCAAGCGTGTAGAAGCGCGGAATATTGCAATTTATTTAAATGAAGAGAAATAATCTGCTTGCTATTAAAAATTTAACACTGGTAAATTTCGTACAATGATTTTTGAAAATAAAATCCTAGATTTAAATATTATACATCAAAATTAACATTTTTAAAAGTAATTACAAAAAACTCTAGTTAAATTATACTCAGAAGAACTGTAAGATAAATGTCAGATTAGCTTCAAATAACTTGTTCGATGATTGCACAAAATCCTGGGTAAATAACCGTCATATTGTAGGGGAAAATTGCACTAGTGCATTATATTGTGCTTACATCGAACAAATCTATTGTTATTATTAAATAATATGTGCGTTGCTTTTGTGTCTCTCTTCTTGAAACGCCATGCAGGACGCGTACTCACATGATGGAAGGGTAGCAAAAATGTTTACATCACATCGAGTAAAGAAACGTAAAATCTCATTGTACAGCATTATTGTTGAATTTTGCGTCAACTAATTTGAGAGAGCTGTCTAGTAAAACCCATTTTGAAATAAAATTCACAGGTATGAAAATGTTCAACATTCAAATTATCTTCAAATACACAGTTTATACTGAATGAATACATTCGCCTTACATTACCTATTCATACCCAAATACCTGACAATGACTAGTTTGTGAAAGTTCTTATGCCACAAGTTCGCATCCTGGTAAGTGAAATCATCTCACATAGGTACTTTGTGACTATTCGTACTGAATTTGTCTTTATAGCATGAAAACTAATTTAAATGCAGTAAAAAAGAAAAAAATACAAAAAGATTAATTAAATATTTTACTGCTACAAAATCATTATTATGTAAATACATTTATGGTATAAAAAAAAACTATTTTTGTTTCTGTTTACATTTTCACTTGAACTTGAAAGTGCTTTTTTTTACCTTATTGAGCTTAATTAAGTTAAAAGCTTTATAAAAAAAACATTTAAAATATTCAAAACTTTCATTTTATACACACTTTCAGTAATTTATTGCCAAATCTATTAAGATTTCAAGGATTTTTTTCTTATTTTTCTATACAGGGTGTCCCGTATGTGGTCTGGCACCCGAAGGCTACGGATAGGTCATGCTTAGACAAACAAAAAATTGTATGGGTGTGGGGAGGATATCGTAACGGTTTCCGAGATAACGGGACTTTAACGTATTTGGGTATGTTTTTATAGATCACCCTGTAACTTCTGCACGTTACATTCTATGATGATGATAAACTTTGGTAGATAGATATTCGTTGGACCTTTCGAATTGTCTCCACATTTTTTCCCTTACTCTTTCCGTTTTGAATTTCGGAACTTTTACTATTATTTTTATCAAAAAACACGTGCTCAATATCAATTTTTCATATTGAATTTAAAAAGCCCAAAAGCTTAGTTTTAAAATGACGTGTCACACTCGGTACCCAAAACGTAACCTTTTCTGCGTTTTTTGCATTTTTTCTTAAGCATCTCCAGTGAAAATGGCTGAAAAAGCTCATCTCCAAAAGATAATTGCCTACTTTCTGGCACTTATTGAACTTTTTCAGCCATTTTCGCTGAAGATTCTTAAGAAAAAATGCAAAAAATGCAGAAAGGATTTCATTTTGGGTACGGAGTGTGATAGGTCATTTTAAAGCTAGGTTTCTGGGCTTTTTAAATTAAATATGAAAAATTGATACTGATAACATATTTTTTGATAAAAAAAGTAGTTAAGTAAGAAAAACGAGTAAAAATTCCGAAATTTTAAACTTGTTGAGCCATAACTTCAAAACGGAAATTGTGAGGGAACAAATTTATAAACCATTCGAAAGGTCCAACGATTATCTATCTATCAAAGTTTAAATCATCATCATAAAATGTAACGTACATAAGTTACAGGCTGATCTATAAAAACATACCCAAATATCTTAAAGTCCCGTTATCTCGGAAACCGTAACGATTTTATCCCCCCTCCCATAACATTTTTTGTTTGTCTAAGTATGACCTATCCGTAGCCTTCGGATGCCAGACCACATACGGGACACCATGTATATTTATCTATGTATATAGTATAGAGTACATTTTAAACACAGAGCGACATCACGGCACATCAGCTGTAATGTGTCAAAAATTTAGTGAGAATACATTGTATTCTACATACCTTGAGCTAGGTTTTAAAAAAAATTTCAAAATTGTCCCACAACCTATTAACACTAACAGGGCGACGAGCCATGGTAGTTTGTGAGTGTTCCCAACACAGAGACGACACTTGTGTCTAGACAAAACCCTCGAGAATACTTCCCAAGCCATGAAACAGAAATCTATATGTGTGCGTTCGGAGTCCGTACTCTAAAATGCTCTATATTCATGCTTATGGAAAAGTGCCAAACATTGACTTTATATATGCCATAGAGCCTAAACTACTATCCATACAGGAAAATAGTCATATAGTAATTTAAAGCTTGATTCCTTACCTTACCAAAGGCTACACTTACTATATACCTTACTTAACAAAATAATTAAATAGTTTTGATTACAAAGTAACCTTAACATTTTACGCTCAATACATCTCAGCTGAGTGATAATTGCATGTGTGTATGTGCAGCCGTAGTCCGAATCTGTAGGCAGCTACATTCGATATCATCAGCCCACGGCATCCCATGACGGCAGAGCAACATTACAATGATTACTCAGCTGAGAATTTTTGTTTGAGGAATCGTAGTCATTTGGTTAAGATAATTTTTTTTAAATAACTTTGTTAGGAAAGGTATTAAAATTTAATTACGGTTCGGAAGATAAGAAAGCAAGCTTAAGATTATTACAACACCATTTTTTTGTATGAATAGTAGTTTAGGGCGGAGGAGCTATTCAAATCAAACTTTTGTCAATTTTACATAAGAACACTGCAAATATTTTAAAATGTAAGGACTACGCTGGGCCTCGCATGTGGTAGGGAGGGAGTCTGTTTCATGGCTTGTGAAGTATTCTCGAGGGTTTTGGTCTAGAGCAATTGCCTGCATTAACACTCTGATCTCTGCCTACAGGTATGTAGCCTCTGCCATTATCTCATACTTATGTCGATTTTTGTTTGTTTTTTTTAAGGTGACTGCAATTATGACTACAATATTTTAAAAATGTCTCAGAAATATTGGCTGCATGCATTTAAGGTTTTTAAATAAATATGAAGAATATGCAAATTCTTATATCTGAATAGCAGATAACAGCATATTGTTGGGCTGAAAGAAGTGCGTGGCTACAAAATACCCCCATTTGCTCGTATACACTTCGGCAGATCCAAATCCCAGCTCACTTTTCCTTACTTTTTTAAACTCATTATTAAATTGATCGATTTCTTAAATCACAGAAGAACGTTTCGTACCATTTTTGAAATCCTCTTGTAAAACATTCCAAAATAGAGGAATTTCTTCCAAAATGAATATTAATTGTCGAACTCTTTCCTTTGTCCACTAAAACTTTGACATTTTTAATTGTCGACACTCAGAATAAATTTCCTCAAAATTACAACCTAGCTAGATTTATTGCAACAGAAATTGCAGCTATAGGTACTGAAAGGACTGCAACTTTCTCTAGCAACACTAGTCTAGGAAGCTGTAATCACGCTAACCTTTATTGGAGCACTTAATCTAGCCACATATATCTAAATAAGTTATTTATTTTGCTCGGTTAAGTGGGAGAGGTGCCATTTGAGCCATACACGTATACTGAGTATAAAAATGACCTGCGAATAGAAAACTCTGTATTGGTCCGCTTGTGCCCGGTTCAGTGGGAAATCAACCTAATAATTTGGGTTGTTTTCTTTAGGGAAAAAGTCATTTTTGAATACCCAAAAGCATTTGTGCGAACCGGTTCCAAGGCCCAGTCCGACCCTGGTTAACGAATACTGTTTTCTCCTGTGGATAGTATTAGTAAGGGTATTTATTTTAGAAAGTGATAACAGAAATCAAAATTCCCTGAATTTCTGGAACTATATGGCACAGCAATTTTTAAATTGTACATTTCCCAAAAAGCTAATATGTAAATGTAAACTTTTAAAAAATCTCAAACACACTCGAGCATTAAAATTTATAAACATTGGTTACCATAAGCCTTCTTAAAAATAAACAAGAAATTTTACCTGCCCATGTCTGCTACATATTAAATTATTTCTATTTCTTTAGAAACATTTCGTTTTAAAAATTAAAGTGAAGCTACACGGCTAGAGACTTTGGTCTCTATTGAACAATTTGTTTATATCTGAAGGACCAGAGACCCGTCTATACACGTCTAGTTCCTAGAGACTTAGTTTTTTGGTCTCCAGTTTCCCGTCGTGTATTTTAAAACAAATAGGTCTCCAGGCTCGGTCTCTGTTCAACGAAGTTTGTTCACTTGTCGTTTCCAGGTGCTCCGGAGAATATTTGTGTGTTCTGGTCAGTTTAGGGTAGGTCTACTCGGAAAAGAAAAGGAATAAAGTGAAGTGGTTTTGAAAAATTGTTAGAAAGAAATGAATGAAAAAAATTAATAATTAATGTATTGGATTTAGGACAGAAAATTTGTTTTGCCTATGGTCGTCTGGTTATTTTTGACAAAAAAAAAAATAGAATCACAAAAATTTGTTTTGTTTATCTCGTAAAATTTGTACACCAATCATTTTTTTTTTAAACTTTTTCACTTTTCCTATATCATAAAAATATTAATAACTTTTGAGATAATTCTTCTTAACAATCTCTTGCTTGACAATTAACAAAGATCTCTGGAGATCTCTAGAGACCAAACTTCAAATTTCGTGTATATGTTACAGTCAAAACACGAAATCCGTCAAAACCCGATTTTACTAGGAAATTCTAGTTCTAACAAAGCGCTCTCAGTAATTCTAGTTTTAACTATGTAATATAACACAGTTAAAACTAGAGTTAATGAGAGCGCTTTGTTAAAACTAGAATTAACGAGAGCGCTTTCTTAAAACTAGTATTAACTAAAGAATACTTATTTAATTCTGGTTGTGGCAGAATTCTCGCGTAGCTCTTAGTTAAATCTAGAACTGACTGGTTGCTATTAGTTATTTTGCGTTACAATTGAATTCTCTCGCCATTAAACCTTCATGTTTATTAAGGATGTGGCTATTTATACATACAGTATGTATACGCAACGTAACGCCCCCCCCCCCGCACACGTAACCACACACACACACACACACACACATCTGTACACACATCCGATCGCGCATATCCCCCTTCACCTATTGCGTATACATACTGTATGTTGTTGTTACATCTTCTCACTGAGTCGCCACTGTAGTACTTTATCATCTGCTCACCAAAAGGTCCGCCATCTGTTAGCAAAACTTGGCGAATATTAGAATAATAAGTTGTCTTCGGTTATAAATAGCGCCATATCACAGCAAAGAATCTAATATAATTTTGTTTTTTCCGTCGTTCTTTATCTAATGATGTGTAGAAATGTGGAAAAAATCTGTAATAAAGAAATTTAAAGGCATATCTTGATTACTATCAAGATGATTTAAACGATTTGGCAGATGTGTATCATACGGGATTTAAGTGAAAAGAATCTCATACTTCGCTTTCTCAGCAGAAAGTTGCAGAACATACAAAATTCATATCTAGGCACTGGAGGCTTCCAAGAAATTTTTCGATCGGATTTTCGATAGAATTTCTGCGATCTACCTTTTCACATCTGGTTGTTGACTGGTGCATTGATTTTTCGGTAATAATTTGAAATATTTTCCGTCAAGCAATTTGTCTCGTTTGATGAAATTTCTTAGAATTTTTGGTTCGGATCGGGGCATACAGAAAGGAATATCTTATGAGCGCACTCATTATTTTTTTTTATACCCTAGATGAAGTCTAAAGGGTATATTGCATGGAGATATTTTAAAACAATTTTATGACGGCTGAAAAGACACTGATTTACCAGTTTTTCAAAAAATTTATTCGAGTGTCAAATCGTTGAAGTACTGCAACGGTTTTCTGAAATTCAAATTATGTTTTAAACAGCACTTTTTAGCTGTATTCCAACTTGATCCCATATAACATGAATTTTCCCGATTTTCCATGTTTTCCACAAACTTTTTCTATTACTATGAAATTTTTTTAAAAATTTACATGAATTTTCATGCAAGTTTTCATGATTGTTGATGAGAAATTATTGAGTAGGACGGAAAAAAAATGATTCCGCATAGCTTATAAAACTTTTTTGTCGGAAAATTCCGGAAATTTTCCAGAAAAATTTGAAAGTTCTGAATTTTTCCTGAAACAGATTTATCACTAATCATATCGAGGAAAATTTTTCCGATGATTTTCCCGCTTTTCCGGGTTTTCTATGGAGTTTTCCACAAAAGCAACTTTATGTAACTCATTTCGCTTTACAACTTTGTCTTAGGTTGCAAAACGCTCAAACGCTTCCTTGGTCGGAAAAACTCCGAAGTGTTTTACATGAATTTTCCTCGATTTTTTCTGCAAGTTTTCACCATAGTCGGCGAGAATGTAATGATGCCAGTTGATGGGGAACTTGATCTTGCATAATTGAGAAAACTTTCTTACCGGAAAATTTTCTGGAAAAGTCGGAAAATTCCGGAAATTTTTTTCGAAAAAATCGGAAAACTCTGAATTTTTCCTGAAACGGATTTATCACTAATCAAATTTATACCAAATTTTCAAATGATTTTTCCAATTTTTCGGGTTTTCTATGGAAATTTCCGGTTCAAATTTTGATAGATTCAATTGTCACGCGACATGAACCTGTGTGCCAAATTTCAGCTCGCTGTGATGACGAAAAGTGGGTCTACGAGAGTGTCGAAAATAGTAAGAAAGAAATATACAGATAGACAAATTCGTGAACGAGTTAAAGGGACGGGCTGGCCTCAAAAATAAAGACTACTCTATATTGAAAGGATTGGAATAAAATGGATGTTTCCCATAGAGCAGGTAAGTGCTCTAAATGCAACTTCTCCAGGATTTCTCTCCGCGTTGTATTGCCTCCTTGTTATATGCCCGTATTTAAAATTACTTTGAGCTGCTTATCCTGCGGGCTCTTTCTGTTTCAGGAACCATATAAAAATGGTATCAACTCGATAAAAAGTGTTGACTATTCCTAGCAAATGCACACATTTACCAGAAGCTGTTGACGCGCTGGCTGAAAGGAAGTATTGCAAAATTCACGCGATTTTGAAATTACAATAAACCAGTCCTAATTTGGAAATAATTTATTTATTTAGCTAAGGTACCTATAATAAATAATAATTTCTTGTAGAACATAAGGAATACAAAATTCAACAAAAAAATCTCTTACGAAGTACTTCTCTATATATATATCTCATAAAAAGCAAATTTATTGAGAAAAAATCTGAAATTCCTTTGAATTCCTTTATTAAATTTTTTCCACATTCCTAGACAATGTTAGATAGGTAAGAAGAAAAACATTTGTTATCGAAGATAACTTAATATCCTCATATTTTAATATTTTTTCTAATAGATGGCTCCATATGTAAACAAGATTTCAGTCATTCGGTAAAAATTTCGCCTCTGTTTTCTAATTTGGTACAAGTAAGGCCATCTGTTGAGAAGATGTAACAGATTTGGTGGCATATCTATATGTATAAAATCAATGCTAATAGCAACCAGTCAGTTCTAGATTTAACTAAGAGCTACGCGAGAATTCAGTCACAACCAGAATTAACTAAATATTCTTTAGTTAATACTAGTTTTAACAAAGCGCTCTCGTTAATTCTAGTTTTAACTGTGTTCTATTAGTTAAAATTAGAATTACCGAGAGCGCTTTGATAGAACTAGAATTTCCTAGTAAAATCGGGTTTTGACGGATTTCGTGTTTTGACTGTAACATATACACTTCGGAGACGTGTCTTTAAGCCTCGTTTCCACTTATACAAATTTTCTTACCCGACAAGTTGGCAACATTCTGTCTAAGTGGAAACGCTATATGAAAATTCAGACACATGTTGGCAACTTGTTCGATGTCGGCTGTAAAAACTCGCAGAATTTTTTACGTGGATTTGTTCATTTAAGTGGAAACGCTCATTTGTTGTGTTGGCTAAATTAGTGGAAGGCAATGGAGTAGAATGTAAGAAGTTAAGCCAACAAATTCGCGAGAATTTATTTAAATGGAAACACTTGTAAGTTTAAGCTAACATGTCGGCTCCCAACAAGTACACAACATGTTGCCGAACAAGTTGGCACAATTTGTATAAGTGGAATCGAGGCTTAACGACTTTTTAGTTATGGTCACCGGAGTCCTAATATTTTGGTCTACAGTGTCAAAAGTCTTTTGCCTTGTAAATATTTTGGAGATTTTAGGCTTTGTAAACATGAGGCTGGAGATGAAAAGTCTCTCACCGTGTATCTTTACCTTAAGAGCTGTTTAATGGTTTGGAATGGAGAACGGAATGAAAAAATACTAGAAATTAAAACTCTGTCATTTTCAATTTACATATTGAATAGTATTGAACAAGACAATCTTTGTGGTTATTACCATAGTTTGTGCCATCTATGGTATTACATATGTATACGTACGTCAAACGGTAGATAAAGTTCAAAACTCCTATGATAATTTTTCATCGAAGTGACAAGACAGTCGGGCAATAGAACTTTAGACAGATTCTTGAAAAAACATGATAATGAGTGGCTAAAATCTGAGTATTTCTTTTCTGTGCTGTAAGGTTCCAAAATATCGAAAAGAAATCATATTTATTGTGAATTTTGGCTGAAAAATGGATTGATTTGAAAAAAAGTTAGGAAAAACTTTCTGAGTTTTTTTATTTTGTCGTCATGTAACTCCCGACACAATAGATGTAGTGACCCGATTGAGCATTTCATGGAAAATCGAGACAGTTCGATATGATTTAGCAGTTTACCTATTTTTATAGAGTGTAAGTATATAGTAAGAGAGTGATAGGGTTTTAGGAGAAAATGTAGCCAAAATCAAGCACCTTAACAAACAATTAGCACCCCTCTCATACATTTTTTTTTGATATATCAACGCCCTCTAACCATTTTCGGGCATTTGTTATTTCGGTTTTAGCCCACCTAATATACATATATGCAAAGATGTTAGCAATTAAAGGAGTTAAAGGATTTATGTATGTATGTAGTAAATCTTAATATTCAAGAATTAATAAATAATTTTAAAGAGTTAGAATTAAATATGAATTTGGTAAAGTTTGATATGATATCTAAAATGAGTTTAACAGGGAATATTAAACATACGGAAGTGATTCTTGCATAGTATGGTGAGAATCACATATGAAAATAACTGGTAGTATAGTTTTATACTTGAAAAACAGGTGACAGTATGAGTTATAATATAAAAGATAGGTATTGTGAAAAATATTTGGTGGTTATGGTGGTAAAATATTGGTTGCTACATATTCGCGTTTCCGCGTGGTGACGCTACGAACTATTATCCGGAAGTTTTCATAAAATATCCTATATTTTCTGAACTGTACTAGCCGATATGTTGGCATTGAAAAGAGAATACTCTCCATATTGAGTTTTAGGTGGTTTTAGGTCGCCTTTCTTCTCTCCACCTTGAATAATTAATAACTTTTAAGATGTTTTTTATTTAAAACGCATAAAAACAATTTTTTTTTGCTGAAACAGAAAGGCAAGTTTTTGATACTGTTGATATTGATATGGATAAGTTATGTGGATATGGTGCTGTAAGAGATAATGTGTATGTAAATGTACCAACATTTATCCCGAAGAAACCAAAGAACAAGGATAAATGAGACTATTTCAAGGTGACTCGACGTAAAATGTGGTGTTCCTCAAGGTACAATCCTGGAAACTTTTTTATTTTTAGCTATATACACGAATGTAATGAAGAACTCAAAAATTGTACTGTTTGTTGCGTTAGTGTATCAATATATAACAAACCACAAACAAACATATTATGCAGCATTGTAGTCCCATAACTTTCTTTACTGCCACCATTTTTCTAATTCTTTGCTCCAAAACTCATGCTTCCTAGCTTATAAACCAAAATATTTTAGAAGTGAAAACATATTAGGGCATATAACGCTGTATCCATCCTTAATTTCTCTCGCTTCCCTTGTCACGCTCTTAGAAGATAAGGGTCGGTCAGCACTGTCCTTTTCTGTTTTGTTTAGAATTGCATTTTCAATAAAATAACAGTTTTAAAATTTTTGAAATTTTTGTCATTTCTGAGCATTCACCCGTTCCTCGGATATTTTAATTTTTTTTATCATCTCTTTGTTTTGGTTCTGAGACGTCGTTTTTTTTTTTCAACAATACTGTCAGGACAACCCTACACCAATTTTGTCCATAAACAATTTAAATGCTCTTTTGTGCATTTTTTCGCTTATTTTACTGAACTTTAATTTAAATAAGTTGAAATTATGTAAATAGAGCGGTAAAAATAAAATAGATGATAGCGATTAAATTAAATATTTCGAAATAATGTTGAAAAAGGGATTGAATTTTAAAATTGTGGAAATTTGGAAAAATGTTTGTTCATAATATTGTTTTTGAATAACCGTGAAATGTTGAAGAAGATAGAATAGCTACAAACTTCAGAATATAGAGAGAACAGGAGAGCGTGGCTTTTCTTTGTGGCCTCGAAGTAGGAGAAATCAGAAAAATGTATGTTCGGCTGCCTAGATTTGAAACAGGTGAGAAACTCCTGGGTACCTTGGCGTAGTGTTAGCGACTACGAGCATTTTCGGTGGGAGCAATTGCAATATTTTCAGCTATATACATATCTTGTTACCTCGCTCTCTAACTTGATTTTACTATACGCCTGTACTGAGCTCCCACCACAGCAGCAACAGATTCTAACACAACCAGAATTTGACTACGCTAAATTTTGCTTATTACACTTCCTGTACTATCTATAAGCTACAAACCATGGTTATGCAAACTTTTTTAATGCACAATACATAGATATCCTACTATTTATAAGACTGATGTTAAGTGCATTGAAATGGATGAATGTTGAAGAAAGAATAACATGATTAAAAATGTGTTGTTATTAATTTTTAAAATAAATAATAATACAGGGTATTTCCTCCATGGTGGTCCATAGAGCAGGAGGTGATAGTACTCACCGAAACAAACAAAAAATTGAATGGCATGGAGCCATATCAACCGTTTCGGAGTTACAGGGTGATTAAGAAAAAAAATTGTTTTTCACAAAACACCTAGTATCTTAAAAACTACAGAACGTATGCAGAACTACATGGCCTTTCCAACGATTGCTCAAGCCCGGTACTACTTTCATCTCAGGAGTTGTTGGGGTCTTATCGTTTTTTTTTACTTTGGCTACTATTATTTTTGTAAACAAGTCATTAACATAATGGCTAGGATTATATAATCGCAACAAAGTGCTCATTGACAACCAAGCGGCCGAGTTAATATAAACTCCTGTGTGACGTAGGTTATGCCACAGCTGTTTGGAGCGCAGATTAGGACTGAAGTTATCAGCGTAAAAGGTGCGTTTAACATAACACCTTTAAATTGTTATTCGATTCCTCACTGTTTTTTATAATCTGTGACTATGTTCGGTTTGAAGGCGTTGATATTGCCAATTATGATATTCACGTTCTGCAATCATAGAACGGATTTCAGTGGTGATCCATTGACAAGTGTAGGGTTTGATATCTTTTATCCTAACAGGGAAAAACTTATTGAACAAATAATTTACTAAAGTAGTAAAAGAGCTCACTTTCTCACCAATCGAACTCAACTGCTCTGTTGAATCGAATGGTATAGCAGAACACAATATGGTTATAATCACGGAATAAACAAGTAGAAAAGCTAGAATTAGTCTAAGACCAATTCTTATGATACTCTCCAGATGAATGCCCGTATGTAATTTCGTATGGTCACCCATCTGTGCAAATTTGAATTTTGAAGTGGTTTTTTGCATATATGTATTTCTAGAACTGTACGTCGGAGAGTAAAAATGGTTATAAACAATTTCGTAATATTTCATATATTCTAAAGAACTTTTCAACAAAAACCTATAGGACTAATCATTTTCACAGTATACGTAAAATACCAAAATTTGTATGTGGCAACACCAAAAATGTGGATTGTCCGATTTAGTCCATTTTTGAAATTGTACTTGCTACTTTTATGAGAATATCATGTACAAAATTTCAATACTCTACGTCGCCGCGTTATCAGGCAATGTCCAACAATTTTTGTATGGCAACCTAACGAACAAGTTGCCCGATTTGCCCATTTTTGAGGCCAGCCCATCCCGTTAACTCGTACACGAATTTGTCTATTTCTTTACTATTTTCGACACTCTCGTAGACCCACTTTTCGTCATCACAGCGAGCTGAAAGTTGACACACAGGTTCATGTCGCGTGACAATTGAATATATCAAAATTTGAACCGGAAATTTCCATGGAAAACCCGGAAAATCGGGAAAAATCATTTGAACATTTTGTACAAATTTGATTAGTGATAAATCCGTTTCAGGCAAAATACAGAGTTTTTCGATTTTTCCGAAAAATTTTCCGGAATTTTCCGATTTTTCCGGAAAACTTTCCGGAATTTTCCAACTTTTCCGGAAAATTTTCCGTTAAAAAAGTTTTCTAAATTATGCAGGATCAAGTTCTCTATCCACTGGCATCATTACTTTCTCTCCGACAACGTTGAAAACTTGCAGAAAAAACCGAGGAAAATTCATGTAAAACGCTTTTCCGGAGTTTTTCCGACCAAGGAAGCGTTTGAGCGTTTTGCAACCTAAGACAAAGTTGTAGAGCGTAATGAGTTGCATAAAGTTGCTTTTGTCAAAAACTCCATGGAAAACCCGGAAAATCGGGAAAATCATCGGAAAAATTTTCATCGATATGATTAGTTATAAATCTGTTTCAGGAAAAATGCAGAATTTTTCAATTTAGTTATCGTGACAAAGGTAGAAAATAAAATAAGTAAAAAAACGAGTTTTCAAACAAAACTGAGGCCAAGCCGCATGAAAAAGTAGAAAATAAACTTTTCTTCACACACAGAGGTGGACTCAGATTTTATTCGCTGACAATCACCGATATATTTCAGTATGATCAATCAGAGGTAATAAGTGATTTGATTCATGAAGAGAAAGAATATTCAAGAGAAATGTCCCAATCAAAATATCTGAGTCCACCTCTGTGTGTGAAGAAAAGTTTATTTTCTACTTTTTCATGCGGCTTGGCCTCAGTTTTGTTTGAAAACTCGTTTTTTTACTTATTTTATTAAACTTCAATCTGCAATTTTTTTGTGAAAAATTTCAATTCTCTAAATGAACGCGTTCTCAAGTTATCGTGCGAACGGACAGACAGACATGCAAAAATCAAAATAATTTTTAATTTTATGAATGGGTGACCAAGCATGATATCCAGGGCCTGAAAAAGACAGGGGGGGGGCGAACCAGAAAAATGGGGCCCCTCCATCTGAAAATCATAAAAATATGTCAACCATAAACATAAAAGAGGTCTTTTTTTTGTTAAACATTTATGAATTTTATTTAAATAAATCTTTAAACCATATTTGAAGTGACATTTTTCAAAATATATTAGTGCTAAATTTGAAAATGTAAGTAGGTACTGGAACTGCCTTAATAACTGGCCTGAGGAGTGAGAGGAAATAAATTACTTTAAAAATGCCTTTCGAGCTTTTTTTTCTGAGAATTCCTTTATAATCGTTGAAAAGTCCATTGTCCGCGCAATGTCAGAATTTATATGAAGCATTAATAATCCGTTTAAGCTTTCTTGAGCATTGTTGATCTGTTAAAATACTTCACTCTTTTTAAAATGCTAAAGCTCCTTTCTGCCGAAGCAACGGAAGCTGGTGGGCTCAAAAATATTCTAAGTGCTACAAACAAATTTGGAAACAATTCAATTAAATTTGTTTCTAACTAGTATGTTCTGTAGCAAATTTACTGGAGTTAATTCTGAATTAAAGTTGGTTGTGTAAATCTGCTTCATAAAAATCAATTCGTCGCATATTTTATATGAAATTTCTTTTGAATATTTCTGTTGTAATATATGCGTGGAGGTTTTTATTTCTTCCTCATTTAAATCGTCGAAAGTCCATAAGATTTTAAATAAAATTACAAATTTCACGCCTTACTGATCCAGATATAATCGAATCAGTAATATAAAATAAGTAAAAAACGAGTTTCCAAAAAAACTGAGGTCAAGCCGCATGAAAAAGTAGAAAATAAACTTTTCTTCACACACAGAGGTGGACTCATATTCTTTCTCTTCATGAATCAAATCACTTATTACCTCTGATTGATCATACTGAAATATATCGGTGATTGTCAGCGAATAAAATCTGAGTCGACCTCTGTGTGTGAAGAAAAGTTTATTTTCTACTTTTTCATGCGGCTTGGCCTCAGTTTTGTTTGAAAACTCGTTTTTTTACTTATTTTATTTTCTACCTTTTTCACGTTAACTAAATTGGAAAATTCTGCATTTTTCCTGAAACAGATTTATAACTAATCATATTGATGAAAATTTTTCCGATGATTTTCCCGATTTTCCGGGTTTTCCATGGAGTTTTCCACAAAAGCAACTTTATGCAACTCATTTCGCTCTACAACTTTGTCTTAGGTTGCAAAACGCTCAAACGCTTCCTTGGTCGGAAAAACTCCGGAAAAGCGTTTTACATGAATTTTTCTCGATTTTTTCTGCAAGTTTTCACCATTGTCGGAGAGAAAGTAATGATGCCAGTTGATAGGGAACTTGATCCTGCATAATTTAGAAAACTTTTTTACCGGAAAATTTTCTGGAAAAGTCGGAAAATTCCGGAAATTTTTTCGGAAAAATCGGAAAACTCTGCATTTTTCCTGAAACGGATTTATCCCTAATCAAATTTGTACCAAATTTTCAAATGATTTTTCCCGATTTTCCGGGTTTTCCATGGAAATTTCTGGTTCAAATTTGGATAGATTCAATTGTCACGCGACATGAACGAGAGTGTCGAAAATAGTAAAGAAATAGACAAATTCGTGTACGAGTTAAAGTGAATGGTTGGCCTCAATAAAAGAAGACGTTTGTTCTATAATCCTTTTCGACGTCGAATTGTGTTTTAATACTGCATGTTAATTGAAACTCTGGCAGAATTTTAGAATTTTCTCTGCAATCCTCTTGACTTTAAAAGTATTTTGTTTGTTTATTTTTAAAATAAGATTATCTATCTATCTATCTTATTTGATTGGGGTAACAACATCAGTTATTTATTCATATTATATTCTAAAGATTGCTTAGAAGTTCTTCTATTATTATGAATCGTAACTGGGCCGATCCATTTTTACTCTGCTAGTAGTTCATTCGCTCTCTATGAAAGCTATTACTTTTCGACTTTTCAGCATAGTGTGTGCAAAAATTCCAGATTCGGAAAGCATTATACTATCGCGGGCCGCTTATAAGCGGAATATGCTATTTCGCGATGAATTTATTGATTGCCTCTTCAATCTTAGTTACGAGGTTGCGTAAGACTTACATATGATTGATTTGACTAATCAGCATACGTACTATCGTTACTCCATGGTTGAAATGTTGTCAGGGCGATTGGACGTATGACCTGGACCCAGAATTAATGCGCTTTATGGTTTTCGGAATAAATTCCCCACTAATTCTTTTTTAATGTAGAGGCCCTATTCCATTCGATTTTTTGGAAGTCTAATTGTAGCGGCTTCTCTTTGGGAAAGGGGGTGTGAGCTATTAAGCTAAAAGCCCCTCATATTGAAATAAATCCACATTTTGAGTAGTATTTATTTTCTGCTATTAGCAACTTTAGCGTACGTTTTTCTTTTTAAAAACAATCAATAAAAACATAGCTTAAGCTCATCAAAAGGAGGAAATATTCTCAATTTAACAATAATATTGAAATAATATAGATAACAGTTAAATTATAATATTCTTGACCTTTAGTATTATTTAATTCATACACATATACCTACATAAAATGAATCGAACGTGTTACTCTGAAAATTTTCGTTATGAAATGTGTGGTGTCTGTCGTGTTGTAGAAATAATCACGCATTGCGTGCGGAAAATTATTTTGTAGCAAAGTTAATAATTATAATAAGAAGAACATTCTTTTGGCAAATACTTATATATGCAAAAAAGTGTAGAAAAAATAAAACAAAAATCATAAATAGTGGAAATATTTTCTATGGTTCTTTATTGTATATATTTCCGGGAAGAGAGGCAAATAATAAAAGTTTGTTGAATGCATGGAGTGCTGTAAATAAGTGCCAGCTGTTTCATGTCAGAAAATAGAGGTCGAATGACAGCGGAACATCAAAGCAAACTAAGGACCCGTTCCAATGGAAATCCAGTCCAATTTGGATAAGTCACCTACAAAAAAAAAAAACGATTTTATAAATCCCGCGCCGTGGATAAATTTTGGGAAGAGTACAAAACATTTCTAACCTCCAAAGCAAAAATTGAAACGAGATAATTCAAAAGAATTTCGAATTTTGACGCACAAGCAAATATAAAATGAATATGTCTGTGGGTGAAATAATTTGGCGAAGTGGCGGAAATACAAAGTAAATAAAAATTTGACAGATATAGAAAGTAAAATTCAATGGATAATTCTAACATTTATTGAACTTAAAAGTAAATGAACTATTTTGTGGGGTATACATAGAAAATTAATATTGTCCTCCGTTAAAGTCAGTTTGACAGATGGTAGTAATAAAATTACATGGAATAAACTATAACATTTAATAGAGATAAAATAATTGAAATAAATTTGGAAATCAATATAAAAAAAGAAAAGAAAAATACATATATGAAAGCATTGTACTTGCCTTAGAAATAGAAATAATTAAAATTAATTTTACAGTTATCCCATATATGTAGAAATGAATAAATATAAGATGTATTAAGAAATTAAGAAAATATTAATCACAACAATTTAAACAAGTATAAATCAAGAAGAAGATAGTAAAAAGCTGTGTAGAAAGGGCAGTAGAACAGGAACGAAGGACAAAACAGGAGATTATATTTTCCGCCATGACACAGGCTGGCTGCTTTGGATTTTCAGGTCTATTTTTTTTTTATAAATAGAAAGATTATTTCTAAAGTAAAATAAAGAAAAAATTAAATTAAAATAATAAACGCGTTTTTTCTTGATTGCAAACAAAAAGGACAGAAGAAAAAAAAACAGAAAAATAAGAAGAAAAGTAAAAACTGATAAAATTTCCACCCCTGCGAGGAATCCCAGAGGAACCCGGGCTCAGCTCCAACAGGCCCAATTTGAAGAAGAAAGAAAACTGCATTCGCCCAAAACCTGTCCCACCCGACCGCTTTCCACAGGCGACCGCTCGGCCAGGTGGCAACGCGGTAGCGGTGACTTTAACGGGTGATTCGCCGCACGCTCTGGATGGATTACATATAATTTTTTTTTTTTTTTTTTTTTTTTTTGTTTATTATTAAGCCAAGCTCAGGGGATACCCTATGATGCAAAGCACAGCATGGCAGGAAGGAGATAGGGAAAGGATTAGGGGATATGAGGAAAGTGGCGGAGGTGCCGATGTATGTCGCCCTTAAACTATAAGGTCGGTTTTTTGAACTCCAAAAAAGTTTCAAGCAAATCAGGGCAGCTCAACTTAGGTAAACTGTCAAATTAAAAGTAGAGCAGAAAAGAGTAGAAAGGAGCAGAAAGCTCAGTTCGAAGTTCGCTTCGACGCTTGGACCAGATTAGGGGTTTTCCGTGAGATTCTTTCTCCCTGGTGATGCCCTCAATGCATCATCAGATTTGCAATCTCTCGGATACATTTTTGGTGTTTTTAGTGTGTAGTGTTCGTCATTTTACTCACCAGTTGATCTTATCAACTGTAACAGTGAATTAAGCGTGGCGTCGGTAACGGTAGTTTCAATCTTATGAAACTTACTTGTGTTCCGTCGACCTATACATAATACAAAAACAAAAAAAAATACAGTCATAAATAATAATCAAGTGCATATACAAGTTAACAACTATAAAACAAAATACAACTATATAACAAATCAACTTTAAAATAACACAACCACATATATAATACATACAACATTTAGCCGGACATGGCAATCAATACTTGGCCAGACATGGCAATCAACATACTTTTTTGGTTATATACCCCATAGGGTCAGGAACTCCAGCTCGCTAGTCGTGCCCATAGTTCTGGAACAAAACCAATATTAGAAGAAGAAGAAGAAGAGCAGAAAGCTCATTAAATTTTCTGAGATTTATCAAGAAAAAAAAATAACTCAATTATTTTAATTGTATCAGAACTATCTACACGTCAAATATCTGCTCTGTACTCCTTCGAAAAAAATATAGCAGAAAATCTTGCTCTAGGTCACTGCAGTATTTAAGGTACTTAAGGCGTATTTAAATTACTGTTTTAATTACAGTTTAACACGATCACACAATTTTTTGAAATTTTTTTAAAACAATCGCGCAAATCTAGAATTCAAAAAACAAAAAAAAAACTACTATGTAGTGCACAGTTATCTCGCCTGCTCGGTTTGAATAGGATGCATTACAATGAAATATTACGCGGTTGCTTGTGCGTTCATGCTTTCATCTGTATCAGCTTGAAAATATTTATGCGTGAGCTCTGAGCTTTCAAAAGAGGAGAACAAGGCAAACAATGCAACAGAACAGAATGATGTAAGAAATAGGATAAGAATTGAGAGCTAAACATAGTTGCGATGGCAGACTTTTGCATCAATAGGAACAATTTTCTCCAGGAACGTTTTTTGGAGTGTGTATTATTGTATTACATAGGGATGGATTGGGATTGGATTGAAACAACGTTGGGATCCGAAAAGGGGCCGTGGAACGTAGGCTACAGCAAGGCCCATTGTTCACTCTCCAGACTTATGAGCAATATCTCAGAAGTCCCAACCAGACGCTCTAGCAAAATTCAAAATTGATCCCCAGTCCTTCTTCCCGGCTTCATGCAGTTCTTTCAGGAGGTGTGAGCCAAGGAATCTGTAACGTTTTCCTTTAACAAGCCCTATCCTATGCTGGTGACCCCTGAGAAGAGAGTGTAACTCTTTGGTTTCATTTTTGGGTTGGGAAGCCTCACAGCTCCTTTGTGGTTCTACCTGAAGGGTCATGCAAGCACAGGCGACTGTGTTGCCAGGCGGCCCAAGTCGAGACAGTAAAGGCAAAGGTCTCTTGGTGCGATCCCAATTGTGGAGGAGATTTCCTTCGAGGTTGCACCAAGACGAGCAAGTTCGTCCGCCTTTTCATTCCCGTTAATGTCGCAGTGACCTGGCACCCAAAGGTCCAGTATCCCGTTGTTCCGAGAAAGCGAATTCAGGGTAGTTTTATATTCAAATACAAGTTTGGTGGTTGTAATAGGTCTTGACAGCTGCCTGGCTGTCCGAGCAGATTGTAATCTCCTTGTTTTTAGTATTTGAGTTTAAAAGATACCTTCCCGTAGAAAACACCTGATCCGGTGTTCTCTTGAAGCCGTCTGTATATATGATAGGGTTGTCAATGGTTGAAGCACAGAATGTGATTTCCATTCTGCCCTATCTGGAATTTTCGATTTAAAGTTGCTCTTCAGCACAGTCTCGAAGATGTACGATGGACTACACTAATTCAAAGATGGAAGATGGAACTCTTGTACCAGTGTGAATCCAGCTCCGATTGAGATGTAGTCTCAGTGCAGCGATTAACGCCCCCTTCTTGACGTGTATATGAACGGGGTGTATGTTAAGGATGACCTCAAGAGCCCTCGAGCTGGTTGACTTGAGGCACCACTTAAACATAGGAGACACAATCTTTGAATCTTCTCCAATATCTTGCGATGATTGGCGAGCTCCATTGCCTCCCATCACACCACAAAACAAATGGGTCGGATGATACTAGCCTAGATCCAAAGTATCATCCATGGTTTAAGTCGCCACTTTTTCCTATGGATTTCCTTATTTTCTTCAAGAAATACCGGAACCCATGACCCCTTGTACATTGACTGTATTACTACAGTCTGAGCGATTGTCTGTTAGATTCGGAAGACCCAATTATAAATTTCAGAAATAATAGTCCCCAAGGGGACATTATTGAACGCTCTTGGTTTTGGGTTTATCCCTCTAAAGTTTTTATAATGGCGTTGTTTGAAATAATTTCGAGAAGGATTTGAGAAGTGTAAAGTCGTAACTGAATAATAGGATGTTGTGGTAAAGGGAACTTAATCTGCTGGTTTGGTGTTGTAGTTTTACTTTAGATCTATGATGATGGGTATATGAAGGATCGATAGATTAGATGTGTTGAAACAAGTCAGGATGAAGTTAACAGTATTGATACGAAGTGACTGAATAAAGATGCGAAAACTGACTTGTCACGTTGTCATTGCAGTATAAATTAACACTGAAGTCGCCTCCTACAATTACATAGATTTGCATATTGCTGCGTTATAATATTTTATATAAAGATCTCAAATTCGCTGGTATTAGCTTCATAATATTATATTCGTTCAGTGAGAGATAGGTGAGATTCCAGGATAAATTTTTCACTACAAGCGACCAATTCCTAGAGGCAGAACTCTTTTATTCATGTATGTAGATGGTTACCGAAAAAAATTAAAAATTTTAAATTTAATTAAATGATTTTTGTAGTAGCTGTATGAAAATCACATAATTTGTTTCTATGATTGTAAGAATTGATGTCTTCTTCTTGATTCCATGATGCATGTGTGGTAAAATACGCTGAGATATGCCATAAAGTCGAAGATATGCCATTAAGTCGGAGATATGCCATAATGTTGAATTAGTACTGAGGACTTTTTTATGGGATATTTCTGACTTTTCCCCCTAATTTATGGTATATCTCCGACAACATTTTTTCGAAATACTTGCCATACTCCTCTTACTCACTAGTTATTTCATAAGCCGTTGTTAAAAATGTGGTTGCCTCGCTCTAAATCTCTACAAAATATAAATGTCGCAGTAACGGAAATCCGCATTTATTAAACACAATTCAGTTCACTTTAGAGTACTTTAGAGCAATGTTCTGAATTCATTAAACACTGTTTTAGGCTCTTTTACATAGTTAGTGAAAAAGCGACGAAATGGGCGGTCCATTCTTTTAATCCCCTTAAGGCGTCTGGGGGGGATGGACTAAGACCCATGATGCTTGAGAAGGCACTAAGGTACATAATACCATGGCTAGTGCTGATTTATAAGAGCTACCTGAGGCTCTGTGTCTTGCCCAAGGCCTGGCAGGAAGTGAGGATAATCTTCATTCCAAAGGCAGCCAGAACAGGCCATATCGAGGCAAAACACTTTACACCTATTAGCCTCTCCTCCTTTATGTTTAAGGTCTTGGAAAGATTGATAGAGGTGCATA
Source organism: Dioctria linearis (assembly GCA_963930735.1). Classification (NCBI taxonomy): domain Eukaryota; kingdom Metazoa; phylum Arthropoda; class Insecta; order Diptera; family Asilidae; genus Dioctria; species Dioctria linearis. The sequence continues at coordinate 303,968,094 of OZ005740.1, read as the reverse complement.
TAAGAAATGTTTGGCAGGGCGGCATTGGTAGTAAGCATGCCTATACAAAAGGGAAATCGGTAGAGTCGGCATTTACATGCAGTGGTGTCTGTTGTTGAGAAGTCCCTACTGTATAAGGAGTACACTCTAGGTGCTTTCCTGGATATTGAGGGGGCTTTCAATAACGTGCAGACTGTCAGAAGAGCAGCCTATAGAGGTACACCGCATGGGGTGCTATCACCACTCCTGTGGCTACTGGTAATGGATGAAATAATCATCAAGTTAGAGAGAGAGGGCTTTAAGGTAGTTGCCTACGCGGATGACATATGCATCCTGGTAACTGGCAAATTTCTCTCTACTATTAGCGAAAGGCTCGAGTGCGCGCTGCTTAAGCTGGATAGCTGGGCCAATAATAGTGGTTGGAGGGTGAACCCCTCGAAGACGAAGCTAATCCTTTTTACAAGAAGGAGGCGGGTGCAAGATTTCAGAATTCCAATGCTGGGAGGAGAGGAGCTTACTCTCTTCAGTGAAGCGAAGTATTTGGGTATCGTCCTCGATTCCAAACTAAGCTGGAAGGCTAATCTACAAGAACGGGTGAAGAAGGCCAGTGTGGCCTTCTACACGTGCAAGAGAATATTTGGCGGAAACTGCGGATTAAAACCCAGGGAGGTACACTGGATGTACACAGCCATAGTTCGGCCCATCCTCTGCGACGGCTCTACGGTCTGGTGGACGGCACTGACGAGAAACTGTAACCTTGATGTGCTGTCAAAAATCCAGAGAGCCGCCTGTATGGGTATAACTGGGTGTCTGTGTACCACGCCCACGGCGGCATTGGAGGTCATGCTCGACCTATTGCCGGTGGACCTTTATTGTAAGCGTGTGGCGGCAACTAGTGCTGTCAGGCTGAGAGCGGGGGGCTGGTGGACGGAGAAGGGGTTTTGGGCACTCCAATATACTCCAGAAGGTAGACTGTAGGGACTGCAGGGTAGAAACAGACTATCAAGTACCCATCCTGGCATTTGGTGGAGGTATCAATGCAAAGATACTTACCAGGAGTGACTGTGAGGGGAAGGAGGTGGTCGTTACATCCAATATTTCTATATTTACGGATGGCTCAAAGACGAGTGCGGGCACAGGGGCTGGAGTGTTCTCTAGAGATCTCCAGCGGCACGAGTCTTATAGACTGCCTGACAAATGCAGTGTTTTTCAGGTAGAGCTCAAAGCGATTTATCAGGCGGTAATATTGGTATCATGTGCAGAGAGCCCACACGGCACATCTGTATATATACTGATAGCCAGGCAGCCAGCAGGGCACTGGATGCTGGACTGGTAAAATCAAAATTGGTGCAGTTATGCAAAACCAGGCTTGAGGAACTGACTGTAAGGCACAAGGAGATCCTAAGCTGGGTACCTGGCCATAAGGATATCTCAGGCAACGAGATTGTTGATGAGTTGGCCAAAAAAAACTCCGAATTGCATAGCTCCGCAGCTGTAGCTTACGTGAGGATCCCAATCGGAGCCTTAAAAGAGGAAATCATCAGGGACGTCTATCTAAAGGCAGGCCTCCGATGGACCAGCAGGCAAGGCCAGGCAATTGTGGCCTGCATATGACAGGAAAAGGACAAGGGAAATGCTTAATATCTGCAGAGGAAATACCAGGAATCTAGTAGGGGTCATGACGGGTCACTGGGCCATAGGGGACCATGCTAGAAGACTGGGAATAGCGGTGAACGATTTCTGCAGGGTTTGTAGGGACTCGGAGGAAATTGAATCCGTCAAACATGTGCTTTGCGAATGCCCCGCTCTGATGAATAAAAGAGGTAGGCTACTAGGTAGCTACTTCTTTTCAAGTCTGGGGGAGCTTCAAAGTATAAAGTTCAGAGACATCCTGAGTTTTCTGAGTGAGGCAGGATGGATCTAGGTTAAAGGTCTTGGATATATCCCGAGTTTCCCAAGGGAAGCAGGATAAATCCGCGGCTTGAATGGTTATCCCATGAGGTCTAGGGCCACAATGGACCCATTGGAGGTCTAAGTGAGGTCCATTAAACAGACCTTATAATGTATATTTGTTGTTTGGAGCAGAAAAATGGGCGTTTCATACAAAAACTTTCCCCTTCTATTTAGCGCTGCTAGAGATGAAAATTTTTTTCGACATTTTAGAAAAATATTATTTTAAATATGCTGACAATAATTTAATGCAACTTTGAGCCATTATTGAGCTGCAGCTTTGTGGGCTAAGGCCAGTAGTTTGAGTAATACTCGTTTGTGGTTGAGAAGATACTAGTTTGATCTTGATCCGCTAGTGACAAACTAACCGCTTTACACTAGCTTGAGTAAATCTAACTACTAGTTTGGATAGAACTGTAGGAGACGTTGTTGTAGTCGGATTGGTGATATCCAGGTTATTATTGCCGCTATGTCTTCTTCTGAGAGGTGGTTCTGGAATTGTGCGAACCTATGACAGCTGCGGTAGTAGCAATGCTATTTGGAAGGACTTCCAATAAGGCGGCAGAAGTTTCCACGTTACTCGATATGATCTGAAGGAAATTCTACTAAGACGGCCGAAGTTTCAATGTGACTCGATATGTCCTGAAGGAACTGCCATTAAGGCAACAGAAGTTTCAACGTGGCTGCTGGTTGTTTCGACTATTACGGATTCCGCCAGAATCTCCAATTGATCAAACCGACCCTATGTCGCCTTAATAACTGGTATGAATTTGGTTGACATGGTTTAATATGTCGTTCGGTGTACTCACTAGCACTTGCAACTCGCCGTAAGGACATGGTAGCTAAAAGATGCTGAAAAGGAAAAGCTATTTATTTTCCATAAAAGGGCATCGGTGATGTCTTCCTAAATCAAACTCTTGTGTTTGTTAGGTAGCCTGAATAAAAAGGGCATCGGTGATGTCCTCCTAAGTCAAACTCTTGTGTTAGTTAGGTCGCCTGTGATCTGGGGTTTGTTCTCCTTAGATAATGAGACTTCGGTCGGTACCATTTTAATAAAGTTATTTTATTCACTTCAATACTTTTTGGTTTTCGTCTGACATAAAATTCTCTCTGACTAGCTTATTTTGACAAATTTTGTTTTTTCGTTTTCTTTACAAATTCTGGGGGCTACCTAACTAAATCCTTTTTGTCGTCAGCAAGATATCTCAAGGTATTTTAAATGGAATTTATTTACAGCAAATACAGCGGCGTTTGCAATCTATCAAATGTGCAGTTCGGGACGAAAGCGTCGCAACAAACTGTTTATGTCTTTTATATATGGAGTTTTCCATTTTGTCAAGGGAAGAATTTGCTTCCAACGAGGAGCCGCCCCATATGCCTACATGCATACATATTGCAACAGAGTATTTCCTAATTTTTATTCAAATTTGCACAACAACTTTCTTTGCATTAAAAATATTTTTTACATAATAGACGCACTTTTTATATAGACGCATGCAACAAAATTAAATAAATTTTTCGATATATACATAAGCCAATGAATTTCAAAAACTGAACTTGAAATATATCAGCGCAAGACAATGTAAGTTTTATAATCCGATAAAAGTCAGAAGGTGAAATCAATTATGTGACAGTTTGATTTTTACACTGCAGAGGCACGCGAAAATAGAAATTCGATGGAATCATTTTGCATTCATCAAAACCAGTCTTTGATTTTAAACTGTCTCAGCCATCATTTGCGAAATGTATGTAGTTCGTATAAAGTTTTTAATGTGAGGTGAATAAACTTTACGAACACTGGCGGCTTGGTTAATCTGTTGAACTTTTTCAACTCTTAACTTTACTATCATACACCTGCCACACGTTGTAAGGCTTCGAGGAGTCAAAGACATTTAAATTGCGTATTCACTGAAATATTCCAATAGAAATTATCAGGAAGTAGAATAATATTTGAAAATCTCCATCTTATCTAATATTGCCGTGTCGATTCAGACACAAAGGAATTGAATTTTTTGTCATGTTTTATGTTTAGACAGATCGTGATCTATTGATTTGCACTTCTTGTATCATCAAAAGTATCTACCGGAGGCGAATAAGACCCTACATGGCTGAATATAGCATCTATAGACAGTAATAATGATTAAGTACCCGAGAAATATAATATATGTAGCTTTGGGATATAAAGTAGATGGGGAAAGTGATTGCATGCATAACATAATAAAAATTTATCATCGATTCTGGCTACTGAGATGGAAGTTTCCGCTCTGTTGTCGAATATATATTTTTTTGCAGTAATGAAGTTTTTCTTCCGAGTATATTGCAAATCTGCCAGAAATTTTTTAATGGAGTGAAAGAATTAAATTATTTTGTGGTTTTTATAGATCTACCAACATTTACGGGTACAAATAATTCAAAAAGTTACTATACAGGGTGACTCAAAAATAATTTTTCATTTAATATAACTTAATTATATTTGTTTCGTTTTTTTGTTTAATTTTAACATACACTGCGCGACAAAAGTTTAACTGAATCACACATTCCGCAGTTGAAATTAAGATCAACACATTCCGTCGGAAATTGAGATCATCCCATCCCACGATATGTATAGAGGTGAATCTTTGAATGGAATAATTTCGTGCAGTGTATATTGATATCATATTTTCATGTCAAACTAGAGAAATTTATAGGCCAAATCAAAGTGAGATATAGGTACTTATAGATACGGTAAGAGACTGACTGTGAACATGCATGAGACATTCGGATGTGCTTTGGTTTGCCTATTTTTCCAGTTATCATTTTAGTCCTGTGAACTGTGCTGAAGAGGACGTTAGAGTTCCAGAGACGACTCAGCTAAAAAAAAAAAAATCAAGAAATTACGTATTTTATAAAATTACCAAATAAGAGGACGAAAAATTTTAAGTACAAGAATTTTTGTGCATTCACGCTAAGTGGCACTTTACTTTAGTTACACTATAAAAATGAGTCGTCATTTTCTTTTATTGTGCAGTTCTTGCGCATATTATGATTTTTCTGACCTAGTTACTGTAACCCAACCCAACTTATAATAAGAAGAACAACAATATAAAGCACGAAATGTGCCACAATATTAATTTTATCATCGAGGGTCCTGGTGTCATGACCCCAAGACATATTATATATCTCGCAAGAACTTTTGATCTTTCAGCTCACTAAATTCATATTGCATGCTGTCAATAACAAAGAATGGATTCTATGGAACTAATACAAGAGAAAAAGACAACCGTCTCGTCCGGTTTTTGAAGTCGGGCTCTTCTGATTTCCGGGCACTGCTCTTACCTCTGAGTTAACGAGACAGATGCCTTTTCATTTCTGAATTTCGAAATTTTCTACGATATGAAGCCACAATTTAATTAGAATCTATAAATTCATTTATGAATAATTCTAAAAATTGCGAGTTCGAGTTCTAGTCCAGTTAATAGCCCTACAAAAATGTAGGGTAGTTGTGATTTTTATATATGCTACTTAGTTCCGGGCCCCGATGAAAAATCTAAGTTGTCACCCTTGGAGCGGGTCCTCCATCTTAGATTAAAGGTACAAAAACTTGTTTTTTTAAATAATTCCTCAACGGTTGATTCAACGACAAAAATGATTGATACTAATTTGAAGAAGACTAAATTCCTTACACTTTTTGTATAAACAATTTTTTTTTAAGCCTGATTTGTAACGAATTATAGTGACGGATAGGTGAACTTCTTCCAAACAAATTTATACGTATAGTACTCCTTATACAGGGTGTTTCAACCATAGTGCTCCATAGGATAGGAGGTGATAGTAGTCACCTAGTCAAACAAAAAATTGTGTGGCAAGGAAGGGGGGGGCGGCATCTCAACCGTTTCGGAGTTACAGTGTGATGAAGAAAATTTGCTAGTATTTCACAAAATATCCTGTATCTTAAAAAGTACATCGTGTACTGTCACTTACATAGCTCATTGTATGCAGAGCTTCATGGCCTTTCCAGCGACTGCTCGAACAGCCCCACTCCTCTACCCTCAGGAGTTATGGTCGTCTAAACTTAGTAGGAAGCTTATTATTAAATTATAAACTTTTTACTAAAATTCTGGGGAATAACCAGAAGTCGATAGGTGCAGGTAGTATAAGTCTAAAATTTTTATTATCTCTGCTAATTCTGATAAAATCAATCAAACGTTTTCATTTTCTTTATTACCAAATTTACCAGCTGTTAATCTTAACATCTTTGAATTGCTTAATTCACGGGACTCTAATGTAAGATTCACTTTTGTAAATATGAGTGTTATATAAGTAAGCCTTAAAGTCTGTAAAACCAAAATCGATTGGTCTAAATGATATACAAATTAAACTTATTCTAACTCTCTAACCTGTGCTACTACTTTAAGTTACACATCTACAACTTTTAAAAACCGCCTTTTCAACTTCTACGTTTCCTGCAAATTGGAAGTTCTCTAAAATTATCCCTATTTCTAAAGCATACTATAATGAAATTTCAATTCTAGCATTCCTGTTTAAAGCGTTTGAAAAGTATATTGACCGTCAAATTAGTAGTTATTTTAAGGAAACAAATTGAAATCGATAAAGAAAACATAATCATCTTAGTTCCATTGCATTTTCAAAGCTTTCGACAAAATTAATCTGAAACTTCTAATTCTGAAGATCATTGATCTGCAAATTAATATGGTCCTACTTGAGCTGCAGGCAATATAAGGTTTTCTGCAATAAAAGATGATCAGATTTCATTCAAATTTATTGTGGATTCCCACAAGGGTCCATACTCAACCCCCTACTGTTTTCGACTTTCATTATCGACTACCTCCATGGCATCATGCGTAGCCCCCGGAATATACAAGCCATGAACACAGTCGAAAAAAGAGAGCAGCGGGCCGGTCAGCAGGCGACATCCACAGTCTTCTTGCCTTGTTTTACTGCAGGAGTTTTCATATTTAAGTTGCTTGTATTTTGTTCAAACGCTATAATTTCCATAAATTTGTTCTACATGCTATTTTTGTTTTAAACTATGAGAATTAATACATATTTGGCTGCAATTTGCTTTAACTTCATTTTGCTGTGGGAGCGACAGTTTTGGGCTTTAGGAGCTGTTTAAGATGACATTTTAGTTTTTCGTCCATGACGAGTATACAAAAAGCAGTGAGAGTGAGTTCTTACTGCATGCTGTACCCGGAACGTTAAGGCCTTTTAATGTGTCGGTCCCCTTCGGCGACTTCATGGCTTGTATTATATTCCGGGGGTTACGAGTCAGCCCCCCCCCCCCCCCCCCCCTCATAAAAAAGTAAAGTAAAAAATATTTTTTTTTTCAACTTCAAAATATTATACAAAATATTTTTATTCCAAAGCTTAAAAAAATAAAAATTTATTTCAATGAATATTACTGTATGCATGTGATGTATGTGTATAGGGTTTTCTCAGAATTTGAATTTGGGACCACAACTTTGGGTGATTCAAAACCCTCGAGAAACACTTCCCAAGCCACGAAACAGACTCCTTCACTACCACATCAGATCCCTATCTTAGTCCTAACTCCTAACATTCTAAAATATTTGCAGCGATCTTATATAAATCCACTGACATGTATAATATGGACTGACTACGCCCATAGAAATACACTGCAGAAAGGAGACTCACTTCTATACCAACTGAAAGAGAACAGTAAACAACAAATGAATAAGTAGGTTCTCAACAGAAATTCGAAAGGTTTCTTAAAATCACTTTTCAACTTCCCGCCAATGGCTTTTTCAATGTTAGCACCGCCGTAAGAACTATTATACAACAAATTTTACCCGCATAAAATAGCATATCGAGCAGTCCATACATATATGTATATATGCCAATGTGTAAAACCGAGAAAAGTTTGGTTTGAATGACTCCTGTAGTTTGACCATTCTATTCTATTCCTAGTACCTCTCTACAGTCCTGCGATGGATAAACTGAGCGACTTATGGCGCTAGATGTTTTTTTTTGCCTAATTTAGTTTGTAAGATGACCCGCCCCCCCTAATTTCAATGCTAGATCCGCCATTGACTACCTCTTGTTTTGCGCGATTGTAATTTCCACTTATTCGCTGAGGGTTTCATTTATCATTTTTTTGTAAATATTTCTTCGTAAAATTCTTTTCATAACTTAATTTTTTTTTCGTAAATGTACTTACCGAAAAATTTTTCACGAGCAAAAGTGTTCACCGACGACGAATTGCGAAAAATGTAGGTGAAACAATCGCTGATTATATCGAATTATACATTTTAAGGCAGCTGGTATTAGTTGAGGATGCTGTGTGTCATATAAATGAAAATTTAGTACGGGTATCTAAATAGGTAACTGACAATGTATTGAATGCATTGTTATTAAATCCTACGAAATCTGAGGCCATTATCAAATACATAAAAGATTCTATTGAGACCTCTTACATTCCTCCGGCAACATTAAATTATTCCTTTCAACGTCGATAGCCGACTAAAAATGATTTCCAATAATGTAATTGAAAATTATTTTTAATTTCCAATTAAACCTATGATGTCAACCGATTTTTACATTAAATCAAATTTTGTTTGGAATAGCCTAAGACAGCAACTAACTGCAATGATTTACTAGGTGATCTAACAGTTCTTTTAAATAGACGTAAGAAGTTAAAAAGACGTATTTATAATAGTGCACGAAAATTTAAAGCAAATAAAAGACTTATGTTACTATTTGCAGCAGTGTGCGGCGATATTCGGTTATAAAAAGGAGAAGTTTTATCACCGTTTTCCGTTTCTTCAAAAAAACTTGTTCTTAAACGATGTAATTTGTCATGAACGCCACAAACAGCTGCGTCTAAAAGCTGTAACTGTTAAGTTTACAGAATCACTACTACGTGTTTTTAGTGGCGCTTTGAAGATAATCCTCAAAAACCAAACTCAATTATGTCAATGTCAAGATGTGGCGATTATGTAGTACTTTGTGGGATAATTAAAAGCTCAGCGGTGACAAACGACAGAGATTATCTTGTTGATGTAGGCAATTTAGAATTATGGCTATCCACTGTCGAGGGTATTATTCTACTCAACAACAAGGTCAAAAACTTAGGAGTGTTATTCAATAGAACTCTTAACTGGTCAGACCAACAGTATTACTTGTAAGGTAGGTATACAGAGTTCTACGTGCTTACTAATGCCTAAGGCATATTACGATCATGTTACATTCTTAGCAAAATCGATCTTGGGATGAAGTTTCGATACTTTTGTTGAATTATGCACCGTTATGGTTTTGTATAAAGTCATGTTAGCAAAGCAACCTCATTTTTTTTTCACCAATCTATTTCGCTGACTATGCCTCGGTTTAATTTTCGGGTAACTGATGAAAAATTTCTCGTAAAATCCATTTGTCTCGGAAATGGCTCCGATTAGTTGGATCAGTGGCATGCACAATTTCTGCACTATTTTCATTAACGTAGTACCTAAGTTTTTATAATCTAGATGTAATCTACATATAGGGCATACTAAGTTTGTCATTCAGTTTGTAACATATGGAAATAATAATGCTTGAGCAAAATGGATTGAACATCCATGCTAATATTAAAAGTTACTTTGATTTTTACATGTCCGTTCGTCCATCTGTCTGCTCAATAACTCGAAAATATATTTAATTAGAGAGCTTAAATTTTGCAAACGGTGTTTTTAACAAAATTTTCGATTTAAGTTCGAAAATGGAACAAGGGTTACTCTTTGATAGGGTTGCCATACAAAAATTTCGATTTTCACTAATTATTGGATACTAATTATATTTGGATACTGCCTGAGAACGCGTTGACGTAGGGAACTGCAATTTTGTGCACGGCATTTTCATGAAGAGATTTCAAATATAAAATTTGAAATCGGTCCCGTTCATGGTGTTACTATACAAAAATTGAGTTTTTTTTTACTTATACTGTGAAAAGGATTAGTTCTACACGATTTTATTGTACTGAAAACCACTTTAGAATATAAAATCATAAAAAAATTGTTATAATTATTTTTGATGCCCGAGGAACCGTTCTAGAAATTGGTGCGCAAAACTTACAAAATCCTCAACCTGGACCGAGCGAACCTCAACCTGGACCAAGCAAGCGACCTGCCGATTCCGGATCAGCCGACGACAACGCAACATCCGCCAAACAACTCAGACCTGAAGACCTTGGTGGAGGTACAGATACAGGCGAAGTCTCTCCTCCGCTTACACCTGATACAACTAGAGCTCTTGAAGATATTCTTAGTAATATTGATACTGGTGATATTTCTGAAGCTGTTCGTAGGGGTTCTGCAGAAGCATCCGCTGTTGTACCAATGGATACGACAGAAAATATACAAAGTGGGTCGGGCCGTGGGCCTAATACGGGGGCCAGATCGGATGCGAGCGGATTACGTGGAATTGGAGGAGCGTCATCAACTTTACCAAATATAACATGGATTAGACCAAGTGAACCATCACCATCAACAAGTGTTACATTTAAAAAGAGTAGAATATTAATTTCATATGGATACAGTACAGAAAACATTCAATTAGGTAATCCAGATTTTGTGGAAAATATTACTACATCAATGGCATTGATACCAGTTGATTTTCTTCCATTTTATTTGAGTCGTGCAGAATTTGCTGCATTCCCTTTTGGAGCATCAATAACAGAAGTATCGTGTATAGTAACACCATTAGGTACAAGAACTGCATTTGATACAGGAACAACGTTAAGTGGAACTGCGACATCTGAATATGTACCAATTGGTTTAATTTGCGAAGAATTAAATAAACAGTTTTATGGAAGAAATAAAGAATATACGGTTGATGGAGCAAATCCTATGAAGCCAATTAATACCAAACCTATAGACGCAAAAGAAATTGCTAATAAATATTATACGCATGTAAGTAGTAATGCATTATGTATACCACAACCAATTGAGCAGTATTTTGTACATGAATGGTATCGTTCAGATAATCCAGATAGAAGTACATTACCGAAATATATGGTGCATAATTATGGCGTAGCTCGTATGGACGAAAAAGTACATCAGTTTTTAATAAATCCAGCCGTTGGCACAGAAATTGTGCATTATTCGTATAAACCTAAAAATGGCCTCATAAAATCAGCTAAAGATCATTTTGTTCCCTGGAATAGGAATAAAAATTCAGCTGAATCAACTTTTACTCGTCCCAGATCTATGACGCTACAAAAAAAAAACAATATAAGTAACATTAAAATTAAAGCAAAAATAAAATAATAATAAAAATAAATAAATAAATGAATAAATAGAAAAAAAAGGAAATCCCATAATGAAAAAGAGAACTTAGAGATAAAAAGCCAAAGAAAAGAACAAAAATAAAAAAATAAATTCAAAATACAACAAATTAAAAACAAAAGAGAAGACAAAAAAAAAATAAATAAAATTAAGAATTAATTAAAACAATTCAACAAGAATTTTAAGATCTGAGAATTAATACCAATCACAATCTAATAACTAGTTAAGATAATCTTTGACTAGCTTAGCAAAGGTCAGGCCGGAACCTGTGCGCTGAATTACATTTGGAAGAGAGTTCCATTTTCGGACAGCTTGGAGGAAGTAAGAGCGCTCACCGTACCTAGATGTAGTTGAAGACCTCTATTCGAGTGAAAGAACTGTAGGCTTTCGGATAGATATGCAGGGGATTTAGTGTAAATTAGCCTGTGAAGGAAGATAAGCCTCCGACGAGTCAAATAGGCCTCTACAGAGCTACCGAGTAGGGACGTAGCAAGAGCAGATACACGAGTGCTCCGGGGAAGTTTATAAATATAACGGATGACGTCGTTAAAGGCTACAGTAACTCTTCTTTGACAAATTGAGTCTAGTCTGCTAAACATAAGGCTCCCATAGTTAAAATGGGGGTAGAATAAGAGTCAATGCCAATTTCCAGCAGAAATCCACAGACAGGCAACTGGAGGAAATAGAAAGATGACGAAGACTGCCATAAATTTTCCCCATCAAAGCACTGATGTAGTCGCAACAACTAAATTTCGAATTGAGTTGAATGCCCAAATTCTTAATTGCTATTCAGTATTAAATTTTAATACTTGCTGCTTACAGCACGACTATAACTCTTTAACCTGACGCGTACGCTGCAAAGTTTCCCCGACTGAGTTTCATGCTTTATTTCACATTGGTGGTTAGTTACAGCAGCATGATGTTTGCTGCATCGATTACTTTTTGGGACTAAATTAAAGAACTTCAATCTTCAACCCTGTGAACTCTGCTAACTCTGACAGCTGTTAATTCGCCTGTTGGCTTGAAAATTGCAGTTAATTTTTTTTTCCAATAAAGGGATTTTGTGTTTATTCTCCCAGTTATTTTAGGTACTTCTAACGTAAATTTTAGAAGTGCCATAAAATGGCTCTGGTCCTGCAAAGGAACGTTTCGCTCCTACTCTGGTTAGGCCATTAGCAATTTCATTGCTTTTATACCCCTTATATCCGGGTACCCACATAAGAATAACGTTGTTTCTCCTGAATACATTTTTAAGCAATTGCAGACACTCCCAGACTATCCTTGTAAGATCTTAAAGCCTTGAGAGTGGTTTGACTATCCGAGAGGATAGCTTATGCGTAACTTAGCAGCTTTATTTTATAGCAACACAGACACAGAAATAGTTTTTCAATGCATAATGCATTAAAATGAAGAGAAACCATCTAAGTGAAAGCCTTATATTCTGTACTTAGAATATTATGTATATAAGCCGACAAGCTAAATTAAGTGCACTTTACAACCTGGTCTGTCAGTGAGGGTTTAGATCGGACAAAACTCCCAATGCCCACCATGAAATCTGGAATCACCTACTAGTGGATGGTAGGGACCAGGTTAAATACCGCTGACCTAGGGTATTGTAAGAATTTGTGTCTTAAACCAATTATAGTCTTTTTTTTCCTAGTTTATTTTTACATTTGTACTTTTATACTTGTTACCATTGAATACCTCCTCATCCCGTTAATATTGTTTTTTGGATTACAGTTTTTAGCATCAATATCTGAACTCTGAGTTGTGATGCAGTATTAAATTGTATGTACATAGTACAAGGTATCTCAAAAGAAAGTTTATAATCGATTAGCATACTGTGTAAACGCAACACATTCTAGGAATTTAGTCAGTATGGAGCGTTTTTCGGGAGCGGATCGCGCGCGCTGTGTGCGAGAATTTTACAAAAACGGTAATTCGGCAACTAAAGCATGGAGAAAATTTTGCAGCCATCGTGGTTTGCATAACTTGAATGATGCGCCAAGTGTTCCCCTCATTCGAAAATGGGTCAATAGGTTTGAGGTGACTGGTTCAACACTAGAAAAACCGAAATCTGGACGACCAAGGTCATCAAGAACAGACGAGTTCGTGGAGAGCGTAAATCAGTCTGTTCGTGACGATCCGAACCTTTCCAGTCGAAAACGCGCAAGTGCTTTAAATTTGCATAGATCATCATTACACTGTATTTTACGCAAAGAACTAAAACTGCCCCCCTATAAAATCCAATTGGTGCAAGAATTAAAGCCCCAGGATAGCAGTCATAGGCTTCAATTCGTTAACCAAGTTACTGAGCGCTTTTCAACATTTAACAATATCTTGTTTTCCGATGAGGCTCATTTTCACCTTAACGGGCATGTTAACAAGCAGAATTGCTGTTACTGGAGCGCAACTAATCCGAAACGCAAACACCAGAAACCCCTACATTCCCCTAAAGTAACTGTATGGGCTGCGATGTCGACGAGAGGAATAATCGGCCCGTACTTTTTTGAAGACGAAAGGGGGCGGACAGTTACAGTCAATTCAGAACGTTATGTGAAGATTTTAGACGACTTCTTGGTACCTCAACTGCAAAACTTTGCTGGTTATTAACGAAGAACATGGTTTCAGCAGGACGGAGCCACGTCACATACGTCCAATACGTCTCTGCCACGAGTTCGTGAAATTTTCCCCAGCAAATTGATCTCCAGGAGAGGTGACATAAATTGGCCCCCACGCAGTCCTGATTTGAGCCGTTACGGAATGGGAGCCATCCCGTAGTCTACATGAGCCGTCATGGGAAATTTCGCTGTTCGTTTAAATGAGTGCCGTCAGCGTAATGGTTTACATTTAGATGACGTTATTTTTAAAAAGTAAATTCCTAAGCTGTGTATTTTAATAATTAATAAAGATTTTATCGACAGACGCCAACCTTTCTTTTAAATTGATAAATCAAATATAAACTTTCTTTTCAGACATCTGTATTTATCTAATTATTAGTATTCAATTAAGATTTTTGATTTATATCCTAAACTTTATTATAGGAGTAAGAGATAATTTTACTTACTAGTATAGTGCTATTTTTGGAAAAAAAACTAATTTGAAGTTGAATGGTATTCATAATTCCTGTCGAATGCGAGTGGGTTAAGTAAAATGGCGAATCAATCAGGACATGGATTTTTTGACGTTTGATTCAGTTTTTTTGCTTCATTTTGGAGCGAGAATTCGGTTTTTTCTTTAAATTTTTCCATGAGAACAGTCATTTTTTTGCTGTTTTTCTTCGCGAAAAAAGAACTCTGAACGAAAGATATGTACATATATAAAACATTTCTCTATTGTGGTGTAGGTAGGTACTTTTTGTGACGAAATACAGCTCACTTTTGTAATTTAGTAAGAACGGAGGAGAAGAGAATAATAAAAGTAAATTTTACTTATGATTTTACTAGTACGAAATTCATCGGTAAAAACTAAATGTTTCCTCTTTATAAAATATTGGATTATCAATTATTGTACTTGTAAATACAGAAGGTTGTAAAAGATATAAAAAAAAAAAATTGAAAGGAACGCTAAAAAAGAAATAACTTCACGTCATAAAATCCATCGGGCGATCGTTTATTGAAGACCATAAACCATGAAGTCTCGTCTGATTTTAATTTTATAAAGTCGTTGTTTCTCATCTGCGACAAAATAGTAAGTGAAGAATTTCTTAAAATTTACGCAATACGAAAAATACAAAAATCTTTTCCACTGGATGAAGGTAAATTCCGCTCTAATTTCATAATTTCCTTAGTCATCTAACATCTAAAGTTACAGGTATATTTAGTAAAACCATTTTTCATGGGAAAAAAATTACACACAATTTCTGATTTATTTCCAAGCTCTAAATATAACACGCATTTTTAATTGCCTGAACTTTTCTACGATCATAATTTATTTTTATTTTTAATTTTCGAATCAAAGTGATTGCCCCTTGCCAGTTTAAGATAACAAATTTAAAGAATTGTGTGACCGATTGATTGATTATGGCTAAACTACAGCTGGCAGCAGTTACATTTTCCTGATGATTTTGAAAACATTCATGTTCATCAAGCGCTCGAAATTATTTCCATATTTTAGTTATAACAAATCTCAACTTTACATAATTGGAGGAAGTCTTTTCATTTAAAACTTTACGTAATCAGGATTTTGGTTTACGCTAAGAATCATTGAAATTTTTAGAGGGTTTGAGTTTTTTTATGTCACAATGAAATTTGTAGTGAAGATCGTTATCTACAAAAATTAAAAAAATTTAATTAATTATTTAACAGGATACTAGAGAAGAATTATAAGTACTGGCAGAATGGGAATTTGTATGAGAATGTCATGTTAGTAATTCTAAGGGTTAGAGCCTCGTATCGAGTTCAAGTAAAATATGACATTTTTGTACAAATCGTAGCGCTGGTAAAAACGCAAGTAAAAATTTTACATACTTATGATTTTGCTAGTACGAAATTGATCGATAAAATGGATGGCACTATAAATTCTCTACACATTTTACTAAGCATTTTAATGCAAGACGCATGCATTTGATATTTCTCCAAATTAACTTCAAAATTTTACCAACATTTTAATGTGAAATATTTGGAGACTGCGTTAAATTTTACTTTGCCTGAACTCGATACTAGGCTGCAATATTTGTATACTTGTAAGAATAAAAAGAGCTACCAAGTTTTATAAAAATGAAACGTTTGCAGATTTTTTTTGAATTTGAATTTTTGAATATTTTTTTAAAATCTTGGTTTACAAATTAGGCCTAGTACTGAGGTCTGCACTAAACTAAATTTTCGCGACTATCCATTATCGGGCCGATCTTGATGTTTTTACATATTTTTAAGTTTTTCGTTGTTAACTAAAACTCGATCGAGAAATGTTTTTACTTTGTTACGGAATTGCCCGGGTCAATCAATTCAAGTTAATTGGTTGGAGACATACTGGTGGTGCCACCTTTAATCAAGAACAACAAACCAAATTTGGCGTGTTGAACTTAGTACTGGTCTTGCTAAAATTCAGGATAAATTTTTGCCAATACCTCCTAGGCCGCTAAATTTTATATGATAATTTAGTTTAGCGCGGACCTCAGTAATAGGTTTTATAAAATAAATTTTTACAATATCGCGGGGATTCATTAGTGTACTCGCAATGTCGTAAGGATTATTTAACCAAATGATAACGAAGTAAAGAATTTAAAGAAATAATTCGCGTGCACTGAAAGTGAAATTTTTTTAAGCAAATAGTAACCAAAAAAAAAAAAAACAAAATATTGGATCAAATCCGCAGGAACGAATTCGAATGCAAATCTGTCAAGGTTGTTTCAAAGGACTGAATCACCTTATGCTGAGATCTTTACTCACAGCTTTACTACCGCCAAAATCTTGGGTTCTGTTCAGGTGGAGATTTAGAGAAATTTTTCTTTTCGGTTTAGATTCGGTGTTGGTTATGAAACTAAAATTTTTACTCGTTCGGGTTCGGGTTTAGGTTCAAGCTAAAATTGAAATTTATAAAAATTCTGAAATTCTGAAATAGCTTTTAATTAAAAAAGGTTGACTGACAATGACAAAAAATTATATATATACAATATACATATAAAAAAAAATACATGCAAGATATAATTCAGTATATACACAAATTCAAAATATTCAAAATAAATAAATTTATTATAAAAAATTTACAGCGCTAAGCACTGCTACTTTCAGGAAAAACTCGATCTCCACCAGTATCCTAAACATTTCTTGGATAATTTACGCAAATTTCAGGTAAAAGGAGACAAAGCAGTAGATGTAACTTCAATCCAGATGAGTTGTATGGATACTTCATCAAAACTCTAATGCTAAATGGTGAAGGATTTAGTTTCAGATGTGTCAACCGAGATAAGATTCTAAGCGCTATATACAAAATAAGATCTGATGCGACTGATCGGGATAATTATATCATATTGGCATTGGTAACCCATATTTACAATATCATCAGTTTGATCTCTGGGTTTTTTTCCCACTCAATGGAAAATACAGAGTGTATTCCAAAAGTAATGAAATATACTTTTTGCCGCCCCTTCTGGTCGCAGCGTGTGCGAACCAGTTGGGTAAGGTATGGGGACGTAAGTTTTACAGCGTACTAACGTTCAGTCTGCTGCGAGCATCAGTAAACTACTTTGGGCGATCAAATTTTGCACAGAACTCGACAAAAAAGCTACCAAAACTCACGAATTCCTCAAGAAAGCTTACGGGGAGTCTGCTCTATCGTATGTGAAAGTTTTAGGGTGGGTAAAGGAGTTCAAGGAGAGCCAGGAAGGGGTGGGTGATGACCTGCGCTTTGGATGGCCAACAACAAGCAAAACCGATGAAAATGTAACTCGTGTACGTGATTTGTTTAATTCTGACTGTTCGGTTATTAGCTGACACTCTGAACATTCCGAAAACTATTATGCATCGCATCGTTATGGAGGAGTTGAACATGCGAAAGGGGTGCGCCAACCTGGTCCCAAAACTGGTGACGTACGAACCAAAGGCCAATCGAGCGTTGATCGCGTGTAAACTATGAAAATAATTCTGATTTTTTGCACAATGTTATTACCGGTGATAAAACGTGGCCATTAGAGTACGACCCAGAGACGAAGCGCCAGAGGGCCGAATGGTACAACTGCCCTGCAAACATTGCGGTTCAAAATCGAATCGAATTCGAAGTAAATCAATTCGATTAGGTGAAGTTAAGCTTCGAAATCGAATTCGTATCGTATGGACGACCCGACAGTGGTTCGCTAGCTCGACTTTCTTTCGAAGTTCTTATATGTGTTGGAGTTCATTTTGGATTCGATTTTTTTAACAGTACGACTTCTCTTGCAAAGCATTTTGCAAAGAGCAAGTAAACACGATATCGAATAAATAAATAACAAATACTCACCGTAGTAAAACTTTAATTTGCATTTCACTCAATAAAATCTCAACTTAAAATGCCGGCGAAGAGCAATTTCATGAATAGAAAATATTTGCTTTAACAAATTCCTCGGAAATTGATATGAGTCGTATCGTATGTATCTTCGTATATAGCAGAAAAATCGAAGAGACTTCGAGCTATAAGCGATTAATCTATTTCGAATTCGATTCATCTTTTTCGAAATTAAGGCATGCTTCCAAAAGTTCGTTTATGTTAAAAAAAATCAAAGAGATTTCGATCTACGAATGTTTCCTCTGCTTCGAATTCATTTCGTTACTGCGAAATATCGTCCAATTGTTTACAGCGTGAGCGTCCCCGAAACCGAAGAAAGATAAGACGTGCCAAGGATGTGGTCTGCAAAGAGTTTGTACTTCAAGGACAGACCGTCAATGCTGCCTACTATGTTGATGTTCTGGAAAGATTGGGGACAAGAATTATTCGCGTGCGAAAAAAGTCTCCACCACCTGGAAACTGCATCATGATATGAAAATGTATCCAGCCATATGTCTCTACGCGTCCGTGAGTTCCTGGCACAGCTACCGCAACCATCCTACAGTTCCCACTCCGGACCGTTTATTTTTGCTCCCGAGGCTCAAAACCGCACTCAAAGGACGCAGTTTTACTGCATTGACGCTATCCAAGCGGCCGTGACGACAGCTCTGAAGGAGGCTTCGAGGTGGTGTACCGAGCATTGGAGAGTCGGTGGAAAAATGTGCAGATACTCGTGGAGAGTTCTTTCAAGAATATTAATAATTTGTACCGGTATTTTCAAAAAATATTTAAAAAAAAATATATATTTCATGACTTTAGGGACACACCCTGTAGTAACTATAATTACTATTGCAAAAAAGAACACGCCCGAATGACCTTCAGACTTCAATGATTTTATCAAAGGCTTCGGAATTGTTAATGGCAGCACAAATGCTTGATCATCTTGAAACTTCATGTTTTTTGTCTTGCCGATAATCGGGCCTTCGACTTGGGCATAGCTGTGAGAAAGCCTTGTTAAATGCGACCATTTCTATACCACCAGAAGCAATATCTCGCTTTATTAGCTCCTTTCCAAACTTTTCTCTTAAAAGGAGCCAGATCTTTTCACATTCTTCTTCTATAATAAAATAACTTTCATTAATATCATTTGATAAACAAACTCATCCGTAAGTAACGAGCGACCTTTACCACACTATACTTACGGAAATTCTGACATCTAAACTTAATGAAACCTTCCTTATCGACGCGTAATGTTATTTTGAATAAGTCTGCTTAATTTAAAGGGCACGACGCTCGCCATACTTAAGTAACTTTACGTCCATTGTGGTTCAGCCTAATGTCAGTAAATCTTGTTGTATGCTGCTGTATAGAAATAATACCGTGTAAATGACCTCTGGTAATACTAAATAACTCCCTTTTCCCGTACATGAGAATAGTTAGGAACGTTGAAATAATGTTCTTGATTGTGCGATTTATGTATAGATTGCGACACTTTGATCATATAAGTCCGCGCCAGTACAAATTATTTGAATATTTTCATTTATGCCAAATTCCACATACAAAAGTTTGCTTTTCATTCATAAATTTATATAAACGAAAGAAGTTATGTAGGTTTCCATATGAATATTTAAGTTTACTTCGCATCGGAAAGGCGTCGAAAGCTTCTATAATTCCTCCTTGCTGTTGTTCTGTACTTGACAGCGTTCGTATTTACTTTGTACGTGTAACCAATACCTGACAGGAGTTTCTTGCTGGCAGACATTCAACGGATGACTTCAGCTAGCTAATTCAAAAATGGTATCAAAACATTTGTACATATGTACCTATATCCTAATAATAATAGTTAGTTTTCATGTGTGTTGCTGCTGTTATGATTTTAATTTTCAATGTCAAAATCTGTAACAAAAATATACGAAAAAAATGTACTAAAAAAGTTCAGATTCAGCTTCAGATTCAGCACCCACATTTAGAAAAATTTCTGGTTCGGAGCGATTTTTGGGCTTTGGTTCAGTTTGGTTCGAAGCCCTGCTTTCAACTCTTTAATGCTTATGATACCCATAGTGGTGTAAATTTAATTGGGTATTCGGTTCAGGGTAATTGAATCACTAAGTTAATTGGAGAACCCTGATACACATAAATTATTCGTTTCTTAGGACTATTCGAAGAGCCCTTCATTCTCCCTAGTATTCTCTACTTGAAATTCAATGTTTCCACGCTCCAGTTACTTTCTGAAGTTTACCTGTTTCTTTGAAGGTTTTTGGTGTGTTTAGCAGGGATGTAAAGGACTCAAATTTTGACTCAACTCATCGCTCAATTCAAGCAGTGAGTCCGCTCAATCACTGAGTCCGCTTAACAGTTGAGCGGTGGTTCATCGCTCGAAATTTGAGCGGACTCACTGGTTGAGCGGACTCAATCGTGAGCGGACTCATTGCTTGAATGAACTTGAGCGGACTCAAGTCTTGAGCGGACTCACTGCCTGAGCGGACTCATCATTTGAGTTGAGCGGACTCAAATCATATTTTAAATAAGGAAGGAAGGAAGGAGGAAGAAGAAATGTTGGCTAAGAAAATTAGCAAAAGCTAAATTAATAAAATATAATATAATGAATGACTTTTTTATAAGCTTTTCTTATTTTATTGAAATTTCAGTTTCAATTTTAATTAAATCAGATTCTCTTTATGTTATTTAAAATATGATTTGAGTCCGCTCAACTCAAATGATGAGTCCGCTCAGGCAGTGAGTCCGCTCAAGTCCATTCAAGCAATGAGTCCGCTCAAGACTGAGTCCGCTCACGATTGAGTCCGCTCAACCAGTGAGTCCGCTCAAATTTCGAGCGATGAACCATCGCTCAACTGTTGAGCGGACTCAATGATTGAGCGGACTCAAATCCTGAGTTGAGCGATGAGTTGATATGATAAATGAGTCCGCTCATTTACAACCCTGGTGTTTAGCACTCAGATAGGAGTGCTATGTAACTTTTAGGTTAAAGTCTAAAGGCAGAAACACATCCAAGCAAGCCTTAGGCCTGGCCTCTCTTAGGCTTCCTCGCAGCTCGCCTCAAGGCTTGCCTCAGAGAAATGAAAACAAAATGACATCACCGAGCTCGGTACTGTCATTGTAATTTTGATGGTATTTCCGACAATTCTTTTACATTCTGAGTAGAAATAATTTATTATCGGTTTTCAAAAATGTTGATTATAAATTTCAATTGATCCTTAAGTGGAAAATATCTCATTTGACAAAGCAAAATTAAAAAAAAAAATCTGTTGACAGAAGTAGGCCTGAGAGAGAAAATATTCAACATTGAGGAAAGCGCGCTTTGCGGCTAGGCCTTGAGGCTAGCTGCTGGCTCGGTTTTGTGTTGCAACATTTAAAAACCCGTGTTGGAAATTTTGACAACACCTCGAGGAAGCCTCGAGGCCTGGATGTGTTTCTGCCATAAGGTTTATATCGCACATGCTATTTTGTAATAGAAAAAAATATCTTTAGAAATGTCCCACCACGACAATAAATAAAATAATAAAACGAAAGACAAAGGTGGTTTCAACTAAAGAGCAAATTTCCGTTCTAAATGAGTGTAGAAAGGTCGCCTTTATATGCTAATATGTAGCAAAAAAGAGGAGTTTACCGATTCCATGGAAGCTTGCTATTGTATAAATCTTTTACGAACGTTAATCGGATAATTCAAAAAAAAAAGTTGTCGCCGTCGTAAGTAATGGGATTTTTTATTCTTCGGAAAGCGAACAACCCAATTCAATGCCCACGTAATGATTATTCTGTGGTAAATGCATTGAGGGAAAATTCCATTACTTACGACTTTATCCCCAATGAAACTTTTGTTTTTATAATCAGTTTGGGAAACTTTCAATGACATAGGCGAAAAATTCGGTGCTGCTAATTAACCGTAATAAGTCCCCAAACTCAATTTTAATAAATGCGTGGAAAAAGTAATCACACGACGTATTCTTTCTACTTTTACATGGTTCCGGGAATTCTTCTCAGCTCTCTCAACCTCATATGTAATTAGCCTGCTTGCAGGCCTATAAATCTAGAATCCTATTTGCTGAAATCTGCAATTCTTCCTATGGACTGTTTTGCTAAGCATATATTCGTATCGGAATCCTTCTTGGCCAGAGTATCAGCTGACTTATTTCCTGGTATATCAATACGTCCAACAGATAATAATATTTATTATGTGAGGAGTGAGTAGGACATGATGTCCTGGCTTGGAGCTGATTTAAGTCAATAGCTCAGCAGGCCGGCACGCAACACGCCACGGTTAAGGGTGTGGAGAGTATTAGGTGGGTCTTTTAAAATTAACCTTCTTGCTGTCACGACACACAACATAAAAATTCGTGGCGTGTACCAACAAAAAAACTCTAAAAGATCTTATAGAGAACTAGATGTTACCCGTCCTCATGGTCAGTCCCACCATCCCATTGAACATCCGAGGACTCCTTTGGAATGTTCCTTGAGATTGTTGTAACAACGCTGTACTAGGTATTCTTAAAATAGATCTTTAGTATTCCACTGTAATCATGGTCTAGGGTTATCCAGCTATCTGAATTTCTTAGGGTCAGGGCACTCTTTGCAGTTATATGATGTTTGTCATGACATACATGAGGACGCAGGAGATGGATTATAGTTTTCATAGAGATTTTCTTGGTTAATATTTTTTGTTATCTCGCCTTTTATGAGATATGACTCCTTACAAACATTTCATATTTCTTACTCACTCCTTATGCATCCGGTAACGACTTATCCTGAAAATTATTTTACTGGACATATTTTCGGTTCATAGATTTTGCGTGATTCTTAGTTTCATTTGGAAGGCCATATAGAGTAGAGTGTGTATACTACTTTCATTGTTGTCAATTAGAGAACCACTAAAGATCTGATCTTGTTGATCATTCTTGGAAAATTATGCAATAAGACCAAAGATTTTTAATTTGTAAGACCTCGGTTAGATTGCAGTCTTATGCTTACTACTGATAGAAAGAACCCTAAATGGTCGTTCTTTTTGTCTTCAATAGAGGCTATTCGACATTTCTCGTCGAAACTCATATATGAAGGTTTTTTGTCATATTTGCCCTTTATGTAGTGACACGAGAAGCTTCGGCCAAGAAAAAAAAAGAAATCAAGAAATAGTTGCAAATCTAGCAATTCAGCCCTAATCTGATACACCGCGGACGGTTCTAAAACCAAGAAAGGGGTAGGAGCAGGAATATATGGTGTTAAGCCAAGAGCTAACATATATCAAAGTCTAGGAAAATATACCTCAATATTTCAGGCAGAGGTTTATGCCATCACTAGATGAGCATACGAAAACCTCAGCCGATCCTAGTTTGAGTAATACTCGTTTGTGGTTGAAGAGATAGTAGTTTGGTCTTGATCCGATAGTGACAAACTTCCAGCTTGACACTAACTTGATTAAATCTAAGTACTAATTTGGACAGTATTGTAGGAGACGTTATTGTAGTCGGATTGGTGATATCCAAGTTATAATTAGCCCCCATGTCTTCTTCTGAGAGGGGGTTCAGGAATAGTGCGAACCTGTGACAGCTGCGGTAGTAGTAATGTAATCTGGAAGGACTTCCAATAAGGCGGCAGAAGTTTCCACGTTACTCGATATGATCTGAAGGAAATTTCACTAAGACGGCAGAGGTTTCAATGTGACTCGATATGTCCTGAAGGAACTGCCATTAAGGCAACAGAAGTTTCAACGTGGCTGCTGGTTGTTTCCACTATTACGGATTCCGCTAGAATCTCCAAATGATCAAGCCAACCCTATGTCGACTTAATAACTGGTATGAATTTGGTGGACATAGTTTAAGATGTCGTTCGGTTTACTCACTAGCACTTGCAACTCGCCGTAAGGACATGGTAGCTAAAAGATGCTGAAAAGGAAAAGCTATTTATTTTCCATAAAAGGGCATCGGTGATGTCTTTCTAAATCAAACTCTTGTGTTTAGGCTGAAATACAATGATTGCGACACGCATTTGTCGATGCCAAAATAATTTTCGAATATATGTTACGACATTAGGGCATAGCAAATGCTGCGACACGATAATGTCGTCGTCAAAAATTAGAGCAAATTTCTAAAATTGTCGTTGCGTAGTGCAACATTTGAGTTTGACAGTTAATCTGTTGGTAAATTTCGAGCACTCTTCTTTTAAATCTGGCATAAATGCATATAGCTTTAAATACAACTTATACTTATTCTTAAAAAATTAAAAAAAAAATCCGTAGACATCACAAAAAAAGCAAAACTCAACTCAACTGCCTTGAAATGACGACGATAATGTCGCATTCATTGTATTACGTCTGCGACAAAAAACGACGCCAATTGGCGTCGACAATTTCGTGTCGCATTCATTGTATTTCAGGCTTTTGTTAGGTAGCCTGAATAAAAAGGGCATCGGTGATGTCCTCCTAAGTCAAACTCTTGTGTTAGTTAGGTCGCATGTGATCTGGGGTTTGTTCTCCTTAGATAATGAGACTTCGGTCGGTAACTTTTTAATAAAACTATTTTATTCACTTCAATACTTTTTGGTTTTCGTCTGACATAAAATTCTCTCTGACTAGCTTATTTTTACAAATTTTGTTTTTTCGTTTTCTTTACAAATTTTGGGGGCCTACCTAAATAAATCCTTTTTGTCGCCAGCAAAATATCTCAAGGTATTTTAAATGGAATTCATAGCGGCGTTTGCAATGTATCAAATGTGTAGTTCAGGACGAAAGGGTCGTCACAGACTTCAAATGAGAAACAAGTCAAAAGATTCATCAAAATACCTTCCTCAGAGAAGAGCGTAGATCTTTTAGGGCTATCTAGAAATCAACTCAAAATTATTACAGGAGTCCTAAACAGACACTGTAAACTTAACAAATACATGCATCGGATGGGCATCTCACCAATTGATGTGTGTAGGCTATGTTTCGTAAAGGATGAAACGTCGGAGCATGTCCTGTGTGAATGCGAGGCGATTGCACATTCCAGGCCTTTGGCTCATACTTCTTAAAGTCTGCTGACTGAAATTTCTTCCAAAAAGTACTGCTCTTCCTGGGAAGAGCGAGTTTGTTGGAGGACCTGTAATGCAAGTGGTGCAGAATAAGCGAATGATGGCTGCAGTGCAAAGACCACTTCCTCCGCTATAAAATCTAATCTAATCTAGTCTACGTTATTATTACAAAAACCTTGTTACTAACTTCCGGATTTTATTGGATTAAAGAAGACTACTGCCTAGTCAACAGAAGGAACCTCTCGGACGGACGAGGCGGTTATTATTCCTTTTGTATTTATGATTTGATCGTCAAAAATAAAAAGTTCTTAAAAAAAAGTTCTATTCTCCATCTTTGACCGGTTGATTTTGACCGAATGATTTTATGTCAGAATTTATGTAGGTGTGCCTCTGTTGACAGAAACAAAATACCATTGGAAGCCGAATGTAAGTCATTTAGGGAGTATTCATGGGAAATTGGTGGTTTAATACTGGATTTTGATAGAGTGCAGTGAACCTATCGTTTAGGGTGTGAGGTATCAATTTAAGGCAGGCTCATTTAAGTGGTATTTGGGGGTAATAGGGTTATACTGGGTTCTAATGAAATGAGGTTGAAACTATCAATTACGGGTACCATTTTGTGAAAACTCATTGAGGAGGCTATTGAGACGGTTATTAATAATACTAGATTTTGATTAAATTGGGTGAATCTAACGTTTATGGTTGTAGAAAAGTGATTTAGGTAGGTTTTGGGTTTGGAAATACTCACTTAGGGGGTGGGTGTTTAAAGGTAATTTTAGTAGGCTAGCACTGGATGTTGATGAAATGGTAGCGAACCTATTATTTTAGCGTGCGATAAGGCGGTTTAGCTGAACTTTGATTAAGGGGGTATTCTAGTCTAGAAATTCGAAAAAATCGATTTTTTTTTGTTTTCATATTTTCAAAGTTTAACTATTCAAGAATATGCCTACAAGAGGATTTTTCAAAATTGTATCTTTATATTTAGTGTTCATTTGCATCAAGCTGCTAACAGTTGAATTCTAACTTCCAAACCACGTGGACATATGGACTTTGAGGGGTAACGCCTCTGTAACGGCTAAAAAAAAAGGTTTTTTCTCAAATTTTTTTCACGCAAAATTAAAGGTGATTGAAAAAAACCTTTTAAGGGTATTATCGGGCATACATTGAACTTTATTGAGAAATTTTTGACAAGGAAAAAAAAACAAAATGGCGGCTCCACAGCCATCTTCCCGGGACATGTTTCGGAGCAAATTTGACGCGCTTGGTGGCGACCTCCATTTTCAAAGGAAAAAAAAAGTTTTCTCGCACGGGACCTTTTTTTTTCTTATTCTCCAGGATTTAAACTATTTTTTAAACCAATAAAAAAAAAAAAACGATTTTTCAAAAAATTTACAGTGGCGTTTTTCGCGAAACTGCCTTTTTCAAGACGATGCCCACGATTTCTCAAGTTCTACTGGACCGATTTACTTGAAATTTTTTTGAGAGTCTTCTTTATAGACTTGTCTATGTCCGGAACTAGCCGCATCCCAAAATTTCAATTTTTACTATTTTTAAAAAATTCGAAAAAAGTCAAAAAAGTGGTACAAAAATTAATTTTTTGTGGGCATTGGCCATTTTGCGAAATTTTTTTTTTTTCAACTTTTCCCTAGTTCCGGACATAGCGACATTGCTCTAGACTAATAATCTTTTTTATTTTTTTTTCGGATTGCTAGGCGGGTTGGAATCGTGGGCATGATCACGCGCCAATTTTTTGAAGCCCCCCACTTCATCAGCTGCTAATTTTAAATGGGGGGCGAATCTACCATTTTCAGGTGTAATAAAACGCGATTTAACTTGTTCTTGATTTTGGTAAAACTTATTTATGGACTAATTTGGGGGTAATACAGGATTTTGATGAAATATAACATTTTCGGGTGATTTAGTCAGCTCTCCATTTTGATTTAAGGTGTATGTAGGGGTGTCACTATCACTAATAGTAGATTTTGATTGAATTGCGGTGAATCTAAGGTCTGTGGGGGTGTGAAAATGCTATCCATCGACGTATCGATATTGAAAAAACGCGTTTAGGCGGTATTTACGGCCATTTATGAGGTAATACTGGATTTTGATGAAATTGGGTGTACTAATTGTTTTCGGATGTAAGGTAGATAGCGATTAAGCTCAATCTGCTTAAGAAAAATTCAATATTTAAACGTAATTATAGAGTACTATTGGATTTTGATGTAATGGCCGTGAATATACTGTTTTAATGTGCTAGAGTTAACTAGGTCTTAGGAATACCTTTACTGGTTATTTGAGTGAAATGAACACCAAATATCGATTAAACTGATGTTAAAAGTTAAAAGCATTTTAACAGAGTTATCGCGGCCCCCCGGTATCTTGTTTACATATTGAGAAAGTAA
The DNA here is from genome assembly GCA_963930735.1 of Dioctria linearis. Taxonomy (NCBI): domain Eukaryota; kingdom Metazoa; phylum Arthropoda; class Insecta; order Diptera; family Asilidae; genus Dioctria; species Dioctria linearis. The sequence continues at coordinate 303,940,508 of OZ005740.1, read as the reverse complement.
ATTGGAAGTTGGTATAAGGTTTGCCAAAACATATTTGTTGTTCTTTGCCTACTGATTTGTATACCTGAGAAAGAGAGCTGCGTAAAGATCTAAGTGTAAATCCTCAACAAGAAAAAAAAATGTAATGGCAACGGATTAATATTCACATTTGGAAACTTTTATTTGTACCTTCCCATAATGCCACCTTAATATTCTCAGGCTATTAACCTCCGAGTTTTGGCGGAAATTCTGCTATTTGAACTTTGAAACTTATAATTTCCTGCCAGTTGTTATACGATAGTCATGTCACGTTTATACTTAATTTGTGTAAAATGTTAACAAAACATGAATACCATCCGCTATGGGTCACATAGGCTAAATTTTTTTTTCTCCATATTCTACATATGTACATAGATATCTGTGTATGTATGTATGTATGTATGTAGTAAATGCATATGCGTAGCAAATTTTTTAATTACTGCGAAGACAGACGTGCATTCATATAGCTTATGCAATTGCCACAAAGTATTTCTTTCATTAACATAAACGTGATGCAAGAATTTTCTCCCACACTCGTACATGTGTAAACAAAGAAGCAAACACAGAAAATACATAAATTGGTCATGTCTAGTGAATCAAAGATTACATTTCATAACATGACACCACGGGTCGAGTCTATAGGTGACAGCTTTTTTAACAAAACACGCTGATTACACCTATTAAAAGTGCTGCAGTGGTTAAAGCAAGTCTTTGCACTTCTCTATCAGTGGCTAGAGATTTAAGCTGCTGTTTTCATATCTATGGCTAACTATCTAAGAAAAATTGAGTGGGCACTAATCATTCGACGACAATCTAAAATTTTCTCCAACTGGGTATATCACAGTTAAAGAACAAAAACTCGCACTAATTTATTCATTACTTGGTGGCAGGTATGTATATATTATATACTAGTTAGTATAGGAAAGTTAATGGTATCCGGCTATACCAAAGACCCGGTCCTTATGACATTTTTGCACCATGCACCGTCCCACCAACCGGGGGGAGTGGTATTCATATATTTATATATGTATGTTTGAAATATCGTAAATATTATCTTAAGCACGTGGCTTGACATATAAATTTGCGTTTGCCGAAAACCGGTCCATTACTGTGTTGCTGTTGATGCTGCTGAATGGAGTGCATAAAACTTTCTTCGGATTTCGCAATGTATCACTGTAGAATTTGGTCCAGGCAAGGCACGGCAAGGCAAGGTATAAGGCAAGGCAAGGCAATATATCCATCCATTTTCTGAGACATGGGAGATTATGAAAATGAAAACGAAAACAGACAAAACCCCAAGAAGAAACTTTCTTTCATATACTCTAAAAGCGTTTTTGCGTCATGCTAATGACAACATTTTGGTTTTGTTTGTTTTAGATTCGAACATAAGTCATAATTGCATTTTGAGATTATTTCATTCAATGCGATCTCCAGCGAGATACAAAGAGATTTTGTTCAGATATTGTAGGTATGCGAGATGTAAGTTATGAAAATGAAAATAACAGTTATTTTGATATACATACATATGTAGATTTGTGCATATATTTATATGCTCTTTGATATAAGCGATGCGTGACACACCCTCTTATGTAAGTTTGTTTGAGGTAATGAAAAGGTGCGTTTTTTTTTAATGATTTCGATTTGAAATGAAAATTTGTTTTTAAGGCTTTCAGAGGGTATTTTTTTTTCATATGTATCAATCTTTAAATATGGTTCAATTTTCTATATTATCACTGATGCCGTCCATTTATTTTAGAGCTCTTTAGTATTATAAAATTCTGATTTAACAAACCTCAATCTGGATCTAAAAGGGAAATTGAGCAGTTTTATTTCAGGGAATTTTGATCAATGCGTTATATAAATGCGCATAATAACGACACGCAATCTTGGTTTAATGATAAGTGTAGGAAGCTATAAGAGACTAAAGAGGTTGTTTTTCGTGTTTACCAACTGCACCCCAAATTGAAATTGAAACAAATTTATAAAACTGCAGGGAATCTCTATACGTCAATTAACCAAAGAGAAAAATTCTTTTTTAACCAAGGTATTAAATTTTCAAAAAAAATTTTGACAAGACGCAAAGCAAAAAAGGCTACTGGTTTTTCGTCAAAAGAGCAACTTCATTAATTTCTCTATATCTTCATTTTTACTCAATGGAGAGGTAATCGTTGATTTCGTGGATAAAATTAATATTCACGCCTATTTCTTATCTTGCATGCGGAATATGTGTGCAAGAGATAATACACATCCATACGAGGAATATGTATAAAACGTTTATGGGACTGAATATCTCTATAGCCGCAAAATCTGATGATTTCTCGGTCCTGCTCATTAGAAGCTGCAGCACGTTTTTATACCCCAGATAAAATCATAGGGTATACTGAGTTTGTCATTCTGTTTGTAATAAATAAATAGAAATAATGCTGCTAGAGTAAACTGAATTGGACATCCACGCATAATATTGAAATTTTTTTTTTTGATTTTTTCATGTCCGCCCATTTTTCGGTCTGCCCGCTCGATAACTCGAGGATTCGTTTACTTAAAGAGTTAGAGTGAAAAAATAGTCTTCTTAAAAAAATTTCAGGTTTAAGTTCGAAAACGGGACAAATCGGGTAACTGCTTCGTAGGGTTGCCATACATATATTCCACTATATATTTGGACACTGCGTGAGAACACGTCGCGGTAGAAATCTGAAATTTTGCACACAGGTTTTTAAAAAAACTGCAAGTTTGAGTTCGAAATTGAGACGAATCGGGCTTTCCCTTTTGTAGGGTTGCCATATAAAAATTTCGTTATTCACTATATATATTAACACTGTCTGAGAGCACGTGACGTAGAGAGGAGAGCTGAAATTTGGTACATGGTGTTTTCATAGCAACAGTAAATAAAATTTTTATAACCCATTCTTGGTGTTGCCATATAAGAATTTTGGGTTTTCACATATACTGTGAAAACGATCAGTCCTAGATGTTTTTATTGTGCTGAAAGGTTCTTCAGAATGTGAAATCCTATGAAATTTGTTGTAATCATTTTTACTGTCTGACGAACCGTTCTAGAGATATATGCGAAAAACTATTTCGAAAAACAAACTTGCACACTTGGGTGACCATACGTTTATTTAGGGTATCATAAGAATTTATCTTAGACCAATTAATTCTTACTTGTTAAATGTTAAAAATTTGCACGAACTATTTTACTTGTCTTATTCGACGGCTTATTTGGCTAGCATTCTTCAATAAATTTACGAATTATTATAAATACTATCCATCATAAACTCACTATGTAAAAACTAGTCAATCACCTCATCAACGATCCTCCATATATGTAGATAACGGTCTGAAAGTTCATCTGTTGACTTGTGAAGTTTTCTTGCAGAACTTTAGAATCTTGATAAATGGGGGGGGGGGGGGGGGGAACACCTCTGCTTCTGAGCGACTTCTGCTTTAAAGATTTAGATAGAGTTTAGTATCCGGGTCTATTATTTAAACTTAAAGTGCTTGGCCTGTCTCCTCTTCTTATTGTTTGGATTGGTAGATTTTTATCCCGTCACTTAACACGGATTATCTATATTACATGGCGATACTTCAGTGGTGTATGTCGAGGCTCTGATCTTTCATTGTACCTTTGTTTAATTTTCATCAATGATCTACACTTTATTATTTTTATTTCAATTTATAGTGTGCTGATGACAGTACCTTTGTATTTTTTAAAACTCTTTAGCACTTTAACCTAACCTAACCTAAATTATTATAAGATTTGTCTTTCGAATTTTGGTCGAATTCAATGCTTTTAAAACCCAGCTGTCTGATCTCTTTAAAACAAGACAAACACTTAGTTACTACCATTTCTTTCGACAGAGTGTTTCCAGCACATTTTCTCTATTGTAAAAAAAATCGAAATATCTAGGATTTTTCAATTGTTGTAAGATATATTTTAGTTCACCACTTTTGCGCATGAGCAGGTCGTACAGTGTTAATCACATTAAATAATAGAAAAAAAGCTACTTTTCAGCCTATTCTGATTTTTGGCTGATTATTTGTGGATGAATGCCTGCACGCAAGATTCGCGTCCACCGCTTTTACCATACAAAATATTTTCAGCCGTACAGAGAAACTCCGAAATGATTTCATAATCCGAATTCTGAGCATGTGGAAGTGTTCCCAGTTAACAATATGAAACATCGTTGTGAATATGTTTCTGTGGATGCTCAATTACATCAATGTTATATCCTTTATAATACGTTCTGAATATGGTTTTTCGGATATGCACTATTACCACTGATTATCACATGACCGACGTCCGAAGATTTCGGTCGGCAGGGCGGACATGAGTCTTATAAAAATCATATGGAAAGAATATGTATTTTGATATCAATTCGTGTAGTCAGAGAATATGTTCTAATATCATGTGGAGTATATCGAAAAGATGGTCAGAACTTGCTCTGGGGCTTATCATCCCTTAAAATCTGTAAAAATGAATATATGAATGCTGAATGTAGTAAATGGATAGAATTGGTAACTACCAATTAGATGGATGGAATCTCTAGGTGAATAGAATGGACGCCACAGCAACACCAATTTGAAAACATGGTAGAGATCATACACTCGAAGGCTTAAAAAAAATCAATATTCAAACTTTTTCAACATAAACGGAATTATCTTAACAATAAAAGCAAATGGATGGGATGGATGAAATTTCCAGTTTGAATGGGCTGGACTGAATGAAACTTCTGGATGGATGAGTAGGATAGAATACCTATATGGATGAAGATGCAATGCATGGAAACTGAGCACTGGATCGATAGATAAAAATATGTAAAATAGGATATCTAGATAATTAGATTGGACAACTAAAGTTGGTAGGATGGATGGATGAGTCGAATAAGATTTTTCGGTAGAACACATGAATGGATAAAACATTAAAACTTTTGCATTTATGAGATTTTAACACGGATAGTAAAAATGCAAGTGTATTAAGAATAGATAATTTGCTATTATGGTAAAAGATTTGTGGATGGATAAAATAATTAAAACTTTGAACTTCTATGGTAGGCGATCAGAGATAACCATACCGATGAGACCTCTCTGATTGAAATTATTTTCAATAAATTTCAGTCTGTTAGACGAGAAATCTTCTTCGAATAATTTCTGAATGCAAGGTTGAGAATAATAAACAATTATGATGGGTGGTAGCAAATACACCCTGTATCCGCCATGGTGGTCCATAGGGCATGAAGTGATAGTGATTAAAAAGATATGCTAGATTTTCATAAAACACCCTGTAGTCAAAATCCGGAGAAATAAAAAACAGCAACGAAATACAATAATAGATACGAGATAAAAATAAGATCTAAAAAAAGTAGGAAAATAACCAAAAAACAAAAATAAAATAAGAACAAATGTAATTTTGTCTTGGATTAGGAAATGGAAGTAATTTCATATCTGTAAGACAAGTAAGACGAGAAGTAGATACACGTACGTACATATATGTTATATAAAAACTATATCAAGAAATAGTAAGTAACTAGTCCATACTAAATGAGTAACTTCATCTGGTCATGAGTCAACTACCATTGTGTTCTTTTGAAAATAACAATAGAATCTAAATTTTTACGCTATCTGGTAGTAGTACCTACTTCAGGAAGTTTTAAGAAATTTAGACCACTTGGATAATGTCTATGATGACAGAACTTAAAATCAATACTATAATATATTTTGTTTGCTTAAAAGGTTGTGTACTAAGCGGTAAAGTTGATCATTACATATATATCCCAATAAATTTCTGCATTTAGTTCTTCTATTGGAATCTAAAAGGAGATTGATTTTTTTTATGAAACTTACAACACGATTTTGCAGATTGGATGCATTTCTACCAAGCTATGATGGTCCGAATGTAAAAAAAATCTAGTATAATTTTTCAGAAGAAAAAGGTTCCAGAAAAGTAAAAACTTGGATCAATAAATCACCGCTCAAGGATGCTAGGGAAGGTCTAAAAAACTGACACTTTAACCAATATCTTTATACCCAAGTCATAAAAAAAGTTGAAAAAAAAAGTTGGAATCCTTAAAACACCGAAACCCTCATAGACATTCATGGTAGACATTCGTATGAGCGCACTACATTTTTTTGACATATTTCTTGAAATAAAAAAAAAAATCAATACTTTTAAAAGAGATATATTATGTTTTCTTTTGTAAGAAATGATTTGAATTGATTTTTGGCAAAATATTTTTCTTATTGTCTTTTTAAAAAAAACAAAATTCCAATTTATGGTTAGACATTCGTATGAACGCACTTGTCACTTTTAAATAAAACAAATTAATTAATTCATATTTTTGGCACTTTTTTCATTTAATACTTAGTGTGGCCCCCTTTACTTTGAATGACACTAAATATTCGGTTGGGCATTGAATTTGTGAAATTATTTAGAATATCCGGGCCAATTTCGGACCAGCACGTGCGAATGGCTGTTTTTAAGGCATTTACGTTATCAAACTGACGTCCATTTGCATACACCTTGCCAGCGAGAATTCGCCAAAGGTTCTCAATAGGATTACAGTCAGGAGTACAAGCGGGCCAGTCAAGCGTACGAATATTTTTATCAGAAAGCCAATCCTTGGTTTGCCTCGAAGCATGAATGGATGCATTATCCTGCTGGAAAACTACATGTTCCTCGCCGCAGCTATCCAGATGACTGATTAAAACGTCTTCCAAGAGATCTGTGTACATTTGGGAGTTCATTCGAGTAGTTATAAAACAGATTCGAAGCTTTTTTTGCAGGAGAATGCACTCCAAACCATAACGCTTCCACCGCCAAAATTACGCTTCGATCTGACCACGTCGTGTTTTTTCAAATTATGCCAGTAGCAACTGTAACAGTCTGGGCCATTCAAATTGAATTTTTTTTCATCAGAAAAAATTACTTTTTCCCATTCAGATGTCCAAGACATGTACTTTTTGGCGAATTGTAATCTCTTCTTTCGGTGAACGGCAGTTAATCGGGGTTTTCCTTTTAGTTTCGTCCATGCTATATTTGGCGAAGTCCTTAAAACACGCGCAATATGACGATGTGTTACATTAAGCTCTAATTTGTCCTTAATTTGTTTCGCAGAGAGCCGATTTGTTGTTGCCTCGTGCCGAATTTTTCCTTTGTCACGCAAGGATAATTTTGTATTGCCCTTTGTTTTGTTGGAGCCTTAACGCCATAGCCATTGCCTTTTTTTAGGAAATGCCTGATTGCACATTCAGATCGACCAAGTTTAGTAGCTATTTGCCTATTAGAGTAGTCTTCTTCTTTCAATAAATTGATAGCATGCTGCTCCGCCTCATTTAAGCGCTTCCCCGAAGGCATTGCTGCAAAAACAACGCTCATACTGAACTACATTGCAAAATATATTACGCACAAACCTTTACTGAAAATTCTTTAATGCTATTTAAAACAAAATTTGCAAAAAAACTTTAAATTTCGCGTATAAAACTCAGTTATTGCTCGATGCGCTCATACGAATGTCGCAGCTCATACTGAGCTTCATTCGCATTATTCCTTTTTTTTTATTCAGTTCTACTATCGGGTATTACTCATCCATGTCAATTCCAAAAATTGGGGAAAAAAAGTATTTCTTAGAAATATTTTATAGTGGGGACTACAATATATGATACATTTTCAGATGCGCGCATGCGAATGTCTACCACTACCACTACCAATGTGTGCCACTGTTTTATACATAAAAAAAAAAATTATATGACTATTGAAATATGTGCGCGTCACGAAGACCTAACATCGACAAAGCCTCTGTGACATACAGACGGACGGACGAAAGGATGATCTTATATAATGGTTCCGATTTTTTTATTTTTGAAATACGGAACCCTGAAAATATAACAAAATATAGCTGCGTGAAGTCAACAAACAATTAATCAAGGACATTTTTGAATTGGCGCCGACTTTTTGGATTTTATGATTTTCATTATTTTTGTGTGGGTTTCAAGTTTCTAGAATTTTTGTAAGTACCTAAATAATTATTGCCGACCGTTAGACCGTAACATTGCTGTTTATATTATTATGTACTAGACATTCAATTCAAGTCAATTTTTTATTATTATATCATTCTGGAAAACTAACAGCGTTATTGTATAGCTGAAAAATAAGAGACGTCAAAGAACCATACAATTAGACTTCTGTTAGGACTTAAAGCCAAGCAATCAGCTATAGCCCACTCCTATAGTCTTAGTCTTTTCTCAACACAATCCTCGACCAATCAAAGTGCCTATTCAAATAGATCGGAACATCATCCGAAAATAAAATTGAGAATTCCCAAATTTCGATTATTTCAGGCAGTTAATTGAAATATAAATAAAAATCATAGAGGGCCTAATTTAAACCCCTGCGGAATACCACATTTTAGTATCTGACATGGTAATTCCAATTTATATAATGCCTATATAGTTAGTGTGGCGGAGGTAGTGGAAAACCTGAATTTATCCGTTAGCTTAGAATGCATAATGCTATCGAAAGGCTTTAGAAAAATCAAACAGTGCTAAGATAATTATAGGATTTTTATAGAGAAACCTACGAATATCCGAAGTTACCTTCAGTAAAATAGTTCCGGAGCTATGATCCGCCAGAGAACTGGATTGCCATACTGAGCAAGCATTTTATGTAAGACTCCAGAGGTATTTCAAGAGTTTTCCTTACTACTAGAATTTGGGATATTTGGCTGAGGACATTACTTGACCTATTTGGGTGCGAGCTCTTTGCTATGGCCACAACGTCCGAATTTTTCAAAATCATGTGGAAATATGAAGAACCGAGCGTTGAAGTTTAACGAATCGTATCGAAATATTATCCGCACTAATGACTTGTGACCTATAATCTCATTCGTAACTATGAATCTAATACTGGATTCACAAAGAGGATTTATAAGGAAGAACTGGAGAAAGTAGGAAGAATTGCAGGTGGTGGGAAGAATTGAAGTCTTTCGAACGAAAAAATATATACAAAGAGATGGGAAGAAGACTACGTTTAACTTGTGTTCAGAATTATAGGAAAACTAAACCAGCCTTCCAAGATTTTCTATCCAAGTTTATTATTAATAATGCCGTTATAATGTAAAGAAAGTTTTATATTATTCTCGAGTTCGGTCTGTGTAATATGAAGTTAAAAGTAAACAGAAAAAGGACAATTTACAGACAGAATTGGCAACAATTAGGTACGATGGCAGGAAAAAGTCTTTTTCTGTTGAATATCGCAGAGTATCATCCATAAGCTTTTGATATCTCCTTTTACTCATTGTCTCTTCTTAAAATTATATAATTTGCTGTGATTTTTAAACTATGATACTTTAATACAGTTCCCTCTCCTTTAATCTACTACTAAAACTCCAGAATAATTAATTCTACATTGGCTTGAATCATTTAAGCCGTACCTTAATGAAATTCATTTAAATCTCTACACTAACAATGCTATTGCTTTGTTGTTGTTGTTATAAATTATGCTAATGGCTGCAGATTGTTACAAAATTTGCAAAAGGAGTAGAAAGCCGTAGTATCATGTATGTATAATGCGGATTTTCTCGTATGAAAATTTCTTACAAGGGCTTCAGGCTACAGATTGGAATTTTAATGAGATGAATCTCTTACGAAGACACCATACAAATGGTAAAAGACCAAGTATGTAGTCATAGAGAAGAGTTGAAGATAAATCTGCAATGGAATGAACAAGAATAAACAAGTTGGACGTTAGCATTTTGAAGGTCGCAAAAAAAAAAAAAAAGTAGACAGTTAGTTTGGAACGGGTATGCTGCAGTCGTAAAATTCAAATCGTTTCTGGTTCGCGTTGTACAAGGAAATAAATCTCCTTCTATAGATAATGGCTACAAAGATTTTAAGATGATGCTGCCTAATACCTGCCAGGCGCTATAAAATTGATAAGCATGCGCCAGGAAGAGACTCCATAAAATTGGTTAATCATCCACAAATTGTTTGGTAATTGATTTCTTGACACCTTTTCCTTTTGCTAAGTTTTTATGTGGGCTTTAACTGTATGTTATTTATCACGAATTGTTTCTGCTTTCCTGCACAGTTTTTCTTATTAGTTTGCACATTTTTTCAATAATTTAAATATGAGGTGGAGGTGTGGTGTACATGAATTTGTATGCGATTTTAATTTGCTTAAAGTTCGATGAACTTTTTGTTTTCTGAATTGAATTTTTGGCTCATAGTTAAAGTGTTGCAATTAAAATTATTTTCACTGCTGTTAAGTAGTAATAAATGGCGGGGCAGGAAACATTTATAATAATATGTCTGACGTTGTGAATAAATAATAAGCTGAACACTTCTTGGTTCTATATACATACCTACATATGTATAGTGAATTATTTTAAAATGAAAACCGGAAGTATGAAATAGTTTATTTTTTTTTTTTCAGTTTGAAATATGAATTTCCAGTTCAAATTATTAGCTCTATCGTCAATGATGATTTTATAAACCGTGAGCATTCACTACGTTTAGGTAGCAGTAACTTGTGCAAAATAATTTCCTCATGCAACATAAGTTTGATTGGACAAACACGTACTTAACACAGATACGATTTCTGCATAGCATGCCGGCGTAGTACCTAATCCATTCTGCATTTGCTGTAGGAAGTGTGGTATACATAAGAACAAGAAGCAGATGAAGTAAAAACCATAAACTTAAAATTCACCGTGAAAAGTTTTATGATAAGGAAATTAAAATAAAGCCAAGTTCGTATAAACGAACAATAAATTTAAGAAATTATTGTAACAATTTCAACCCAAAAAACTAAAGGGGTTTTCTGGAGTTATGACGAAGTGAACACCATGCTAAATGTTTGCATTGAAAAGAAACTCCCTGAGAAATTTATCGACCAGACATTTTTTAAAAAGATTTCATCTCACTAACTCAAAAAGTAAGTGGAGTTGATCTTTCCACTGAATTGGTAGAAAAATTAGGACGAGAGCTTTCTAACTTACGTCCAAAACAAGTTTTTCCTGCACTATCTGGATTCGACTCAGTTGATATTACTGCTGACAATATATATAAATAGTAGAAATCTTACAAATTTAAGGGTACACAAATTTTGTTACTGTAGGTTGAGATGATACTATTTGTAATAGTTCTTCTCGTGAATAAGTTCTTATAGAATATTGTCCAGTGACCAAAACAACGGAGAATCCATCGAATGAACCAAGGCAGTCATTGGGGCGTCGTCGTGGTAGTAATTAAAATAATTCAAAAAGTTTGCTTTTATATTTGCTAATTACTTTTTAAAGGGCATTTGTCTTATTTGAGGAGTTTGGAACAAATTTTCTAAGAATTGGCAACAGAACCAAGTTGCAAAAAGAAATTATTTCAAGAACATCAAAAATTTATGGATGAATTTAAGGGACTTCAAGATGAGCGATAACCTTGGGAAGAGAACATATTTCATGAGGAACGAGAATTCTTTACTCATCATCAGCAATCTTCAGGGTTTTATATGCTAACAAATGATCAATAAATCAAATCTACTATATAAATCAACAAAAAGAAAAACCGAAATTTTAATTAAGCTGTGATTTAGTGATCTCTTAAAGCATTTCCATCATCATGTTTATTTGAAATAGTATGTATTGAAGGTTGTATGGGAGGTTTATGTTAGAATTTTCAATCTCTATTGGCGGGTTACGGTTCTGCATTTTTATAAAATTGTGTAAAGTGCAACAGGCGAGAAAGTCTTTTGGCATAAAACAAAATTCTTGTTCAACCTTAATTCTTGCTGCAAAGCATAGAAATGATTTTATTTTATGTTCAACAAACTTTTGTCAACCATTTGTCAAACATTTGTCAAACATTTGTCAAACGTTTGTCAAACATTTGTGGAATGTTTGTGTTGAAGGTTATATGGGAGGTTTATGATAGAATTTTCAATCTATACTGGCGAGTAACAGTTCTCCATTTTTATAAAAGTGTGTTTAAATACAACATCTTTTGGCATAAAACAAAATTCTTGTTCAACCTTAATTCTTGTTGCAAAGCATAGAAATGATTTTATTTTATGTTCAACAAACTTTTGTCAACCATTTGTCAGACATTTGTCAAACATTTGTCAAACGTTTGTCAAACATTTGTAAAACATTTGTGGAATGAAAAATCATTTGCAAATTTGGTACAAATTTGATTAGTGATAAATCCGTTTCAGGAAAAATGCAGAGTTATCCGATTTTTCCGAAAAATTTTCCGGAATTTTCCGACTTTTCCGGAAAATTTTCCGGTAAAAAAGTTTTCTAAATTATGCAGGATCAAGTTCCCTATCAACTGGCATCATTACTTTCTCTCCGACAATGGTGAAAACTTGCAGAAAAAATCAAGGAAAATTCATGTAAAACGCTTTTCTGGAGTTTTTCAGACCAAGGAAGCGTTTGAGCGTTTTACAACCTAAGACAAAGTTGTAGAGCGAAATGAGTTGCATAAAGTTGCTTTTGTGGAAAACTCCGTGGAAAACCTCGAAAAGCGGGGAAATCATCGGACAAATTTTCATCGACATGATTAGTGATAAATCTGTTTCAGGAAAAGTGCAGAATTTTCCAATTTTTCTGGAATATCCGGAATTTTCCGACCTTTCCGGAAAATTTTTCGACAAAAAAGTTTTATAAGTTATGCGGAATCATTTTTTGGCTTTCAATACTTTCTCTTCAACAATTATGAAAACGTGCATGAAAAATCGAGGAAAATTCATGTAAATTTTTAAAAGACATTCATAGTAATAGGAAAAGTCTGTGGAAAACATGGAAAATCGGGAAAATTTATGTTATATGGGATCAAGTTGGAATACAGCAAAAAAGCGCTGTTTAAAATATTATTTGAATTTCAGAAAACCGTTGCAGTACTTCAACGATTTGATACTCGAAAAATTTTTGTTCTCGGATCGGCACCAAACTTGACTTAAAAATTGTTTTAAAATATCTCCATGCAGCACGTAATAACAATTTAATTAACGCGAAAAAGGCAGAAAATAAAATAAGTAGCATGAAAAAGTAGAAAATAAACTTTTCTTCACATACTCGTACAGAGGTGGACTCAGATTTTATTCGCTGACAATCACCGATATATTTCAGTATGATCAATCAGAGGTAAGAAGTGATTTGATTCATGTTTGTAAACTCGTTTTTTACTTATTTTATTTATTTTTGCTTTTTTGGACTTTCAGGGAAACTGTTTCAACATTTTCTGTCATAACTTTTCAATTTGACAATATTTTTTCTTAATTTTTTTTTCAAATTTAAAGGAAACTTAGTTATGAACTTACTACAGCGAAAGTCGTTTTAGAAAATTAAATTCTTATATTTTTTATAAATTTTTCAAAAAGAAAATTCAGACCCGGAACTCGAATTTTTTAATTTCGCGTCAATTTTTTTGTAAAGTAAAGTGACACGTGTGTATAATACTCTACCATTATATAATCTATAATTGATTGATTGATTGTCTTTCTAACGACTATAACTTAAGGGGGTCATGTAGTGTATGAACTGTTCTCAAAATGCGATTTTCGAAAGTGAAGCATTTTTACAAATTACAAAGAATATGTGCCGGTACATAAAAGTACATGAAAACATAAGAACAAGTTACAATTGGTCTTAAGACCAATAATAGTATACCTTAGATGAACATAAGAGTTAAACAAAGTGTAAGCAAAAAATTCTGTATGACAACACCAAGAAGTGGTTCCCCGATTTTGTATTTGCAAATCTTATGAAAACGCTGTGAACAAAATTTTGAGCTGTCCACGTCGACGCGTTCTCAGGCAGTGTCCAAGTATATAATTTAAAACCAATCTTTTGTATGACAACACCAAGAAGACGTTGCCCGATTTAGGACATTTTTGACATTTTATTTACTATTTTTATGAAAACACCATGCAGCAAATTTCAGCTCTCTACGTTGACATGTTCTCGGGCAGTGCCCAAATATACCGTTTAAAATGAAATTTTTGTATGACAAACCTACTAAGGAGTTGCTCGATTTGTCCCATTCTCGAAATTAAAGTTTATTTTTTTCTTTTAAAAAGGGACATGTTTAAAATTTCAGCACTCTAAGTGAACACGTTCTTGATGCATCGGCGGATGAGCGGGCGGATAGACAGACGGACTGACAGACAGGCAGAGAGATAAACAGACGGACAGGCGGATATGCAACGACAAAAATAACTTTTAATATTATGTGGGGGTGTCCAATCCAATAATTCCAAAAGAAGATGTCATTGGTACAAAGTTGGTACTTTTATGGGTCGGCACATCTTTGTAATTTATAAAAATGATTCACCATCGAAAATCGCATTTTGAGAACAAGTTGTGGTCGTTAGAAAGAAAATCGATTGTAGATTTGTTAAACGACTTTTACTGCAATAAGTTTATAACTATGTTCCCTTAAATTAAAAAAAAAAAAATTAAAAACAAAAAAAAACAAAATATAGTCAAATCAAAACTAACAAATTCTGAATGACGATTTAAAGATTTTAACACTTTTGCAAATCCATTCATTTTTGGGTCGCTTTCTAAATTACCCAATACATTGAAAATAATTGTTTCTAGGTTTTTTTTTTAATTTCAAATATTCCAAACCGCACAGCTCGATTGATCAAAACAACGGTCCAGGATATGCAATTAAGAGACATTCCAGTATTCGCCTGGTCCGACTCCATGATAATGCTTCAATGGATACGTAGTCATCCATCGAAATGGAAAACCTATGTGGCCAATCGAGTAGTGGAGATTCATGACGCTTTAGGTCCTGAAAACTGGAAGCATGTACCTACAAGCTGCAATCCAGCAGATGTCGCTTCACGAGGTACAAGTACCAATGAACTCTTAAACAACAAGTTGTGGTGGCATGATCCAGAGTGGATCATCAAAGGAGAAAAGCAATGGCCAAAAACAATTATACCGTCTAACTAGCCACAACTGGAAGCCAAGAAAGTACCTATATAGTCACATTTCATACTCAGACATACTCAGAATTTCTACTAAAATATTCATCGTTCTCCAAACTAAGGCGAGTAGTAGCAACAATCGAAAGATTCATACACAACTGTCACAAGAACAAAAAGAAAAGATATGGTCAACTGTTACCACAAGAACTGCAAGCAGCACGCAGCGCTATATTTCAATTAGTGCAAAGGACAATGTTTGTAAAGGAGTATGACTCCTTGAAGGCAGGAGCAACAATATCAAAGAAAAGCCACTTGTTGTCGCTCAACCCATTCATGGATAATCACGGAATCATAAGAGTATGAGGTCGCCTTGAACATGCCAGCATTCCTTACTCTAGAAAGCATCCAATTATCTTTCCTAAGGACCATCATGTCACACGCATAATCGTTGAGCAGATACAAATTGACACACTACATGGAGGAGTGGGACTGACATTAAACACTAGTCGTAATTTATATTGGATTTTGGACGCGCAAAGAATCATAGGAAGCATGTCTGATACAACGACAGAAAACAAGAGCACAATTGATGGGAAATCTTCCTGCACCACGAGTAAACATATCAAAGGCATTTACACCACGTATGCGTGGATTATGCTGATCCTATAAGTTTGAAAACTTCACCACACAGAACTGGAAGAATATACAAAAGGCTACTTTTGTATATATGTATGCTTAGCTACGAAGGCCATTCATTTGGAGCTAGTCTCTGATATGACATCATCTGCATTCATCGCTTCCTTCAGAAGATTCGTCTCTAGACGAGGATTATGCTCGAACATCTATTCAGATTGCAAGAAAATAGTTCAAAATCAATGATAAATATTTTCGAATCGCTCACCTCAAGTCCTTCAAAAAATATCCATACAATCCGTTTTCTCAAGGAATTCTATACTATCTGACCGCCTATATTAACTTCAGCGTATACAACTCATTATATAATATTATATATGTATGAGTCAAATACCATCTACGTCCCTACTTACTTACACTAAAAACTGGAACATCAGGAGATAAAATGACTAACTTTATGTATGTAGGTATATGACAACAATTTACAGCTTGACATTCCATAACCAAACAATTCTTCATTCAAAACAATCAAAACACTTCAACCGATCATAAAATCATAAAACTAAAAAAAGACTCCAAATGAAGATGATGATCAGCTCTCTGCTGAAGAAGGTCGATAAGTATCTGTTTTTGCATAGTAATACTTAACTAATAGAGGGTAAAAAAAATTGTTCTGCATAACAAGCTATTTCGTACTCAAAACAAAACTCGTTCAGCCAAATGTGAGAATTAATTTTAGTTCCTTTGTAGCAAGCCGAAGAATGCGCGCGCGGTTATGTAATATTCAATTATTCCTTAGTCTCTCTTCTTCTTCTTTTTTCGGAGTAAGTTCTCTCTTTAACTAGTATATTATTATGGTGGCCTTGTAAAATTACTCTTTATTTCTCTTTGTTTTTAACTTTTGTAATTAGTTGTCAAATATGGATTGCAATCATATGGTTTTCAGAGAGTTCTTATTCTAACAACACCTCATACCTCTCAGAATTTATTTTTATGGGAATAGGTGGTATGACTAAATTTTTTTTAAGTTTTCCTTTTTTTTCTGTTTGTTTTTTGTTGACAATTTGCTCTACATGGTGATTTGAATATTCAAGAGTTTGGAAAAAAAAACGCTTGCGCGCACACTTAAATTTAAGTCGGATAAAAAATTATTTTTCTTGGATACACTTAAGATCGACTTTTTGTAGCATTAACCTTTTAAGGATTTTCTTTTATTAACAACTATATAACACAAAAGAGTAACAGAATCTGCAATTTAAATTTTTTCTAGTTCATTCTGCATATGTCTACACATTTCCGGATAGAACATTTTTTTTATAGTAGTTATAATACTTAATAATAATTAAAAAAAAAAAAAAATAACATGAAAACATTTACGATATATTTTGAATGAGAAAAATCTTGCATTTATTTATATGTATATAAATAACGATTGCTGGCCTTGGTAAAATAATGGCGATCGTATGGACTATATAATTCCAGATGTCTGGGGTTTGTGTCAATGCTCTTAAAATTTTGTTACGTATAGAGGCAAGGCATGGTATATAAAAAAAATGCAATCTATATCTACCTAATAATGTAAATCTTGATGCGCGCATAAGAATATCTTTTGATATGACATCACAGACTTATTAACTGTGTATGATATTCCTTTGATTTTTTATGATTCGAGGATTTTTACATTTCATTTCAATTTATTGGAGTAAAAACGTGATTACATTTTGTGCAAAATAGCAATAGAAATTTGAATGAAAAGTGCAAGAGTAGAAACTAGAGATTGTTAAAATTCTTAATAAAGTTTTATGTAAAAAATCACACTGTAAGAGTTACTTTGTTATGTTTTGAGGGTTATCGATCAAACTTTATAGTTCTAACTAGGGTTTAATCGGCCGGCGATAATACACAGTCCTAGGTTGGTGTTGATGTTAATTAGGGGGGGGGGGGGGTAAAATGAGAATATATTACATTGTACCTCCGCTCACACAACAAAAGAATGCGGCTGCATCCGATTCGAACATACAGCCCAATGTTTCTTTTTGAACAAACTTAAACCCTAAATATCCGCACTTTCATTTCCGCTTACCGTAGGTAGATAGTTCCCAAAAATATGAACAAAATGAAAATTAATCTTGCCTAGTATACCATCGCTGGAATATTGCTTCTTATTCGCCTACAATCATGCTACATTGTTCGCCAGCACTGGTAGCTCCCAAAACTCCAAACACTAAATGCTTCACACTAGTCCGTGCATTCCCTATAAGCAATAATATCTTTAAGATCCAGCGCTCAGCCTCTCGGGCTTATTCCTATGCCATGGGTTCACTATAAGCAATAAAGAAACTTCCACTATTAAACATACCCAACGCTCAACCATTCGGATTTTGGAATGGCCGGTGGATTCAATATAACCAGTAAAGACGCACTCAGTCTTAAATTTACCGATCGCTCACTGAGCCGTGGATTCACTATAAACAATCATGATACTTCCAGTCCTAAAAATATAGGCCTTGGACTCACTATAAGCAATAAAGAAATTTCCACTCTCAAACATATCCAACGCTCAGCCCTCCAGGCTTCGTAATGGGTTCACAATATGCAAGAAAGAATGCCATTTAATAGAACTGAGCAAGAGCTCTAATTTGATATCCACACACGGTCCAAATTGAACAGCCCCAAGTGTAGTAATTACCACCCCCCCAAGCCACCAAAAATGAAAATTGTTTTACCTCATCAGAAAGCTCCCCATTCAGTTATTGTAAAAATCCCATGTAAATCAATTCAAATTTATATTACCCTAAAACTCTTTCGTCACGAACGGCACTCTCAGACACAAAGTTATTTAGTCAGGGCTTTGTGAGTAGATAAAAGTTCTTTAAAAATGGTAAGCGTAAATGATGAGTTTATCCCCCTCCAATGGTCTTGAATTTCAATGTCACACTTCATTCGGCAGGAAGTTACCTTCTCTTATGTACCTATACCTTGAATAACCTTTTTTAGTGTTCCATATACAAAGGGTAAAAATGGGAACCCTATTACTAAGCCTCTAAGTCTGCCACCGGACTGTATCTCATGAACCCTAATAGGTAGACAGCTGAAATTTTCACAGAGTGTGTATTTCTATTGCCGCTATAACAGCAAATAAAATAAAAATAAAAATTACAGGGGGCCCCTTACAAGAAACGTGATTTTTTCGTCGTTTTTTTTCATCGTTTTATTCTCATTAAATATTATTATCATAAGTAGGCAATAAACATTATTTTTTCAAATGACAGCATTATTTTTTCCAAAGACGTCTACTCTCATTTGAAAAAATAATTAAAACGTACATAGTGTTAAATTTTGTACGATGGCACGTGTGCGAAGCTCGAAATTCGCCATTCTCTAATTCGATTTTCCAATTTATCCGAATGTCTTTAAAGCATAAAGACATATCTACTGATCGGCTCGAGGAGCGCGTGACGTGAGCTACAAACTACTTCAGGGGACACAATACGCATTCATCTTCATGAAACCTTTGGAAAAACTTTGTTCTTCTAAGTGTATATATCGAAAGAAGGAAACAAAGCAAAAGGTTGAAACAAAATGGACCCATCATTAATCAAAGCCTCCTCTAAATTTCACTATTTTTCTGATACGAAAGGAACGAAAAAAAAAAATATTATCACTACGGCAGCCTACTATGACTAATAAAATGCAAATGTTTCCGGAACTGATGAGTACTATCATTATTATACGAAACTTTTTACAGAAATATCCAATAATATTAATATAAAATACGAAACCTGGTAAAAAGTGTCTACTAATTTTATTCAACTTTTTTCTTAATATTTCAGGGTACAGGCAGTTTACTTTAATCGGCCTTGAATCATAGAAACAGCTTAAATGGCATGCGAGACATTTTTTTATGACAATCTTTATCAAGTTTTTTCCTTGCCAAGGCTAGAAATTGGATCAATATGGTTAATTTAAATCAAATAAATGAACCAGGCTCAGGCAACTTTAAGAGATGCCATTTAAGTAGACAAATTTTCATTTTTTTAAAATTCGCAGCACAGAGACAAATTTTTTGTTTTGAGAAAATGTGTTTAGATAAAAAAAAAAAACGGGAGAAAAAAAGCACTCTAAATGTTTACATTCAGTTTATATAACTTCCTGGTGTAGGTATTAATAATTGAATTTGAAAATAATTTTTTGTGATATTGCAGTTTTGAAGTTTTTACTGTCTGCCTATTTTAGCAATTTAATGTACGGACAAAATTGAGTAAGCATAAAAGTATTTTAGATTACGCTTGTGATATCGTTAATTTTGAAATAAATTTTCTTCAGCTTTTTTTTCCCTGAATTTATCCTTTCTATTGTAAACTTGTGGTTTCTTCTAGAAATTGCTAATAAAACTACACTGTTCAGTATTTTTCAATAATTATTGGTTTATTGAAGAAATTATACCTTCTGATTATTTATGGGAAATAATTTCATTCAAATAGCTGCCGTCGCTAGATAGTAACCCATTTAGTCAACCGAATTCTGCAGTACCTATACATTGTTGATTATTTGTGGTATCTCAAACAGCTCGATGGTTGTTTCCTTAAGTATGTCCATTGTTTGTGGATCGTTGCTGTGACAATGGTCCCTTACAGTTCCTCATAATATGTCGAATAGCGTCAAATCACAGGTGTGCAATGGATAAAACACGTTTCCGAAACCGCTGACAACACATTCATTGAGCTTACATAGAATGCAACAAGTAAAAAATCTAGGATTGGTCTAAGACCAATTCTTATGATACCGATGAAAGTAATTTCATACGGTCACCATATGTGCAAGTTTGATTTTTGAAGTGGTACCTATTCATATTTCTAGAAGGGTTCGTCGGACAGTAAAAGTGATTCTGACCAATGTCATAGGATTTCATATTCTAAAAAACTTTTTCGTACAATAAAAACATCTCGGATCGATCGTTTTCACATTATAAGCGAAAAACCTAAATTTTTACATAGCAAAACGGAGTTACCCGATTTAGCCCATTTTTGAAAATATATTTACTATTTCTATAAAAACGCCGTGTATAAAATGTCAGCTCTCTACGTCGACGCGTTTTCAAGCAGTATCCAAATATATAGTGAAAAATGAAATGTCGGTATGGCAACCCTATGAAGAAGCTGTCCGATTGGTCCCATTTTCAAAATTAATTAATGCGGGTGGACAGACAGACGGACGGACATGCAAAAATCAAAATAACTTTTAATATTATGCGTGCGTGTCCAATCCATTTTGCAATGATGACTATCAAAATACCTGCAATCAACCACACTTAGACTATCGGTGCTCCATTGTGATGGCACTATATCGGGATGCTTCCTGGAAATGATTGTTTAATTTAGGGTGGGGGGAGGTATGTGAAGCGCAATGTTGCCAGGAGAAAAGATGTATAAGAGGAACACCATGCATGCATGACGGAAGAAATTGTTGATTTGGAGTATTGGAGTTTTAGTTGCATAGAAGATCGCTTTGGCATCTCCGACGAGAGAACAATCAGTAGAATAGTATGGGTGTAAGATACCATATGCTCGAATTGGTACTTCTCACGGCGAGATAACTATACCTTTGTGAAATAAAAATTGAGATTTTTGGCTCTGTGGGTACTGTAGTAGGGTATAAATGGCAAGGAAGTCATTATACAAAGAAGTTAAGTGCTCATGATAGTCAGAATAACAAAATCTCAGACATTGTCTCAGGGGGCGAAAAAGACAAAATGAAGTTACGAAGGTTGATGAAACTGGAAATTATGCATGTATGCTAGGAGACCTTATACATATGTTGAGTAAAAATGGTAGCTATAAGATCCAAATGGTGAATCTCCAAGCAATCCAGACTTGAATACGGGTATATGGTGGTCCGCTCTGACAGCGCCTATTAAGGGTTGTGCTGCCTGTATCGGCTAGATACAATTCCTTTTAGCCGTTGCTAAAAAGATCTAGGCCCGAACGGAGTAACCAGTCTCGTTACAAAAAGGATATCTTGCATGAATATACCACTACTGGGAGTATTCATGGTCTAATGCTCATGATTTACGAAAGCCATACCAAATGAGTAGCCCTTCTTTAGCTAACTTGGTGGCGGCTGTGGTGAAGGTTGCCGTGACCTTAGATCAGCAGAGATTGGATGGATAGGTCTCGCTTCTACCAGTAAGTTAATGTCATGTCATGCTCTATTGGCATACTGGTTACTCATTGTTACGACATGAGAACGCTGATTGTCGATAACTAATCCGAGCATGAAGAATTCTGAGAGATTAAGCCATACTTGTCAGGTGCTCACGTAAAACCACAAGGACTTCTGTTTAATTTAGAGTGCTCGTTAAAACCACCCACAAGAAGTTCATAAACCCCTAGTCACAGAACCGCCAAAATAACTCCTGATTTCTAAGAAAAATGTGCTGATTTACGATTTGCTCGGGAACATTATGGTTGGTCTGTGCAGAAGTCTATCACAGGATTATTCTCAGATGAATGCATTTAAATCAGATGAAATAAAACGAGTTCAAAGACCAGCAGGTAAGCGTCTAGTTCTAGATCCTCAATATTGTGTTCTGCTCGTAAAGCATGTTATGGAAAATACAAAGATTTTTTAAGCAGAAGAAAAAATTATGCCGTTCACATGAAGACTAGTAAGACCAAAAATAGGTTCCAAAATTGTTAAAAAGTAGTTTCTGGATAAAAAATTCAAATTCAAATTCAAATTTATTGAAATTAAAGAGCACAAGTGAGAACAATGCTCATTGATTTGCGCATACTCCTAATTAAAAATACAAGAAAATCGACATCGATTTTGAAGAAGTAAAAAAAAAAACATTAAATAAAAATTAAAAATTAAAATTAAATTTACAATTAACAATAAAGTAAAGCATAATAGTAATTAATAAGTATTAAAAAGAACATAGAACTTGCTAAATTAAGAAAAAATAAATAAAAAGAAAAGCAAATAAGCTGAGGTAAAATCATACTAGTAGATTCATAGAATTAGAATTACCAAATGATCGAAATTTTTTTAAAGAAATGAAAATATTTGAATTGAAGAAAATTAAAAAAAAAAATTAATATTAAGCTAAATTGAAAAACATAAGGCAAAAATAAAATAAAAGAAAAATAAAATAATAATTACATGCTAGAGAAATGTTGAAATAATAATCTCTTGAAGCTGTCAGGGCACTGAGTAGATCTTATTTCAATCTGCAGAATATTCCAGAGTTGAGCACCATAGACGAAAAATGAGCGACTACTGAAATGGGATCTGTGTTTCGGTATGAGACCGAAGTGCTGAAATGGTTCACTCAATTTCGTTTGTTTTTAACTATTTCGATTGGGTTAAGTAGCCAGCCAATATATGTATAGTAAAAAAAAAGAAAATTTTAGCAGAAAAGGAGTTTTATATGAAACAATTATAACAATTACAGAATGAAGTATGGTGAACCTTATGTGGATGACTTCGATCGCTCAACTAGTAAAATCATAAAAACTTTCTATTATAATTGGAACACCTCAAAACTAGAAATAAACGAAAATTGTTATTAAAAAAAAACAAAAACGTCTTCATGTTAGGGTTAACTTTCTTCACAAACCCAAATCGTATTCAAGTAATTTCGTATACTAGAATGGGTCAAGTCAAGAGATAAAAGCCATATTTTCAAATTTTGTGGATTAGAACTTTTCACCACCAAAACGACAATACTTGGTTTTAGCATTCCAAAAAATTTTTATGTTTTAGAATCTTTATTCAAACCTCATATAAAAAATATTTAATTTTATCAAATTATTTAATATTCGGTCGCGTTGATTTATACGAAATAACTTCCGACTTCAATGCATTGCTTCTTCTGATTCCGGGGCGGATGTTGAATTTATAATAATTCTTGAAATACATATACACTACGTGTGAGAATGCGTAAATTTTTATTAAGAGCACCGTAATTAACTTTCAAACGCTAATTAATTTCAATAACTTTCATCAAACACTATCCAAAATCTCACACTCTTTCACTGATATCATTTTATCTGTTTTCAATACGGATATCTCTCACTCACATTATAATTTTCTAGAAGTAATTGAATCAATTGACTTTTTCATAACTAGAGTGCTGGATCTGTTGTTACCAATGGGCGAATTAAAGTTCTTTTCAGATTTGAAAATTATGAAAATTTATAAAAAACTATGTCCATGAAAAAAATGGTTACCAATTCTCTATCAATTTGATCAATCGTTGCAGTTTTGAGAGAATTTTAAAAAAATAAAGAAAAATTAAAATAAATTAAAAGTTAAAAAAATTGGAATTTTAATTTTAAACTATGGAGGATGGTAAATTACATACCCAAGATTTATAGATAAATAATCTTGTGTCTTCAAGATTATCTATTTTATTGATGTGATTTTTTCAAAATTAAAAAAAACCAAATTTGCAGGAATTTTTGGCACTGCTTTCGTGGAGTCCGTAATTCATTGGAAACTAATATTCTGTCAAATTGAAAAGTCATGGCGCAAGATCTGCCAATCCGTACACATGGTTTCATCAAATAGTATATATGTAAGTTAGTCAAAGATAGAATTTACATTCTAATTTAATGTTGGAGAAGACTTCTGTACTGGATATATTTATTCATTCTACATTAATGGTATATGGAGAGTACAACTTCCATTAATTGTCATCCTACATTTACACGAAGACAGTAGCCTTCGTAAGTAACTTTCGAAAGTAGTTTCATTTTGACGTTTCCATACAAATCTTCAACTTACGAAAGAAACTTTCCACTTTCTGGGCCCACGGAAGTAAAGGTAATGAAAATTGAAAGTGATGAAAGTGGGAAGAAGATAACAACATCGAGAGAGCACAACTTAATTTTATTTGCATCCATTGTGCTGAATACTACTTTCGTAATAAAAGGTAACAACCGTGTAAACAAAAATTTCATGAAAGTACTTGTCATGAAATTTACTTACGAAAGTTTCGCCGTGTAAATGTAAATGGGCTCGCGCTCGCATTTGGCAGGTATATTTCACCCCTTCCAGTAGATCGATTTTGACCGCATCGAAACGAATGATTTAAGCCTAATATCGCTTATGGACATAATTTTTACGATTTTTTTTTTAATTCTATCTGCCACGATTGACCGAATTGGCAGAAAATTGATTTGCAATCACTTATCGGTTGTCCAAATGTAATGTAACCCTCTCTGCCATGAACATCGCATTTTTTTAATTTTCAATTTTGACGCTCATCACCACCCTTCATGATTGATGGACACTTCATTTAAATGTAATGGTAATAATAATTAAATGGTAATATTTAGAAAGTTTTTTCTATTTTTGTATTGAGATGCCGAACCATCTGAAAAATATGTAATTTTTTTTATAACGCCGTATTTCTCTTTAAGATATTTCATTAGGTATCGCTGGAAAAGGTATACAAGAACAGTATTATGTTTGAGACAATCCGATATTATGACCAAATTTGTATGCTCAATATTTGAATTTTCGTTTTTAAAATATATACCGAAACGATGTATGGTTGCCTGTGAATTAGTCCAATGAAAACTCTGAACTTCATCTTGAATCACAAAAGAATAATTCTCCGAAAAATCCATAATAACCAAAAACTCGTTTTGATTTACGGAATCCTTTATCTCCTTGAGAAAGCTGCCTTGTCGTTCTGTAATGAAAGAGTGTGGAATTAATACAGTCATCCTTTTCTGAAATGCGTCTAAGAAGTCATCAGTATTTTCAGTGATTGTTTCCAAATTTGATCTGTCCGTTGATATCCATTGTTGGTATGTAATTGTCTCCACGCAATTCTCTTCGAAATCCTTTTCTAGTTCTTCTTTTAAAGGAAGAAAGCCGGGGCACTGTGGACAATTATTTAAAAAACATTTAGTGTCGGCTGGATTGCAGATCATCGTGGATATGCAGCTTTTATAATTGGTAATATTTTGTTGGCTATGTGTTTTGCTTTTGATAGCTTCAGTCATTAACTTTAAATTGTGATGTGCAGTACAAACGCAGACAGAATGAGTACCCGAAGCACCAGCTAAAATGCAATTTTTCGGTCGAAGGGAGGCGAATTTTGAAAACTGATTATGTTCTCTGGATGCGATGACTTGAAGCTTAGGTGTATTTCCTTAAAATTCCCTAAAAGTAATCTTTTTTGCACATGGTTCCTTTCGCCATCAACCTGAATAAAATTTTGTTAAAAGAATCCTTGAAAAAATTGACTATTACCTTTATTGAAACAAAATCCTTTTTTCCAGGCATGAGCCTGCTGATTTCGTCATTAAAATAAAATTGTATCGTCATTTCTCTTAATTTCGTATCAATGTCTATAGATTTTCGAGGGCGTATAGATAAAATAATTCCTTGTTCTAGTAATATTTGCTTACTTTTCATCAACATATAGCTCGTAGTTCCTGGAAATGTTTCCATGATTTTTGTAGCAGTCCAGTCTTCCGGTAAAAGTGTCATTAGCATGCATTTCATATTTTTATCCTGTGTTGTGATATACTTTTCTCTCAGTTTATTCGCGAATTCCGAAAATCCAATAGATTTAGTTTATGGGACGATTGGTACATTAAAAATGTTAGTGGATATGGCATCCATAATGCTTTTCAGTTCTCTTTCCACATATGTGCTATCACTCATTCACCTCCTTTGAATTTCTGGTTCTCCTAAGTAATGAAGACACTCTTGCAAGCAGTTGAGAGCAGTGTCTCTGTCGAAAAACTCAACATCCTGACTATCAGCAATACTTTGTATATCCTCGGGATTCTCAATCTCTAGAGAAGGTGAAGGACCGGGTAACTTATAGACTTCTAATCGGCACTGCGAACATATTTTCCATTTCAGCTGTAAATTTGGTAGACGCTCTATCATCCCTTTGGTAACATTTCTTAAATTTTGGCGTTTAGAGGAATGACTTGATTTTAAAAATGGATTACAACACTCCCGTAGTTTATAACGATTCTCCATGCTTAATGCTATAATTGTATATATGGTAATAATATACAGTTACGATTTATAAGAATAATTAAACTTAAACTAATTTCAGAAAACTAATTTAAAAAAAAATTAAAATTACGAAATATGTTTTGCTTACTAATTGAAACGACGTTGCACTAATAATTTCAGATACACGGTGTCATCTCACTTTTATACTTACCAATTACTAATACAACACAACTGAAACACATTTTCCTTCAAATTATATACACATATACTTCATTTACCTCACTCAGATTGACTTGTTTCGAATGCAAGTAAATACCTTTGGTTACCTGGATCCCCATTTCACCCCGGGCGACCAGTGTAGAAAATATAGATATTTAAAATATAACCGATCTTATAATATTTTCCAACTTAAATTTCGTTAGGATCATATATTGTTATACATATACATAGTCTAGAAATATTAGGTTCGATCAGGTAAAATGGAAACTGTTGCCATGATATATGCGATAGAAGAAAAACAGGTAGAAAGGATGCGCTGAGCAAAATTATAACAGGTTTAAATTATTATATGGTAGGTAGAACTTTCAAAGATTATTTTCATATGTAAACATTGAGTAAACAATGAGTTCTTTAGTTGCGGTTTCTGATATAACTATATTCATATGTATATATATGACATCAATCTAAAAGTTGTAGTATGTGTATTTTCTTTTTATTTTCCTGTATCACTGTAATTTTTAAAACCAGCGGCATACAAGTATTTGATAACGCACCATACAACATCAATTTTCGTTCGAAGTTTTCTGAACTACATATATTTAAAAAATAACTTCATCCAAACTTCAAGGAGTTCCATTTTCTCCTTTCTACAGTTTCCTCAAAAGCCATTAAGGATTAAATGAAAAAAAAATAAAAGAAATCGAGGGTGCGCATTTTGAGATATTCAAAGATAACGAACATATCCATTATCCTCGAAAACAAATTTTCAGAAAAATGACCTCAGCTAATTTTTTTCAGGAGCTTTAAAGCTTCCTTAAACAAATGGAGTTTGCTTCATGGGCTTACGATGCATACATCCTAAGATATAAAGTTTTGAATTTACAGCTTCCAAGCAAAATTTGCCACTTTTTCCAAATTTTAAAATACCATATCGCTGTCAAAAATGGACAAAAACGAAAAATATTTCAGCAAAGTACTGTCAACAAGAAGACTAACACACCTGTATAATTTTATCAAAATCGGAGATGGTCAATTCAGAACATTTGTCGATTTTCTGTGGAATGACTCTTTACAAGAATAATTTTTAGAGCGGGTTATAATTTTACCAAAGGAATCTTTTTTCTCCCCAACATCAGCCTCATCTATAGTAACTGTCATCGCAACTGCAATAATGAACTCATTCTTTTTATACAAATGATTTCACCAATACGCGAGATATCAAAATGTGTTCAATTTGTAAAAAGTCAAACAGCGTATCAAGTGTTTTGGATTTTTTATTGCGCGTTGAGTAATAAAAGCACAAAATCGAATTGCTGAACTTCAGATGCTATTTTATCTCAAATATTACCTGAACACTGAAAAGGAAGAGGGACCAAATAAAAATCAGGTCAGTCTAGAAATTCCCCTTAGTCAGTTAGTTGATTTAGTCAATAGAAGTGGTAAAAATTCTGAAGTGGCTACTGGAAAAATGAATGCGTCGTTCATGACGAAAACACCGTTAGTGTAAGATCTGCACAGAAACGGCTCAAAATATTTAGAGCGAAGTCCACTATAGCAGAAGTCGCAACGCGTTCAGGGTGTCCAGCCGAATTTGACCGCAATGACTTGAAAGACCTAGGGAAAGCAGAGGCGGGTTCGATCCTGGATATGATTGCAGAAAGGTTAAATTCTTCACATAGAACAGTTCATTGGAATTTGGCGGAGAAAGGAAAGATGTCTAAGATTGAAAAGTTCATTGCCACATCGATTGCCGATCACAAATCTTCAATAAAAAACAAACGTTTGTTCTCATCTTGGGACCTTTTATCAATCGTATTGTGACATTTGATGAAAACTGAAGCATATACAAGAACGTTGTGCGTAAAAGGTAATGAATAGATGCAAAATATTTTTTTAATCAGTTTTGTGGAATACTACTTTGAATTGTTAAATCCTAAACAAACAATAATAGCGAATGTGTATTGTCATCAGCTCACTAAATTGCAAGCAGATTTAATTAATATGTTCCCTGCTTTAGTGAATTCGAGGAAGGTTGCAAGATTGACCATGGAAAAATCGAGGGAATTTGATTGGGAAATTATGACTCAAACGGTCTATTTCCCATTATTATTGCTCAAAAAGCCTAGAATCAATTTTAATCGGGAAGGAATTAATAAATTGCGGAATTGATATTTGAATTTTTTGACATATAAGTTATTCCCAACTGTCACCATTATGGAAACAAAACTAAACTATTTCGATATGATTATGAACAAATACTTATTCTTTCTATATTTACCACATTCAAGAGGTTTTATCAAAGCTTCAGGTCATAACTCTAGGTCCAGAACAGTATCGTAGAATTTCTCCTTCTCTTTTACTCTATCCCAAAAATTTTTCTCCTTTTGCACCACCACTCCCTCTACAGTTTCTTTTATACACAATGACTTTTCATATCGCGGATTAAGTATTTTATTGAAAACAGATCTCTTTTAATAGTAAAAAAGAACCCATTGCACTTCACCAGACATCACTTAAGACTCAATAAAATGCGACCATTCATCCGTACCATAACTTCTAATTTAGATTCTATTGAGTGAGTAAATAAAACTCTTCCCATTTTTAGCTTCAGTAGACTGGAAAGAGAAATGAGATGCCAAGAAAACTGACTGCCCAAATCTCATCGCTTAAGGGTTCAAATTGAAATTTAGATAGTTTTCGGTTTTACGGGTGACCACTGAAAAACTGAAGAGTCAGAAAATGTCATAAGTTATTCAATCTTTATTCTTTTTTATTTTATAGAACACAATTTGGACCTTAATCAGATTGAAAGAAATGGATCTATCGACGATCTACCGGGACTGACGGAACAATAAAAGTTTTCCGAGAAAGTGTCCTTGAGGATCCACCCGCCTTTATCCGTCATCTCCAAAAAAAAACAAAATTACTTATGATTATTATTTTCTATTATCTTTAAGTACAATGTTACGTGATATCCGATATTATTTAAATACAAAATTTCATAAATTCCCTGGAAATTGCCACGATTGGGAATATTTCCGGAAATTTAAGGCACATTTCCGGAAACTTAAAATAACAACGTTTTCGTGTGACTTTGAAGTTAAATGGAATAAGGTTGTGCAATATGAGCTAAAAATATAAAATATGTAAAAAAAAAAGTTAATTTCTACTTTCGATCATAAAATGAATCATTTAAAACAAAAGATTCTATAAACCTACTCAAATAAATCAAATTATCGCTATTTTAAGCAGATGACGTGTTGGCCAATGAAACAATGTAGGTAGGTAAATGCACCTAAAGTCGGCCTGTTCATAAAGTCGGCCTGTTCATAAAGTCGGCCACTTTTCTATTACAATGTAAAAAATAAGAAAAAAATCAAAGTCTGACTGATGAAAGGGACACAGTTGCATTACCCTTTCTCCTGTTAAACTGGTTCCAGAATTTCAAGTCGCTCTATCACTTCAAGGGTGATAATATGCGTGTCATTAGTGTAGTGCCCACAAGAAAGTGAAAGCGTGTTCTAAAGTGATTTGCTGTTTTAAATAATCAGTGGTAAAGAAAATAGTAAGTATTCATTGTACATGGTATTAATTCCAGTATATTATATAGTATATAGTATTTATATAAGTTGATTTAAATAAATTTCGCCATATTTGTATACTAAAAATCGCGCCAATATTTGAATAAAGACCGGCCGACTTAGCGTTCATTTAAATTTAAAAATTTTCTAAAGTCGACCACTTTGGCAGACTTTAGAATTGTTAAATTTGTGTTATGTCTTTGAAGTCGGCCACGGTGATCTCATAGTTTCTATTAAGTAACTACCGATTGATTTAAAAATATAGAAAAATCATTAGAAATATGTAACTGTTGCATTATTATGTATTATAAAAAACTTATGCACAATTAATCATATTTACAGCTTAGTTAATGGCTGCAAAACGAAGAAAACTTTGTCTTTATGACAAAACAAATATAGCAAAAGCACTACTTGCCATAAGGGAGAATAATATAAGTATAAGAGAGGCAAGTCGACAGTTTGGGATCCCCAGGACAACACTTCAAGACAGATTGACCGGAAGAGTTCCAGAAAATATAGAAAAAATGGGTCGTGATTCTGTAACTGACTCCAACAGAAGAAAAAAAGCTCGTTGAATGGTGCTGGAATATTGACAAATGTGGCTTTCCTTTGAAGCCAGCAGATCTTCAAAACACCGTTCAAAAAGTAATGGAGACAGATAAGCGGCAAACTCCTTTTAAAGATAACCGTCCAGGAAGAAGTTGGCTTACAGCTTTTATGAATAGACACCCTGAACTTTCCTGCCGTGTTCCAGAAAGTGTTTCGAAAGGTCGTGCTATAGTAAAGGAACAAGATATAAAGGACTGGTTCGATGGCCTTCAAAAATATTTGATGATAAATGGCTTGGAGGAAATACTCGCTGATCCCACCCGCATTTTAAATGGAGACGAGACTAGTTTTAGTATGTGTCCTAAAACAGGAAAAGTGATTGCTCCTCGTGGTTGGAAGGATGTTTACCAAATTTCTCGTGGAAATGAAAAAGAAGCAATTACCGTACTTCTAGTATTTTCTGCCGCTGGTGAACTACTTCCTCCCATGGTAGTATATCCATACGTTAGACCTCCAATGGACGTTGTTAATAGCGTACCGTCTGACTGGATTCTAGGCAGGTCAGTCTCTGGATGGATGAGAACCGAGACATTTTACGAATATCTGGCAAATGGAGTGCATGTATGGTTAGATCAAATGAAAATTACTAGACCAGTAATTTTATTTGTTGATGGTCATAAGTCTCATCTCACATTAGAAATCAGCGAGTTTTGTGACGAGAATAAAATAATTCTTTACGCTCTTCCACCGTACACAACTCACATCATGCAACCGGCGGATGTGAGTGTTTTCAAACCACTGAAGTCCGAATAGAAAAACAGAGTAAGAGAGTGGCAAATAAGTAAAAAAAATACAAATTCAATTCTCACAAAGAACACATTTTGTCCAATCCTTCACAAAACTATTAGTACGATGAATTTGTCTCCCGCTATTTAAAACGGCTTTAGAAAGTGCGGCTTATATCCCCTAAATCCAAATGCTGTGGATTTCTCCAAGTGCTTAACAGATAGAAAAATCAAACTTAAATGCTACTCGAAATCTCTCTGAGACTCCACAACCAAAAAAGCCGGCAACAGAATTTTTTCATCATGCGGAAGAAGTTATTAGGTTCATCTCACCGAGTTTGCGGCAGTATAGGATTGATCCAAATATTATTCTGACGGAGATTGAAAAAGGTAAATGTATGGAAGATGTAATGCAAGAGGATTTTCCCGTACATGGTTCTTCTCTGCATTGCTTGTCAGATCTTCCTACTGAAATATATGATCTTACTTCGGATGCTGCTCAAACTTCAATGGGTTTTGAAGACTTTCTTCATGGGACATACGAAGAAGAAAACTTAAAAAATATTAGCTGTTATAAGTGTTCTGCTTTTTGCTATGAACATGTGCTTCCAATGGTTTATTTCTGAATCATGTTTATTCTAAATAATAAAAAATAGTCATTCATGTTGCTACTTTAATAAATATATAACAGACTAATAATATTAAGATTTAATTTAATTTTTTTCTAATTTTCATTATGTTCCTAAATGTTCCTATTTAATATTATTAAGAGAGTTACACGTTAAGTTAAGATGGTTTCACCCTTGTTATAGCCTTTTTATCTATGTATTTTTTTTTTTAATTTTAATACATGTTTTCGTTCTTATCTATTTTTGAATGCATATTTACGAATAAATTTTGTTTTTGGTTTCTTTGAATTTTGGTTTTACTTTTTTCCATAGTGCTCCTTAAAACTCATGGCCGTCTTTTCAAACATATATGGCCGACTTTATATTTTAAATGGCCGACTTAAGGCGTAAACGATGTGATTCTGAATGTATATAAGTTTTTTTTTCAGCTTTTCCATTTTATGGTAGATAAGTACTTTAGATGAATTATAACAACCTGGAATAACAGAAAATGAAATCCTTGAATTCGTAAAGCTTTGTGGAATGATCTGGTATCCTATATAATCATAAAATATTGGAAGGTGGACGACTTTTGGTGCACTTACCCTACACAAAGAAAGCAAAATCTGGGCAGTTGGAAATATTTCATTTTTTTTCTTTTTTACAAAAGCCATGGTATTTTGATTACAGATTCCGTTTTGCTGCAAATATTTAATTTAAAGCAAATAGATTTATATATAACCCGAACCAAATTAGCACAAAGTGTCGATTTCAAAATAAATTATTGGAGAAAAAATGTAAAACTTTGCCTTTAATTTGCAACAAATTACAGCCGAGCCGAACATGTTTTCTTTCTAATAGTGTTATAAAAATAGCGTCTATAAATACCTGCAACACAACAATTTAAGATTGTTCGAACGAAATCCAACCCAGCTGGAAACGGAAGAATTTCGGATGCATTCCGAAAACATATGGAAGCAATACGCTCTCATACCCAGTTCATTTCTTTTTTAAAAGCATTGATGTTCTACGGCGGCGGGTAGGTATAAAAGGTGGTCACTTGGACACGTTACCCCGGCATAACTTGTAAGGTGTAAGATGAACGGAACCATTAAGCATAAATTTTCCGGAGGTTGGAAAAAACCATTCAATTTATACTCTCAGGAAGGTGGAGGGAAGCATTGTTCCTGTTTTCAGCTGAGAGGTAGAGAGAAGAACATTTTCTGCTTTCTTTGAAAGGTGTAGAAAAAGGAACGTCTTCACTTATTCGAATCTCGTACTTAAATGAAAATAATCCACTTCTAAGGTGGGAAACACAACGCGACGGCTATCAGCATTCAACAGATCAGATTTCATTCTATTCTATTATCAGATATAGGAATAAATTAAATTTGAGGTGATCAGCTCTGATGACCGTAGCATTGTGTTTCTCATTGTTCTTAGAAAAACAATGAAATTATATGACTCATTTTCGTCTTGCGTGCCCTCCTTGGAACTAGCCTCTAGAAATATAGCCGCACAAATTTCTATCTCTTTTCGATAATAACATGATTGAATATATTTATTCATTATCTCTGCCTTCTCTAAGTATTCCCCGGAAGGTGCATAAAATGCTCAAAAATACGACGCATCAATACATTACGCCTTTCGTCCTAAACCAGGTCAACGTAAGGTATGTTCATGTACTCATTACTAATGCATTGCAGTCCAGGCAGTGTTGGTAGATGGTTGTGATGAAAATTCCCAAAAAAAAATGGGAATATCAGGGCACTTTTCCCGCAGATTATGATGCAATTTCCCACATTTTTTCCCTAGGACGAAAAGCCACACAAATACACTAGAAGGAACAACTAGAGTAATATTTCAAAATAAATTCATTTTTACTGATAACAATTTGAAATAAACTACAACAGTTAAGCAAAAAGCTCACTCATGAGAAAGCCTTCTTCCTCTATATATAAATGTTCATGTTATTCGTATTCTTCATTATATTATATTAATTATATGTAGTACGTATTCTTCATTATATTATATTAATTATATGTAGTACATATTCTGGTCCCTTTCCTAGAAGCTCGCAGCGCTTTTCTTCTCTATCCCAACTCATTACTTCATTACTTAGCAGATGTAAGCATTTCACTGTTCTAAAGAAGCATTCCAGGTGGTATGCTATGATGGGCGAAGAAGTTTTTGAAAAGCTGAATTTTGAATAATCATCGCAGTGCTTCTTCGTTAATCTCATAAGAGACCTTCAAGACTCCTTCCCGAAAACAGTAGTAGGGCGCTTGCAACCGTAAGCATCCCTATGAGGCAAAGCCATGGGTATAGAGAAAGGCAGCGGTGCATACTTCCGAAGAAGCGCTTCAGTAGACTTATCTTCTCTAGAACTTCCAAGCGACGGCTATAGAAGCTCTTGAATTAGTAAATTGTACTTCTTTGAGAATCGCTGTTTTCTCGTCTTGTCGCTTATACCCATTCAAGTTGTCAAAGCTTTTATTTCAGAAATGCATGATATTTTAATTTCATGGTTTTGACCGTGCTAGTTCAAGAAATATGTAGCTATAAATTGTCTCAATATTTTATATTTTAGTAATATTCCATGCTCAATTAATGTTGGCTTAAACATGCAGAAAAATTCAATTGTGTAAAATTTAAGACAATTTTTCCCACGATTTTGTTCTAAGAGACGCGATTATTCTCTTTTCCCTTTTACAATTTGTTGGAGGTGAAAATTCCCATAATATGGGAGAATTCCCTCAATCTACCAACACTGAGTCCAGGTAATGTTGACTGCAACCTTATCTAAAGGCTGAAACAGATTACATTTTAGTGCGCGGCGCAATAGCGCGGCAAAATGTTAGAGAACATGTGTTTCCTATTGTGCATCACGCATTGAACGCGGCGCGACAGCGCGGCGAAAATTTTTGCCGCGTAGTCATTTCTAATCCTAAATTTGCTGCTACCAACAAAATAATTATGGTTGGGGTAGGCAACTTCTCATGAAAATCTGTAGTACCAATATAAGAGCGCTGTATCTACACTGCTGCGCTCTTATTGCAATCTGTGACACAGCGCAGCGGAACAATTTCACCGTTCATTTTGCCGCGATGTCGCACCGCGCTCTATAGTGTAATCTGTTTCAACCTTAAGTCAGGCATTCCCATTTTTCCCCCTGGGAAGCTACTTTTATATGAAAACTGGCAGCAGTTAGACAAGGCAATAAGTGTATACACATATACAATGTATGTATTCAATTGTAATGTCGGCAACTAACCGATCCAGTACAGTATCCTCGCATTCAAGTCGTACTTCCTAACTTCTATATTCCGGGGATTACGACTGATCAATTTTTTATCTTATGTGGCACCAAATTTTACTATTCTAACGGGATCAACAACTTATATTAAGTAAAAGAACAACTCCGGCGATATCTGGATGCTAAAGAAATTTTCATACTGAAACGGAAAGAGAAAGCTATGTAAGGCGGTCAACGCGGTAATAACTAAAGGAGATGCAATGATATGTACGATCCGTGTACATGAGCGTACCCAAAATTGCCCTGCATTTGTGTATGTTTCATTCCGCCATTTTTGGTCTTCGCTGTCAGATCCATACTTAGGTTTTGTTTGATTTCGGCTTGGCGCATTGACGCAGGAAACTCATGAAATAACCGTAGGGGCACGAAACAAATATTACTCAAAAACTTTTTATCATTGAACTTTTCTTCTTCATTATTAACTTTTTTATGTTCAGTTTGCAAATTCAGTAAATACTTTTAAGTATGACAAAATAAAAACGATTAAAATTGCAAACAGGTTGTACAATTGTGTACAGGTGTATTAGAAGTGGGTACGTGATATTTTCTCATTTGCATTTCCTTTAGTTCTTACCTCGTTGAAGGCGGTCCACAACTGGTGGCCCAAACTTCAGCAGCTGACAGAGGATCTTGAGTTATGAAAGAGCAAAATTCACTGCCATACTTCTTGCAAGTGTAATCGTTACTGCCATACCAGCCGCTCAACTTTCAGCGACACTTCCATTATGAAAAATCATGGCAACTGAGGTGATAGTACTTTGACATTATACAGTTTTCAAGAATGCGGAAAAGAAATGTTTGAGAGAAATTAATAAATTTATGCCGAGAAAATAAGATGATCTGGATCATTTGCATAATTTATCAACATCTTCCTCTTCCCTATTTCTTCTGTTTTCCCCATCGGCTTCTTCCTTTATTGCTATAATTTTCCAATATACGCAGGACTTTACGTCTCAATGCCATTTTTTAAACGAACTTGCATGTAAAATGATAAAACATCAAGCGAACTGAATTCTGCTGTCGAATTTAAAATCGCGTTGGTAGTGAGGTTTGCATGCAAACTGTACTATCTCGTGTAACCCCCGGGTGAGGATGAAGAGTATGTTTATAACTTTAGTATATTCCCCCTTAAAACCCTGTGACATTCTTACTACATGCCCATAATAAAATGATACGAAATGATAACTAACTGTTCCACTCCTAAGTTGTTCAAACTTTACTCCTTTTTTCGCCAAACTTCATTATATTTTGGCGGCACCGAAAGTAATGACCCATATACGGTTGCAAATAATTCTTTAGTACAGCCTTCTGTGTTTCCAACTGTGATATTAGTAATATTGACTTTTCTCATTTGACTAGGCTCCCCCCCCCCCCCCCCCCCCTGAACACTTTTTTAGCTTATCCGATAGTTTTACAATTGATTCTAATGGTATCCCCGTTTTTTTTCTGAAGAAATGCGGCCCATTCCTGTCACATGTTACTTGTTTAATCTCTCCTTCTCCTGTGATCCTTTCGAAAGTCATGGAAATACTTTGTGATTATTCCCCTACATAAAAAGGGCAACAAATCGGACGTTTCAAACTATAAAGCTAGTGCTAATTTGTGTCATGTTGCGAAGATTTTTGAAGCCCTGGCCAGTAATATTACTGTAAACCAATTGAAAGTCAAGCACGACTAATCTATTGGAGTTTCTTCAGTATTGTATACCAGCCATTGAGTCCGGTAACCAGGTTGACTGCGTCTTCACTGATTTTAGCAAGACCTTCGACAGAATTAATCATACAATCATAATCCACAAGCTCTCCAAACTTGGTGTACGTCGAGGTAGTATCCTTGGCGCACTACTTTTTATTCTGTACATCAATGATGTATCCTTACTATTACTTAATTCCAGAATACTTTGTTATGCGGACGATGCCAAAATATTTCGTATTGTTAATTCTAATAACTACTGTGCTCTTATAAACATAGACTTGGCTATTTTTCATAAGTGGTGCTCCAGTAATCGTCTTGCTCTAAATGTTTCTAAATACGCAACCATGACCTTCGCGCACAGAAGGTAGATCCCCCATTCACTTCGATTATATTCTGAAGAGAGATTCATTATCCAGGCTCGACAAAGCCAAGAATCTGGGTGTGCTTCTCAATTCTCGCCTTTCTTTTGATGATCTCATCGATTATATAGTCAGTGGGGCTAGTTCGATTTTGGGTTTTGTTAGGTCGATACTGGAATATGCCGGTCCCGTCTGGTCCCCTTACTACCAAGTGCAGATCAATCGCATCGAAGCTGTTCAACGCAGATTCCTCCGATTCGCACTCCGCGGCCTTCCTTGGAGTGAGTCGGTAATCTTGCCTCCTTATGTGGACCGTTTCAACTTGCTGTCATTGCAGATGTTGAAAACTAAACTCTCTAGAATTGTGTAAATTTTCGCAATTTTGAAGGGCTCAATCAACCACTCTTGTTAAGCTCAATCGGTATATCAACCAGTGATGCCAGATTATGCCATGGACTAAGCGCCCAAATAAAGAAAAAAGATAGTCCAAAAGGTGCCGAAATGTTTATTTTTAATAAGGCTGAATTTCTGATAAAGGATGCTATTTGATTAGTTTTTAACGATTTAATCGATTATAGATTGCAATATACTAGAAAAAGTATACATGCGCGATACTTTTCTTTACACAAATTGGCGCTCCAGGTCCGAATTTTCGTTTTAAAAAATTTATAAAAAATAGAAATATTCAATTTTTTAAAACTGCTTTCACTGCAATAAGTTGATAATTAAGCTTCCTTAAAATGAAAAAAAAAATGTCAATTTAAAAAGTTATGAAAGAAATATTGAAACTGCTTTAGTGACAGTCCACTCAACACCACACCAACAGCCAAAAAATCACTATTCTCGATTAGAGCGGCTGTAAACATTACTGAATCTCACTGAAATTTTGCATAGAAGTTTTAAATTGCATTATCTAACAAATTCTAAATGAACATTTTAACACTTTTGCAAATCCATACATTTGTATATGTATATATGTATATGCTTTTCTTTTTGCTGTGAACTGAACATTTTCTGAACAAATATAAAATATTACCTTAATTAAATTTCAAACTTTTTTCTTTGTAGTTAGAATGACATGTCCAAGAATAATTTAATGTGAATAAAACCCATTAGTTCACTGTAGTTCAGAGAGCTTCATTGCTGTCCTGATGAGATCATCCTGCACTACTAATCGAAACATGCAGTATGCTCTCAAAATTTCTTTACGAAATTTTGATTTTCGGCTACAAAGCCAGTAACTGACTAGTACCCTGGTACTTGTCTTTTAAACATTGCACGCATTAGACGGAAAATTGCCTGTAAACTTGTATATTATACGGGTCTCGAAAAAATAACCCAGTCTTCTATTTAGTTAGAATGAGATATTCACGAATCATTTAATGTGAATAAAACCCATTTGCCATTCTATTTTATATCCTTAAATAGAGCCCAAAACGTGCAGAAAAAGCAGTGTCGCGCCCAACTGGGCGTTGGGCGTTTTTCATAAAAATTGAAGCGCAAATTTTGTAAATAGATAGCCCAATTTGCGGAAAAGCGCCCAATCTGGCATCACTGGTATCAACCACGAGCCGCTTGCTCAGAGGCCAAAACTTTCTCCATATTTCCTACAATCGACCGTATTAATTTGAATTGTTGAAGGCCGCAATTTAAAAATCAGCTCAAATTTAATAATAGTTGAGTTTATCTGCTTTCTTGTTTTTGCTTTCTTCTTTTGTTTTTGCTGTTTTCGCAGTTTTTGCATGCAGTAATTTTATTTTATTTTCATTTTAATTATCTCTTTAATTTTTTTTTTGTTTTTTGTTGTTTTTATTTTATTTTTATTTTATTTTTTGTAATAACTACTGAAGTAATCTACTTGATAAATTTCGAATAAATAATATAGACATGCCTTTAAAATACTGATAAAATTCCCCGAAATTCCATTTATAAACTCAAGGTGAATCTACACATAAACATGTGTCAAACGTTTGACAAATAGTGAAAAGGACCGTCCACCGACACTGACAAAAGTTTCGATACAACTACACTACTTTTCAACATCAGTATGTCTATTAACTTCTGCGATCTTTATTATCATTTCGCATTCGTTAATATTTTTCTCATCCGATAAAGGCGGACCTGCCGCAAATAAATGTAATAAGTTCATTTTATTTTCAGATTGGTCTGGAACTCACCGCAAATGTCGATATTAAAAAGATTCAAAGATTTGCTCTAGTTTCTTAAATGCTCTGTGTACACACAAGAATAATCACTTTCACGCTCGTTATCAGGATATTATTGGTTTCAAAATTGTTTTGAGTCTTTCTATTTTCTTCATAATATTCTCATCTAAAATCTATCTTTGTTTGAGTTTGTTAATTTTGCTATTAGTAACCTACTATTAATGACATCTACTAATTGCTATAGATTTATATATTATTGTACGATTTTAAATATCTAGGACACTATTGTGTTTGCATTTTTTCGAATTAAAAATCTGCATCCTGTTAAGCTACTCGCTTTATTTATTTTTTCTAGTAATAAGTGGATAGTTTATCGGAACAAATAAACATATTGAATAGCTTTCTGTTATTTTAAATTCCCAATATTTCAGGAATACTCTTGGTCCACCGGAACATATTATATTATATATTTCCCGAATAGGTAGTTCTTGAAGTTTCAAAAATGTTTCCGTAGCACATCGTTAGTTCCTCCAACTGTAGGGTAAAGCGGCGAGCGTATACTAACAAGAGAAATTTCTTGAACAGATGTTTAATACATTCTTATTCGCCAGTTTGTAAACAACAACAGTGAACCACTACACCCATATTCTCCAGTGTGTGAAAATAGAATGCTTGACTTAGAATATATAGAGAACAGGAAGTGTTGTTACCCATAAAAAACATGTACATGAGCGGGGCTTTTCTTTGGGGCCCTTAAATGGTAGAAATTTGAGAAATGTATGTACAGCTGCCTACATTTGAAACAGCTGAGAGGGTACCTTGCCGCAATTAAATTACAACTTTATTTATTTAACAGACTTTTATCTTTGTTGTTTTTGAAAGATCGAATCAGTTGTTATTGCCTTCCAACTATAAAATAATATTGTTCGGTTGGCACGAAAGAGTTTATCAAAACGTTATGTAGTAGGTGGATTGATGACAGCGACTAAGAACATTTTCGATGATAGCAACCGCAGAGTATTTTCAAACATATATCTTGTTGCCCCGCTCTCTATGTTGATTCTACTACACTACACGGCTATACTGACCTGAAACTACAGCGGCAACAGATTCTAATACAACCGGAATTTGACTACGCTAAATTTGGCTTATTCCACTTCCTGTAATCTCTACATTTGAAGGTGCTTAGTTATTGAAAAATTTGAACATTTCTCCTTCAGAATAAAAAAAAACAAGCATATTTCTCTTTGTCACACTCATTCTCAATATCCTTAAATGCTACAGGTAGCTATTTCTTTCAAAATTTGGATTAATTTTTTATTTTATTTTTTCAAAT
Source organism: Dioctria linearis (assembly GCA_963930735.1). Lineage (NCBI taxonomy): Eukaryota > Metazoa > Arthropoda > Insecta > Diptera > Asilidae > Dioctria > Dioctria linearis. Next base: position 303,899,329 of record OZ005740.1, on the reverse strand, counting down.
GACGCCTACTCTGGTGGGTAATCTCTTTCTATAGAACAACTGTTCAAGGGATTTCTCTTGTTATAGTACGCTCGCCGGGGTAAAGTAGGGTGATATGACACAGCTAGGGACACGCTCTCCAAGGTCACCCACCTACAACCCAATTATAAAATTATAAACCAAAATCTGGCAGCACTTTATTCAGTCAGTCTAACCGTGCAGATGGGTGAAGACCACGCTGCGTTGTTTATGGTAGTTTTTATTCTAGTGTACAAAGAATAAAAATTATTTGGAATTTTTGTCTATGAATTTCTCAGTATTTAATTTTTGGCTCTGTACTTGGCTAAGTCTTTGATGTATGCATATGTTTTATATTCCGAAATGTTGGGTAAATAGCACATATTAGCTTAATATGTGATTAAAATATATTTAAAAAATTGCAAAAATTGCAAAAATAAAAAAAAATGTAAAAAATCCTATTTTCTTTCTCAATGATAAACACAAAAAAAGTTTCGGTGCAAAATAAGAAATGCTAGAACTCAGATTAAATCGTAAGTTTTTGGGCATTCATAACTATAATCACAATTGTCTAACTGCAGGTCATACCCTAACTATTAATCTGAGTTGTAGCACTTTTATTTTGCAACGAAACTTTTCTTGTGTATTTCACTGAGAAAGAAGAAAATATTTTTTACGTATTAGTGTAATTTATTTACGAAAGTTATTTATTTTAAAAGTTTTTTTAATATATTTTATTTTCTACATTTTATTCATAAATTCTATACACTCTCTCGACATGGCCCAAATTGGCCAATCCCAAGGGTAGCTACCACCCCCACCCAAAACGAAAGAAAATTTTACCCCATCGGAAAGCTCCCCATTCACACTAAATCAAAAAGCCCCATGTAAATCCATACAATATTCTCGGGACGACACTGAGGAGGAATCTGAAAACAGAAAATAACAAGTAAAAAAGCTAGAATTGGTCTAATTGTAAGACCTAGGGCCTAGTTGAATGCCCTTATGAAATTTCGTATTGTCACCCTTCTGTGCAAGTTTGATTTTGAAGTGGTTTTTCGCATATATTTCTAGAACGGTTTGTCGGACAGAAAAAATGATTATAACCAATTTTATAGGATTTCGTATTCTGAAGAAGTTTTTAGTGCAATAAAAATGTCTTGAACTGATCGTTTTCAAAGTATATACCTAAAGGAGCTACCCGATTTAGTCCATTTTTGAAATTTTATTTGCTAGTACAATGAAAACACCATGCACCAAATTTCAGCTCTGTACGTCGACGCGTTCTCAGGCAGTGTCCAAATATTTAGTGGAAAACGAAATTTTTGTATGGCAACCCCACGAATGAGTTACCCGATTTGTTTCATTTTCCAACTTAATTTTACTTTTTTTTCAAAGCCTGTGTACAAAATTTCAGCTCTCTAAGTATACGCGTTCTTGAGTTATCGTGCGGACAGACGGACGGATGGACGGACGGACGGACGGACAGACGGACGGACATGAAAAAATCAAAATAACTTTTAATTTTATACGTGGGTGTCCAATCCATTTTGCTCTACGATAATTATTTCGAGGTGTTACAAACGGAATGACAAACTTAGTATACCCTATAGATTTTATCTAGGGTATAATAAAAAGCCTTTATTGGGATCACCTTTTTGTCAAGAAAATAAAAAAAAATATTAAAACATATAGAAGATTTGTAAGCCCATGCTTTTGCACCTACAACGAAAGAAGTTCGTCGTTTGTTTCGTTTACGGGCTTGGCTGTTCGATACAATTCACCATATAGATTCAATAATGACAGGAAGCATGATGGAGCAGGATGGTTTACATTTTTCATGAACTTTCATACAAATTTGTCTATCACGAAATCAGAGGGTGTTTCACAGGCCCGCGTTGGAAAAGACTCTGACAGAGAATGAGTTGATAAATACACCTGGACACATATCCAATATGGATGAGACTGGTTATAAGCTGAACAACTGCCGAAAAACGGTCTAGGAATGTATCTTCCATTACGTCTGGAGAAGATGGAGAAACAATAACAGTATAGTAGTATGCCGCAATGCCGAGGGAACTTTTTACTTCCAGGATGCGTGCTTAGAGATAAATTCTAACACTAAATTTATCTCTAAGCACTGTGTATTTTCTATATTTTATTTTATGTATTTTTAAAAGGAAAAAATAAAAAAGCAGAATTTGAGGATGGAATATTTCCCGAGCCTGTAGTTTACTTAGGAGGGGGAAGGGGTGAGGGAATCAGCTTACGTAAACAGCGACATATTCTTCTTATGGCTCAGAGAGCATTTTATTCCTAAGAAAGCATCAGCTCGGCAAAAGTCATTATTATACTCGATAGACACTGCTCACATTGTAGCAATGCAAATTATCCTGCTCCAAACGAAATAATTATCCTTTACCTTCCACCTCATACGACACAGTTCTTTCAGTCATTGCATGCGGCATATTTTAAATCATTAAATCGCCAAGTTCATATGATTTGAATCTCGGTATTTGTAGCAACTGACATTTTTCCTTTCAGTCCATCGGCTATTCCTGGTGAGGTATACCTTAGCGTTTCAGGCAGAAATAAATGTACAGATAAAGCAGTGAATTTAAACACAGAAAATGCCAACATCGCAGGAAATATAGTGTCATTAGTTCCTCGACAAATCTCTTCGTCATTGTTGGACAACCCACAGGTCAACTCATATTACCTATTACCGATAGTTTTCTTAGTTAACGATTTCCTACTTCTAGCAGATAACGGAAGGCGTCAATGAGACAAAAAAAGATATTGGCGACATTCCTTCTGTAAAAATGCTAAAAATCATATCCCCAATTTTGAATCGTATCAGTACATGATGAATCCGATGGAACAGAGGAATGTGAGGAGAACATCTGCGTTGATTGTGATGAAGACTATAATGAAACTGCAAAGAAAGACGACTGAATAAAGTGCAGTCACAGTTCGTTACATGATTCACGCACTTCATTTATTGACAAATGCAAAGCATGGGCATGGTAAAAAATAATTTGGTGCCACATCACTCACATCAATATGCTTGCTATGTCATCCTCGCTCAAGGGTGATATGGATGGCACTTCACACCAAAGTTTTCTTTTATATATGTGCAGAGTTTGTTTTGTTTTTGTCAAAGCATTAAGTGCAATTAATGTTCCTTTTTATTATTTATTTTGTGTAAAAGAAAATATGTGGTTTTTTTCTACTTAAGAAGTTTCTTTACTTTATGAGTTATCCCAAAAATAAAAAAATAAAAAAGTGAACAATATCCCCCTACTTTACCCTAGGCCGATGTACCTCCTGCGAGAAATTTGGGGTGAAAAAGTATGAATTTGACGGCACCAGACTTCTTTGACTACTTGAAAGAACGGGATTACGTAAATAAACCTCAAACAATTGAAGAACTTAAAGAAAACATTCGATCCAAAATTCAGGAACTACAACGGTCATGCAAATGTTGTAGAAATAAAAATTGATGGAATATTATTTTTCAAACATAATACTGGAAAAAATCCATTAATTAAAAATAAAATAATAAAAAATTTAACAAACATGTGTTCATACAAGTTATTTTTATTTTATATCATTCAGTCTTTGTGGCTCATCACTGCTAAAAAAAATCGGTAAAACGGTAAAACTAAATATATACTATAAATCGTAGGTAATAAATCTACATATAATATTATATTATTAATCCTATTAAATGAAAAAAAAAAAAAAAAAAATGGTAAATTATAATTAGATATTGATAACAGAAGTCAGAAAATCATGCCTATTCAATCAGCATAATTATCGTTAAATACGTACGTACTAATTACATATTATTAATATCAGACTACGCTATTACCTTTCTAAGTCTGCAATTTAAGCTCACGTTCGGCATATCAGACATTAAGTTGTTCCAAACACACATAGCATGAACAACGCAAAAGCTCTCCATTATTAGAATAGTGAAATAGTGTCGAAACGCCTCGTAGAATTAAAAAATTCTTATTAATTAAATAGATACCTAGATTTTATCATGTAAATTGTTAAATCAACAGACTCAAGACGTCTACACAATAAGAATTTGTATTGAGGGAATAGCTTACTAATTAGTTGGTATATGGGGAAATATGGTCGTATCTTTTAAGCCCAAACACAAATCGAATACAATCGTTGAATTCCACATTTAATGTCATGGTGCAGATATAATATATATACAGGGTGTTTCCTCCATGGTGGTCTATAGAGCGGGAGATGATAGTACCCAAGAAACAATTTTTTTTTATATAGTAGTAACCGTAAGGTTTCCATTACCAAATTATATAACTTAAATTATATAGACTGGTGCTCGAAACGTCGTTGTAACCACTATAAACCCCTTATAGAGCTTAAATGGAGGATTATATAAAGGTTACCGTGACTTGATTTAGGTAACATTATATAACTATAAGTTTTATAAAATGAGTAACCAAAATATTCTGGTTACCTTAATATAACTTTTTATATAACCCTTATATAACCCAAGGTGCTATCGATTAATTTATTTTGGTCATAGCAGTGGTTGCGGTAATGTTTCGGTTACCTTTATAAACTTTATTTATAATGGTGCTGGTAACGTTTCCACAACGCTCGGAATTCGCAGACTGATTACTTTCAGTGATAGAAATGTTAGGGAAATTATTTTTCGTTACCTTTATAAAACAATAATATGCAAATATTTACGAAACCTCTCTTCACATAGAATTTCGATTTTTTTTTGTATTGTATTTTTATAATGTAAGGGTTTAATATTTTTACATTTTAGAAGTACAATTTTTCGGCATATGTGGTGAAATTCAGCTGCAATTGAAATTTTACTGTGAATATCATCGTAGATACTTCCAAAAAATACAGACCGCTCCAAAAATAAGCAATATTTAATAATTTTAATTAAATATGACAAAATTTAAAATTTTCACTTATGTGACATTAATTCAGAAAAATTACATAACATACTTTAGAAATGTTATGTACCTAAAAAGATGTATTTCCTTCATATAAAAATAAAATGGAAGCCATATATAAGCAATTTAAAAAAATTGGCTTAACCGACATTTTCTTTTTTATCTGCAATGGACAGATGAAAAAATGGCGGCTTGTACTTAAATGAACAAATTACCATTATAAAACTTGAAGTAGTTTTATATGTATAAACTGAATGACCCTTATAAAACTTCTAGAAATATTATATAAACTAAAGGCACTAGCATGCTTCGAAAATGGTCCTTCACAAAAAACAGACGTTAGTGTTCTTTTATACACTTTGGTTATATTATGTTATATAAATAAAAACAGTTTTATAATGGCTCCATTCGACACTAAAAGTAATTTGTTTTTATAACGATCACCGTAGGTACTAAAAGACCACCAAAAAATTTTACGATATTTTATAGTGGGTATATGTATTACCGAAAGCTCCCAATTTTTATTAAAGTCACCTAAATTACTGAAAGTTGTCGAGTTATATAAGGGTAACCACGGATACCGCAATAAACACTTATTACCAATAAGTTTGTAACGTGGTGATCAAAACAATTATAAAACTTTCTTATATACCTTCTAGTAATGGTTACTCTAAGTTATATAGACCGGTGATTGAAACATTTCCATCACCAACTTATAAAACCTTTAGTAACTTACTTCCACGATAACCATTAGTAACCTAAAAAACTCTAATATAACTACATCACCAATTGGTAATATTATAAAACTCTTATATAACCACTGAAATTCTTATATAACCGAGTAACCATTATATACCCCTAATAAAACTACCCATTACCTTCAGTCACCAAAAATTGGAAAAATTGTTACTTGGGTACTCACCTAGACAAACAAAAACTTGTATGGCAGGTTGATATGGTTCCCATCAAACATTTCGGAGTTACAGGGTGATTAAGAAATTATGTTAGGTTTTCACAAAACACCCTGTAGTTAGTCTGAAGCTGGTTGTATGCAGAACTACATGGTTCATCCAACGACTGGTCAGTTAGCTCTGTACTCCTCTCTCCACAGAATTTTTTGTGGTCTAAACTAAAAATTTCGGATTTTGTTACCTATTTTATTAATTTGACCTCTATTTTTTTGTAAAAAGGTCCGGTTAGGAAGTAATAACTCTTTAACAACTGCAGATAGCACATAGGGTGTAATAGATCAAATTAAGGAATGAGTCTTCAGTTTACAGTTTTTATAAAAAAACGGTATTTTAACGAGCTTTTTTTTAAAAAAAAATAGATGATAAAATAAAAAAAAGGTAACAAAATCCGAAATTTTTGGTTTAGACCACATAACTCCTGAGGGGAGAGGAGTGCGGGGTTGGTTGAGCGGTCGTTGGAAGGCCCATGAAGCTCTGCATATAATCAGATTTAGGCGGTGACCGTATTTTCAAAGATACAGGGTGTTTTGTGAAAACCCAGCATAATTCCTAAATCACCCTGTAACTCCGAAACGGTTTATATGCCCCCCCCCCCCCTGCCATACAATTTTTTATTTGTCTAGGGGAGTACTATCACCTCCCGCTCTATGGATCACCATTATGGAGGAAACACCCTGTATTTAAGGGAACATTTATAAACAGCCATTAGTACAGTAAGGAAGAAGGAAGAATCTCACAAGAAAAAACTACAGTGTACACATAAGTAAAATTGGGGAACACATCCACAGCAGCCGGAGACCAAAATAAATCTTACCAACCATATAACTTACATGATCACAATATTTCATGATTGAATTGAGGAAAAACCCATAGATTCTTGACGCGTTCAGTATAAGGTAATACCAGATTATTTACAAAAATGGGCGGAAGATCTGATTCATCAATGGGACAGAAAGATAGAGTTAATTATAATCCGTTATTACTTGCCCATTGCGCAACCAGGTCAAAGATTACCCCGTGAATGCAGTCTTCCATTAGTACGATGGAACGATTAAGGTACATGACATGACGCCATACAGATGAAATATTCAATTCTCAATAATATCAGGGAGGTCATTAATATGCTAAAGACTAGAGAATAAAGAATGTAGCCCTAGGTTATGCCACTGGCCACAACTAATTGATAAGGTGTAAAAAAAAAACAATCCCTTACTTGCGGTAATTTACCAGACAAAAACCTGTGAATTAAGGATACTGCGGTCAACACGAATTGAAGATATGAGATTGGCTTGATCAGTAAGTTGGAGTGATTTATCTTATCGAACGCTTTAGAAAAAACGAGCAGAGCAAGCACACAAAACTCGTGTCCATCAGGAGCAAATATTAGTGATATGTACTAAGATTTATATGATTTGCGGAAGCTTAGGATTGGCAAGCCTAAGTAAATTACCGATTTCTAAATAACCGGATATTTGTTACGGCATAAATTTTTCCAATTTTTTAGCAAGGAAGCATAACACAAATAAATGGGTCGGCGGTAATCATCGTCGATCGCAGCTTTATTGATCTTATCCGCAGGCCAACATGCATCTGAAAACAGTAAGGTGGAGACACATATTTTGACAATATAAAGAAGAGATTATATTTTCCAAGGCAAAAGAATTTTAATAAATTTTGATTGGATACCATCCAGGCCAACTGTCTCTTATTTAATAGCTCTTATGGCTGCTATAACTTTTTTCAACTTTAATACATCTAAAACAATAAATTGAACCAGGAATATACTTAACATGTAATCTTAAGCCATCCATGTAGACTCAAGTTTGTCGAAACAGTAGATAAGATACAAGCTCAAAAAATTTACGGTTAATATTATCTTACAATAGGCACCAACCAACTCAACACAAATTCCTTCACAATATCTTAAATGAAAAGTAAGAAATAAATCTTCACTCACAGTATTTCTTTTCAATTGGTTGAATTCTGAAATTTAGCCTGTTTTTAATTATTTTATTCGTACTGCAACTTTCGGATGTTGTAATCCGAAGATATCTATTGTAAAAGAAGTCGCGCTCCACTATGAGAGTCCTAATTGCAGCAGAAAAACATGGGACAGACGGAGATGGAGCGTACAATATTTCGACTTTATCATTAATTGAAGAATGTTGAGTGAATGTAACTGAATTAAACACTAGACAGAAGAGACATTTGACATTATTCCCCAAAAAGAGAAAATAATGACCAATAATATATGAGGAACTAAGTTGGTTGTGGAACGACACAGCATTTCTGTCCGAAGTACAAAAAAGGGCAAGCATGAGAGATTCGCTGCATTGAAGTTGGTTTGAAGATGACTAATAGTACTGAAGTGTAAGAATTGTAGCAAAATTGAAATTGAGTCAGCTAAGCTAAACCAGACCAGTCACCAGATCGGAGCATATTTACATTGAAGTTACTCCCAATAATTTGGCATTTCTACAGATACAGTAAAAAAAATGTACATTCCCTACAATATGTCCCATTTTTATCCACATAAAGAGAAAATTAAGCGAATTTCCCTAAAAACCTAAAATTTCAAGTTTTGTACAAAAATATCTATACAGAGTGTAGGTACTCTTCCCGAAATATTAAGATAACAAAAATTGACATTTCCACATATTTCCTAACCAATATCAAACAATCAACAGCTTTTGCTAAATATTTTATAGGGAAAAGTGTGAACAACCACAGTAAACGAGCAAATGGAAAATTTTCACAACTTTTCAACAGAAGATTTTAAAATTTTTAGCAACCCACACAAGCTAAAAGATATTGAAACCTGGTTTGGTCGCAAATTTGCGAGAACTTCTTATATACAAGGCCCTATATATATATATATCGAATGGGGGGTGGGGGGGGGGGGGGGTGGGGGGGGTTAGCATAGTAGGCTAATACCCTTTAGGGATGAAAGAATAATTGAGAATTAACGTGAACTCAATAATCGGAATTTTATATAAATTTAATATATTAAGCATATAATTTGTGATGAGATTATAAATGAATTGAAAAAGTCTTCATCTATTAGTGCTATATTTAGATAATTGAGTTCACGGTAATTCTCAATTAATGCTCCTTGGGTCTGCAGGGTGAGGTTTCCGAAATTTAAAAAATTTATGTTTGCAAACATGTTGCTTAACCCTATTTTTATTACAATATATACATTGAAAAAAGAAAAATAATATAAAAGTTCACTTTTTATAAAAGAAGAAAAATTACAAAAATAAATTTAGTCTTTTTCTTCGTGCGATGAAATGGGAAAGAACTTCACTCGTTTCAATTTTGACATTTCGATGAACACTTAACAGAGCGAGTCCTGTCGTGCGTGTCCTGTGCAATTGCGGAGCCATGATTTCAACCTCTTCAATGTGGAAAACATTCTCTCAGCAGTCGCAGTTGAAACTGGCAGAGTAGCTAGGATTACCAATAATTTGCGAATGTTTGGATAGAACAGTTCATTGCAATTCTCTATTTTGCGTCTAATGCAGTCCCTGGCCTCTCCTCATTAGAAACTGTTCGCCATTTATTTTTCCACATTTCCAGTTCTGCTTCAAAATTTTTAAAATGTCCAACTAATTCGTCAAACATTTTAAAACACTCCTCTATTAATTGAGATGTAGCACTCTCACATTTTCTTGGAAGAAGAAGTTGCAATTTTGCGATGCGCATATTGTGATCAGAGAATCGAGAGTTCAATTCTATTATGAAGTGGTCCAAGAATGGAAGAAAAATATTTCTTTTATAGTATTCTTTGTTGCTTTCAGCAGGTGTATTGTCGCATCCCATTTGATGACTGGTTGTCCTCGGCTTCTTTATTTCACCTCCAAAGTCACTAACAAGTTTCACTGCTAACGAATAAATTTCGTTGAAGTGTTCAGGATTCTCTGTCATTTCTTGGAATGTCTGAATTATAGTCTGAACATGCTGGCAGCACTGAACCAGATCAGAATCCACCTTCTGAAGAGCCTGACATAGTGTGGCAGTATAAGCGAATAATTTATTTAGTACTAGTAATGATATTATGAACTGCCCCGATTTTACACAATGTAAAAACTGAAAGGCTTGCTGTGATGTTCCTTTGATGTTGAAGGTCTGCAAAGTTTGTAAGGTTTGTACTATTGGCGACAACATTTCAACAAACCGTCCTATTGACTGATGCTTTTCAGTCCATCTAGTCTCACAAAATCCAAGAATATTGTGGTGGCGGTGAGTCGCATTCTGACTTTTTTTTACAACATTTTTGAAGGCTGTATCTCTTTGTGAAGACTGGCGGAAAAAGTTTATAACCGATTTTACAGTTCCCATGCTGTTTTGTATTATGGAGATTTCAGAGCAATGGCTAGGTTCAAACTATGAGCCGCACAATGTACATACTGAGCTCTAGGATACTTTTCAGAAATTATTGATCGTACATCCTTAAACCTCCCACTCATTACGGCAGCTCCGTCGTATCCTTGGCCGCCCATTTTTCTAACCTAATTCTGATAGAGTTGAGATAAGAGTTGATGCTAGCCCAGCCGCAGTTACATCTTACACTTCTACAAATCCAAGGAAATCTTCTCGCAGAATTTGTTTGCCATCACTTACTTCCACATAACGGGCACAAATCGCCAACTGCTCTTTTTTTGATATATCTTGCGTTTCGTCAGCTAGTACGGAAAAACACTCTGCTGCGTTTATTTTCGAAACAATATTTGTTTGGATAATTTCACCACATATTCCAATGATCTCCATTCTGTATTATTAGAGATGTAAACATGGCTTTGGTACCTACGGATTCTGTTAAATGTTTCTTAAGTATTTCGTCTCCACTTCTAGCTCGAAAACGAAGAAGTGCCCTGTAATTTCTATCATTATTCACTGGATCTTCGAATTCATAGCACCGAAGTCATCAGTGCCTCGCAAGGCTATTTCCTGCCGTCCACAAAAGATGATAGTTTCAATGATGGATACTAATTTTTCACGGTTCTCGTGAATAATTCGTTGTCTCTCGGAGATCAGTTGAGAAAGAACATCAGCCTGTTTTCCTGACGTGATTTGAAGAAAGTCTTAAGCTAAAATATTAGCATCAGTATGATATTTATTTCTTCCGTGTTTCTCAAAATTTTCTTTAGCGTGTTTCCAATTCGTGTATTCCTTTGTGACCAAAGCTCCTAAATGTTGACCTCCTCTTCCTCCAACTGCACGGCTGAATAACACGCAAATTTTGCATAATGCTCCATTTAGATATTTTGAATATACTAGCCAAGGATAAATCTTTAACCGGTGGTGTTGAAATGAGAGATTTCTTCCATAGGCCATACGAAACTTAAAATTTGTTGGTGGTAGCCAGGGTTGATTTAAAGCTTTCTCTTTTACTGAGTCGTCAGAAGGTGTTTTATTTACATATAACCCTATGTCGTATCTATTAACATCTTCGACACTTTCACAAGATGGAGTAATAATTGCACCGCTATTGCCTGCCTCCCTTACACTTAAATCAGCTGAAATATTTTTATGGCTACCTTCAGGATTTTTTTCTTCAGTGTTCTCCTCCGTGTACTTTTCGGCCTTTTTCGGATTTTTCACTGTATATGCGAGTATTGACGACTATTTTGACCTCTTCATTCTTACTTTCTAAAAAAAAATGTACAAAAAATAACTAAATAGAACTTTAAGAATAAATTGTTTCTATTACCTTCAAAGTGGGCTCTTTTATTTGGAAACTAGTTCAGTAAATATTATACAAATGTATTTGTGATTTAGCTCAAATATACAAAATAGCTACTATTTAGTATAATGTTAACCATAAAAATTAATAAAGTAACTAGCTTACCTTTTATTCTTAATACAAAAATCTAGTACGGTGTATATTTTCTAGTTACACGCTTTTACAAACTCTTCTGAAAAATTCAATTCAATTCAACGCGCAAAGAGACTCCGTTTTATACCGATCGTTCGCGCAGTATTGATAATAATAACAAAAGAACTCATCAGAAATATTTTCTTTGAATAACGAGATGAATCCCACTCCCACCATCGAAAATAAACCTTCAGCTTTAAGATGGTTCTACCCCCAAATTCTATCTAAGTTTTTGTTTCCGAGAAAATGTTGTCGACCATATTTAGTAGCGCATACAACTTATGAGGAAACATTTTTGTAAAAGTTCATAAGAAAAATGATCTATGCTCATAAAAATGGTAAACGGCCCAGAGAACTGAATCAATCTAACTTTATTGGTCTGTTGTTGGCCTGGCCACTAATACTGTATAAAAGTTGTGATGAAAAATTTTCAAGAAAATTCGAAGGAAAAAATTGTATTGTAAATAAAGGCTGCCATATTCACATTTTAATAATGTTATCTAAGGAGAACTACCCCTACCTCGCTAGATACGATTCTGTATATTTGTCATTTATAAAATCATGGTAAAGGCACTGCCAAACAGAACAAAATCTTATGAAAAGAAATAAAATTTTTCTTATGATATACTTCTTGCTAAGGCTTCATTTGTACATCAGCGACGGATTATTTATTTCACATTATGTTATTTATCAGAACAAATTCCAGCAAGGGCGATGGACGGCTTCTTTCAATAACAAAAAAACTGCCACAGGGGTCTTTCATGTAAAGAAAACTCGTTCGAATTTTATTGGCAAAAAATCAATTTAAAAAAATTAGTAAAAACAAGTGGAAAAGCTAGAATTGGTCTAAGACCAATTCTTATGATACCCTAGATGAATGTCCGTATGAAATTTCGTATGGGTACCCATTTGAGCAATTTTGTTTTTTGCAGTGGTTTTTCGCATATATTTCTACAACGGTTCGTCGGGCAGAAAAAATGATTATTACCAATTTTATAGGATTTCATATTCTGAAGAAGTTTTTAGTACAATAAAAATGTCTTGGACTGATCGTTTTCACAGTATACATAAAAAACCTAATTTTTTATATGGCAACACCAAGAAGGAGTTGCCCGATTTAGTCCATTTTTGAAATTTTATTTGCTAGTACAATGAAAGCACCATGTACCAAATTTCAGCTCTCTACGGCGACTCGTTCTCAGGCAGTGTTCAAATATATAACGGAAAACGAAATTTTTGTATGGCAACCCCACGAAGGAGTTGCCCGATTTGTCTCATTTTCGAACTTAATTTTACTTTTTTTTTTAAAGTCCGTGTACAAAATTTCAGCTCTCTAAGTGTACGCGTTCTCGAGTTATCGTGCGCACGGACGGACGGACATGCAAAAATCAAAATAACTTTTAATATTATGCGTGGGTGTTCAATCCATTTTGCTCTACCATCATTATTTCGAGGTGTTACAAACGGAATGACAAACTTAGTATACCCCTTTAGATTTCATCTAGGGTATAAAAACGATTATTATTTAAGACATTTTAGGTATAGCTATGTAATAATCTAAAATTTCCTAAAAGGTAAACAAATAATTTGTTAAGCTATTTAAAATAACCACGGGGCGCTCATGAAAAATATTAGTTACTATCTTATAATTAGTTACAACCAACAAAAGTTGTTGTTTCAAGACGAAAATAATTAGATATAGATTAAACATTCCCTTTAAAATGTCAACAAAACTTAAAAATACTACTTTGATTAAGCTAAGGTGTATCAAAGTAAGCTACCATCTACTTATTTTCTTTCTCTATTTTGCACATGTTTTTCCTAAAGTTGCTTTATCTTAAAGGGCCTATGGAGGAAAGATATAAAATGAGATACAAAGAATTTTGGATAAAAATTAGTATAGCGTACAACAATGGGGGGGGGGGGGGTTGGACCCCTCAAACCCACCCCATATATACGGCCATGCTTATATATATATATATTGTTACAGAACAACTTACCTCTTTAATAATTATACATTTCAATAATTATGACATTTAATTCAGCTTTTGTGCGGTAGAGAAATATTTCAACAACTGCGCGCGACATTTAGTTCGTCCCAAATAAACTGCGCAAATAAAGAGTTAACCCACACGTAGCAGCACGAAGCACTTTGCTGGACTCGTGCCCAGATCGAGACTTATTGAATTAAAATCGCAAATAAAATTTAGCAAATAAAAGCAAATAAAATTCACTGAACCATCTGACATTTCTTGAATTAGAATTACGAATAAACGTCAGTTTAGCAAATAAAAGCAAATAAAATTCACTGAATCATCTGACATTTCTTGAATTAAAATTACGAATAAACGTCAGTTAAGAATCCGAGACTTATTGAATTAAAATCGCAAATAAAACTTAGCAAATAAAAGCAAGTAAAATTCACTGAACCATCTGACATTTCTTGAATTAAAATTACGAATAAACGTCAGTTAAGAATCCGAGACTTATTGAATTAAAATCGCAAATAAAACTTGGCAAATAAAATTCACTGAACCATCTGACATTTCTTGAATTAAAATAACGAATAAACGTTAGTTAAGAATTCGAGACTTATTGAATAAAATCGCTAATAAAGGTTTGACAGATATCTTGGATAGATAGAACCAGGAAAAAAATGTAAACAATTAAAAACTATTAAAATGAACCTAGCAATTTTAAAACAAATGTCAAATGAGGCTAGATCAAATTTGTAAAAAACTAAAATGAATTTCAAAACAAATGTCAAACTTGTAAAAAATCACAATGAATTTTAAAACAAATGTCAAATGAAGCTAGATCAAACTTGTAAAAAACTAAAATGAATTTTGAAACAAATGTTAAATAGAAACTGGAGATAAATAGAAACTGATAGAAAATTAAAATAACCTTTAAGTAATGTTGGATTTTGAAGATGGAGGTCACTACACCTAATTCAAGAGTGAAGTAAGTAACGAAATGGATAAATGGGGCGGCCATATTGTAAGTAGGGTGTTGTGTTGCACTTTTTGAAGCGGTGACTTGTGAGAGACGTCAAAAAATTGTAACAGAAAGAAAAAAAATCAATAAAAATCAAATTTATTGGCCATCGGGTCCAAGTCAAACGTCGTTTATTTTCTTTAACTCACCAAGAAGTCTTTAAGAACAAAAGGAAAAGTGGTCGAATTGCGCTGGCGCGTCGACTTGGCAGGCAGAAAAATATCATCACCGTGGTGGCCGCTCGGCCAGGTGAAATTTTTGCAACAATATATATATTTTTTTATGTTGCCTAAGGTCAGAGGATAAGGAATTGAGGTTTATTTTCTTGAGCTAAGTAGATGACTGTGTGCATTACCATGAAACAATCGCCACCATCCTTAGCTCCAGAACACGATAAGTTCTTATTCGATCCTAAAATGAACAAAAAATTCCAGAAAATTGTCATTCTTTATTTAAAGTCCTTCCCCGACAATGTGTAAAATAACATTCTCTAACTATTGCATAACCTCACAAAATCAATGTGACGAAATTCATACATACATATATTCGCAAACCGATCATTAACTTATTGCGGACACGCGAAATATGTGGTTTAGCAACGTTTTTTTTTCCTCTCTACTTTTTGTTGTTGTTACTTTTCTAACTTATATCTTACCGCCGTATGTCCGCAGGGTCTATTATCCACATGAAGAGTGCAAATTAAAATGCACTTTGCGCAGCAATAGTAGGTCTAACAAGAAAATTGAGCGAATTTCTTCATCATACGCAGTAGCAGTGCAATAGTTAAGTATAACCGCCATATGCACTTTCATCATGCCCACATATAGTTAAAATGTAGTATGATGAATGTAGTACGTGTGTGTGCCTTATGGCAAGAACTTGGAGGAAATCAATTGACCGATGATTTCTTGATTTGCTCAAAATGTTTAATGACCAACAAACCATTGCAAATATGGATAAATTTACTTAACAGTTACTGCACGCTTTTTTTTCCCCCATTAAAAAGATAATGTGGATTTAAAATGAATAGAACAAAAAACTTGTCAATTTTTTCTTATACTTCATAAGATGTAAACCTTTTTTTCTTATGTGTTATGTTTTGGTCTTCTACTTTGAAACTAGTTTCTGACATAGAAATTTTTGATCCGGACAGATATATATGGCGATTGTGGTTGGTATGGTTTGGTTGGTAAACCAACAAACCTCTATTTGTCAGTATAATTTGGTTGATCTTTATATTTTTGCAGATCTATTCCATCAATTTCAATCTATACTTTGGCATAAAAAAGCTATTTCCAGACGCAAATGCATTATTGCAACATTGACGACTTCAATCGAGTTTTGATTGGAGTCCAGTTTCAACATAATTCTGTTCCGGTTAAACTGCAATCAAATTTCTGCATATGAATGGGCCAATTGTATGAGAACAACTCTATTTCTTGATATAGTTAATTTCAGTTTTTACATAAACCAGAGTAGATTTTGTATGATGTTTTGCTGTTGGTGTTGTTTCACCACACCACATGTAGACACTATTAGATCAATAATTAATCGAAAAGCTACAACCTTCCAATCTAGCGCAAATTTAATGTTAATTTGGATAAAATGTGAACATACATAAAAGTTCGATTGTAATTAAAAGTTTCATCAGCACCCATATAATTGCGAATTTGGCGAGCTGGAAATAATTGCTCATAGAGAAGAAACTGTATAGTAAGTGCGGCTAGGTTAGTTAACTTATGCAATATTTTTTCCGATGATTAAATAACTCTAGCGGAATAAAGTGATTAGATGATAGAATGAAATAAAAGTCGAAATATGTATGTTCAACGGATTCTTTCCATGAATTAATCTTTTGTGATCACTATAAAAAGCTATGCATGAAATATTGCAAGGAAATATATAGAGAGAGAGTATCACGCTATCGGAATTTACCTTTCGATTTTTACAACAGTACATTATAAGTAATCAATCATGGATTTATTTATTGCAATATATCATGCTAGAAGAGATATGTGACATCATAAGCAACTTCCTTAAAACTCTTGGCGAAAGTTTTTTGTTTAAATGGCGGTGAATAGAGTCCCCCAAGCACGGAGGGGGATATTTTACAATTTTCTTAATTAAGTCTACTGAGTCCTTCTTACATTTGTTAATTCTGTGGAAGGTTCGAAATAATTCGCATGAAACGTTCAGTTATTTCCACATCGAATAGAATTTGTGGATTAATGATATCCACTTACATATATGGAAAGGTGGGCATGTAATATGCATAATATGACTAACTATCTACACATATTCACCGCTACACCCACGCCAACATCCTTACCAAAGCAGGGAAGTCTACCACAAAAGCATTTCAAAGTCGTGTATTACAATTAAAAAAGACGATGATATCTCTATTTGATTCCTGGATATCGAAGGAGTATTTGACAATATCTTTTTTCAAGTCATACAAAATGTAGCTAACCAAAAGAAGAATTGAATCTTCTTTGGTAAAATGGATGAAAGTAATGCTCAGAAGTCGGAGAATCACAACTAACTTGGGAAGAAGCTCGATAACTCGATATCAGTGGTGGCGTAACTAAGGATGTTTGCCTCCTCCCCCCCCCCACGCAAATTAACATACTTGTACAAGAAAATTTAATTTTTTGTCTCAATTGTAAGGAAATATTTTCTGAACTTCGGATATATTATGTTTCCCATAATTTTGTACAGGGAGACGAAATTATTCCCTTCTCCATTTTTAATTTCTTTCAGCACAGAAATTCCCACAATATGGGAAAATTCCCAGGATCTGCCAACAGTGCCCTCAATCCACTAACTCCAAGCCAGATTTGAGCAAAAAAATAAAAAGGTTTCGTGGGAACAACGAGCAGTGTTGCCGAGATGTGGATTGCCAAACTTATTTGTTTAGATTTACTTTGTGCTCTACATTCATCATTAAATCTGTTAAGAAACCACTGGCACCCCCGACATATGCTCACGATAGCACATTAAAAGGAAAACCGATGAGTATCTGAGAGAAATTCTTAAGCAAGCCAAAGCGAAAAGGGGAATAAGCTTCCCTCTCACATAAGTAGCCGGACCGAAAATATCCGATTACTTAAAGTAAGAGCCCCAGTCCGAGTCCACTGATCACCGAACCGTACAACAGTGTTGGGAGCTTGAGGGAAGTTCAAAACTTTTCAACGTAAAAATTTGATCTTATAAATATTTTATTTTTCCTGTAAACATCTACGAAAAAGTTGCGGGCGGTCTTCCCCACATCAGGTCCAGGCATCGTTGATTTTATATTGGAGCGAGGTATTGCTGGCTTACCCTTTGGTTACGTCTACAGTAGTAGCGCATCTACAATCCAACAAGTGTAGCTCAGTCAAACTTCGTTTCGCAATCACTATATATATACACACACAAGGGTAATACTCTTCTCTCATCTCCGAACTCTGATGCATTCTAGCAGAGTATACGCCTAAGGAAATCAGCCAAATATTTCTCAGAAAATAATTTACAGTGTTTCAGTTTCAGGGGTACCTTTTTTCTTTGTTTAAATACAAAAAATAAATAACAGAATTCTCGACTTTTTCATTGTTGTATCATAACTACTTTCTAGCCGCGTATTTGGAGCTTCTTTATGGTGGTGGGAACACCTTTAGATAATAATAAAATTATTTTTATTCAGAAACCGATTTTGAATTGAGTGAATCTAACTGCTTATTAATCCAGCGTTGTTATTTTATGTGGTTTCAAGTTTCTTCACTTCATATGAAAATATTAATTTTGTAGGCTTTAGTGGTCCCCTAGAAACTGTGGGACCCTCTCACGTGCGGGGCCTGCGGGAGTGTTAGTTACGCCAGTTGTTATTCCCTGGGTGGGGTCCTGTCTCCTCTGCCAGCCATGGTTTTTAATTCTCGATGATATCTTATAAGAGCTGACCAACTTTATCTATGATATTCATGGATATGCGGATGACTTGCTCATAACAATCTGTGGCAAACATGATCGGGTAATCTCTGCTCAAATGCAGAACGCTCTTGATATAGTCCACAACTAGTGCTAAATAATACGATTTCATTCACGAGAAAAAGAAAGCTTTATTTATAAGCATCATCACTGCAGGCAACAGTATAGAATTTCTCAAAGAAAGTCAAATATCTAGGGATTATCTTGGTAAGCAGACTATACTCGAACTCTCTCTCTTTGAAAAAAAAAAAAAAATCTGCAGAAGATCACCGCAGCAACATAGACATGCCACAGTCTTTTCAACGAGATCTGGAGCCTCAAACTAAAACTTACAATGTGGTCATATGTTATATATCCATTATAAGACACAGATGCACTTGACTCATTTGGTAGCCAAAAACTAGTCAAAAGACGGCTCAAGTTAATTTACAGAAACTACATGCATTGCCTAGGAGTAATTGGTTCCATGCGGACATGTCCAACTGCAGTACTAGCAGCAATACTGGACCGGCTCTTTCTGCATCTATATGATAAGAAGGAGAACATACTTAGCCCAATTACATTGCAGAGGGCAATTCCTTCAACATAAGCAATCTGGTCGGTCACTTAAAAGTCATGGAAGAACTTTTAGAGGACCCGATGGTTAACACCATCTCAGATGTTATGTCGAAACGCTTTAACGTTGAAACACCATGGTTAGAGGACCGTCAAAATTGGCGTTCTGGTGGCCTACCCCTTGGCAAAGAATCTCTTAAATATTACACGGTTGGAGTTAAAATTGAAAGTAGAGCAGGCATGGACATTGTATGTGGGTCAAATTAAGGCACTAGGGTCCTCATCTACCATTTTTCAGGCAGAGATTCACGCCATAGAGCTCTGCGCTCGCGAAATTTTCATAAGAATATGCGTGGAGCAAAATTATATTATATAATATCAGACAGCTAAGCATCACCCAACGTTAAATTTGTTTACATTTGTATCTAAGCTGGCTTGGAACTGTTTTACTGCAACTGTTTTAAGCAACTAGCCGAAATAAAGATGGTCACACTGATTTGAAGGATTTGCAGAATAAAATTAAGGTATACCTAATGCGTATAGCACCCACTCAGATATATTCTCAAGAATATGGGTGAGGTCGATTGCGAGATCTGTTGCCTCTGTATGAAAGTCGACGAAACTACTGAGCACGTTCTATATGACTGTGAAGCTCTCAGCGAGATAAAGCTTAAACATCTAAAGTAGGCCTATTGCCAGATGATGCTACAAAGATGGCTCCAATTAGGATTTTGTAAAAGACCTCAAGATCTTTTTGGTCGCAGTAATTGGATGAGAAGTGGAAGTCTGCCTGGATCTTCCATTTTAATACTAATTCCTCAAAATCCGGGTATCTGGATAATCCGGATCCCAGTATCCAGATCCCAACTATCCAGATCTAGATCCGAATCCAAACTATCCCGATCTGGATCCGAACTATCCGAATCCAGATTTAGCAAAAATAGGTCAAAATTTCCTCCAGATTTCATTGTTTCATTGGGAAAATATAAATTTCATGATACTTTCATTTTCTAATTGAAGCAATACAATTTTAAAGCTGTTATGCTTGGTCTGGGTCCGGATAGTTCGGATCCGGATCCAGGTAATATGGATAGTTCGGATCTGAATCCGGATAGTTCGGATCTGGATGCGTATATTTCGGATCCGGATCTCAGGAATCGGATAGTTGGCAGATGTGGGTATCCGGATATGTGGATATTAGCAAATCCGGATCCAATTTTCAGCTCTAGCTCAAATCCCACCTCGATACGGCCCTGCGATTTTCCTCCTACCTAGTCTCCGGTCGACTTTTACAGTTTCTCCTCTCTCATATTACCTGCTATCTTACTTATTACAGCTCTGTTCCAACAGAAACGCAATGGATAGTTACTGTCAGGCTAATAGATTGCATAGTGAACACAAATCATTTAAGAAAATGAAGTAGTGTCTCGGATAAGAGACTATGGGATGGAGCGATTAAATCTATGCTCCCAAGGCTAGTAAGAAGGAAAATAATGATTTTTCTATCGCGGTTTGTATGAAATGCACCCCTTTTACGCGTAGTTTAGTTCACATTAGTTGAAGATGGCTATACTCGAACATCTTGACGTCATTTGTCCTGAAAATTATGAAAGACGTATTAGATGAGAACATTATAGGTAGCATCTTTGGGTACAAGCCACTGTCTACAGTCTTACACAATACTATCACCAAGATTGATAGGGCAAGACAGCAAAAAGGAATATCATCCTGTATTTTCTTCGACATTGAAGGGGCCTTCGAGAACATAATGTTTGCCTTATTAGAAAGAGCATCATTGAGGAAAGGCTGTGAACAATCGACAGTTGCATGGATAATTACCACCATAAAAAGTCGAAGATAAGAGAACCAATCTGTCAAAATGAGTGCGTATGGAAGATGCCGACAGCGAAAGAATCCATCTGCCTTATTGTAGTCGATGGTAATAGATGAGCTTTTAAATAAATCTATCGAAAGCATGATGCACTGCCGTATGGTGCTCTATTGTTATAACGATCAGACCGATCGAAATTGTGTCTGAGTGGTTAGAAAGCGACGGACTAAGCATTAATCCTAGCAAAACCGTTATCATACCAATTAAAAGGAAAAGGAAAACTTAACCTAAAGACACTTTCCTTGCATGGAATGGCCATATAAGTTTATTAAGTTTCTGAGAATCATCCTCAGTTAGAAAACTTTCAGATACAATACCAAAAACCTTAACCCTTAACAGCCCACAAGTGTGTCGTGGACCCTATTTTGCGTTATTGTCCTTATAAAAACTGAAATATTTATTTCTATGAATCAACCTTTGACATATTCTATCTTAAATGTTTTACGAATCTAAACGTATAATGAAAATATTTAAAACATGGATAATTTAATATTTATTGCTAATAAAATTAAATAGTAATTCACCAACCCATAAGTGTCCAATAGACACAATAAAATTTTTCTTTGGTTCGATTCTGAAGGTAGATTGTTTATAATCATATCGCAGCAACGGGACAGCAATAGCTCCTCCCAGGCCTTTGTTTCTGTTGCAATCGTTGTCTTTGTTCCAAAGATAACCTACATTTTCGTAAATAAGTGAGAAGGGGCAGAGCTTTCAGATTTTACGCTCATAATATTCTCCCGCGCTTTTGTGGAAACAGATTTTTGTGAAATATTGCTGTAATCCTATGTTGTTGCTATAATCCTCTGATATTTGAACGCACGTGCTTTTGTTTACATTCGTTTTGCTCTGAAGAGATTAAGTGGGGGAAGCTCATGCTGAATTCTTCTTATTAGATTTTCTTTGCTTTGTAGTTTGTACAGTGCTTAAACGTTTCTATCATAAAGCAATCGTGTTCGTATTTGTTTTTGTTATAAGAAATGGCTAAACGTCAACTAACACAGGACGAAATTCAACGTGCTTTTGATGAAAGTGACGACGAAAACATTTTTGTGCATGGACCCTATAGCGATGATGAGAATTTTGCTGTGGACAGCTGTTCTGAGAGTGAAAGTAACGTGACAGAATCAGCATCAGAAAGCGATGATGAACAGTTATGGAGTGAGAGTGATGATGTATCACTACAAAAAAAATACTTCTCAATTAACGTTTATAAAGGTAGAGATGGAACAACGTGGAAATCAAAACCTGACAAGCAAAGTCGAACGCCTCGACACAGTATAATTCGCGGTGGTATTCATTAGGTGATTCTTCCTCCGGGGCAAGTTATAAGAGATCCAATAGACAGTTTCACCCTCTTTTTCAACGATAACTTATTAGAAATCATAGTGAAACATACCAATGCTGAAGCGCTTAGAGTGTTACAAAATCGATGGAAACCAACAGACAAAATCGAAATGCAAGCATTTATAGGTCTTTTATTGACTACAGGTGTCAATAAACAGGCAGGATTGGATTTTAGAGAATACTGGGACCCGATCTTTGGAAATCCGATATATCGAGCTACAATGGGAAAAAATAGATTTGCTTTTATACTACGATTCTTGAGATTTGATGATAAAAATACTAGATCTTTCAGAAAGTCGAAAGATAAACTTGCACCTATTCGAGAGTTATGGGAGTTCGTCAACCAAAACTTAAAAAAATTGTATTTACCTGGAGAGAATCTCACAATTCATCATTTAAACAATATTTACCCAGCAATCCTGATAAGTATGGCATGAAAATTTGGTGGAGCTGTGACAGCAAACCTAGCTACCCTCTATTTGGTATACCATATCTTGGAAAAGAAGGACAAAACAGGGCGGGAAATTTGGAGTACAATGTAGTCAACCAATTATGTGAACCATACTTCCGAAGTAACAGGAATATTACTTTTGACAATTATTTTACGAGTCTTGATGTCGCAAAATTTTTGGCTCAGAACGGTCACATAGTAGTTGGAACAATGAGGAAAAATAAGGCTTGTATACCTTAAATTTTTCAACCCAACAGAACTCGTGATATCGAATCTAATGTCTTTGGTTTTTCTAAAAATATGACATTGGTTTCATATGTGCCAAAAAAGAACCGTGCTGTTATTTTGTTGTCTACGATGCATCATAGCAAAGAAGTATATGTGAGCAATAAGAACAAATCAGAAAGAACTGTGTACTATAACTCCACCAAGGGTGGTGTCGATACGCTTGACCAGATGGTACACATGAGTATACAGTTCGACGTAAAACAAATAGATGGCCCGTTGCATTTTTTCAAAATATCATAGATGTTGTACGCATTGCATCTCTAATTATATGGAAAAAATTATATCCTACTTGGAACCAACGGAAAAGGAATACACAAAGAAAACCTTTTTTCCGTGAAATCGCAACTGTATTGGTAACATCTCATATACGGATACGAAACATGAAAGGCCTATCGAGTTATCACTTAGCAGGCATGCAAGACATGGTAGGATCAAATCAGAGAGCTGCTCAATCATCTGATCCTGCTGCGAAATGAAAGAAGCGTTGTCATATGTGCTTCGAAAATCTCTAGAACTTCTAAACAGCGTTGTGATAAATGCAATCGCAATGTCTGCTCTGAACACTCTGAACATAAAATTTATTTGTAATACCTATCTGTAAGCAAATAAGCAATAAAACTTAAAGTACTAAAATACACAATAATGTCTGTTGTATTAATATTGCCTTTGTTTTTATTCATATTCCCTAGTGTCTGTTAGACACTTCTGGTCAATTACGTTACAAAAGCATACTGGGTAGTTAAGGGTTAAAGTGTGGGTGCCGCTGTGAAGATCGCGAAAGCTGGAAGAACAGTGGATGACAGTTCCCATACGAATCACTGATGTGGTACACAGATGGATCCAAGAAAGGGGCATGGTTATTTATATATGGGCCGAGGTGTACATTAACGAGTCCTTTGGATTCTACCCGCAGCTGTCTTTCAAAAAATGTCTTTTTAAAAACAATTAAATTCTGGTTTGAGACTGTAGGAAAGCTCAAGACCCACCATTAAAGGTAAACAAAATAACTCTTAGGTGGGTACCAAGAAATGACGGGTATGAAGATAATGAAACTACGGACTACTTAGCTAGAAATGGAGTAGAATTACCAAAGTTTTCTGCATCCTTATAGTAGAAGAATTAATGCCCAAGATAGAAAAACCTCACCAGCTATACAGTGAAAAAGTCTTCCTGGACTGAGACACGCGAAGAAGATCATCAGCTTGCCATAGAAAGACTATAAAAAGTCATCAACTGTAGTAAATACCAGAGCAGACTATCATCAGCCTAGTAACTGGTCATTGTCTACTTAAGTACATGCTTAAAAAATGTATAAAAACACATACATACATACGATAACTTCTAATGATGCAAAGAAGAGGTAGAATCTGCCAGAGACCTCCCCGTCAAATACTCCAATGTCTGGACAAGTGATTCATAAACACATCAGATGTCCAGATAACTGATCCTAAGGAAATAATTATCTTCCTAAAACGGACTAGGGTAGAGTGGATCTAATATGATTGAGGCATATCACAAAGGATGCCTTCTTCTACATTAGGCAATCGATTAGTCGATTTGGAAATATACTGTAAAGCCATAGTCTATTTTTTTCTGACAAAAGTTTCCTCCTTTCTAATTGTTTCAGTCCATTTTCGTTTCATTTCAAACTTGAAATGCGATGAATTAAGCTCAACTCTTTTTTAAGTCTGATTGCACTGTATAATGCCTGATTCTCTATAAGTCTCAAGGTTGTTCATTATTTTTATTCCTCTGTAATTAATTGACTACAAATGCTAAAATATAAGATAATCGAAGTTATTCAATTTTGTAAATTAAAATCCACCGAATTATCTATTTAAAAAAAAAATCCAGCCTTTTTTTGGCATTAATTCGTAGCAAGAAAATATTCCGACACAGGGCAATACTTAGCTAGTCATGAAAAGCATTTTTCCACTGACCTTGTAAATACTTGTGGCAATCATAAGTTTCTTGTTGTTGAGTTTTTCATTTTTATAATGCAAGTCAACAATACAATTAGCTCTATGGCTAAATACAATAATATTTCACCATTATTGGTACGTAAGTTTTTCTCACATCTGTATCTGCGTGGCATAAATTTTTCTCGGCTGCTCCCTTTAACAATAATCAACAATAGAAGATTATTGGTAAGATCTCTTTGAAATGTTTTGCTTAAAGACCGACACAATGAACAAATAAAATCCACAAAAGTTTATGATCAGCTTATTGCGAATTATCGATTTAATCGCTAATTTCTATTGAAATCTTGTGTACTTCTTCATCAGTGAGTGATTTATTTATTTATGTTTTTTTTTTGTGATTTAAATGGAAAACTTCTATTAATTCCTAATTTGGTATTTAGAAATGATGATGAATCAATTCAATGAATAAATTTTTTTATGAAATATTTATTTCAACACGAAAAAAAAATGGTAATTGAATATGTGTTGATCAGATTCAAAAAGGGTCCTTCGCCTTTAAATTAAATGGAGCGCATAAGAAACACTGACTAAATTCGTGATGTTAAACACCATTTTCAACAAAACCATCTCCTATTTGACTTTATTCATCAGACCTCCGAACACAACCGAAAACGATGTCTAAATTCACTTTGTTGAAGTGTGGTTGCTACGAGGCGACCAGACTCAGTGATATTTTGATCTGAGAATTGAGTTAGTACTATTATTTATTTATTATTTGTGGGGGGTGCGGACAAAGTAAAGTATCCGCCTCTGATCTACTCACCGCGACTAACTCACCCGCCCTTGAAGACCTCAAACAAAAAAATGCACTAGATCTTCTGAATTTTTGTACTGCACTTTTTGTAAAACACATAAAAATTTCTGGAAACGTTCAATTTGAAGCAGAGCTTATTCGGGTAAAAGCGATGGGAGATTTGTTTTAATTGAAAACAGCTGCCAAAATTTTGTTGATGAGTCTTCGATGTAAAAACGGCTCGTTAGAATATTATCGGCGGTTCAAAGCAAATTTTTAAAGAAACAATTATAACTCATTATTGGAGAAATTCAGCGAAACTACACAACGGCAAACAAATCATTGTATATTGTTGTAGTCAGAGCTGGGCAATACTTAAGTAAAAAAAGACTTAAGTACTACTTAAAGTACATTTTCGTTACTTAAGACTTATTACTCAATATTTTTAAAATGCCATACTTAGTACTTGAACATAAGTACTTGCTTCTATTTACTTGTACTTAAGACTTAGTTTTGTACTTAAGTACCAAAATTTTTACTAACTAAGTATTTCTGAGTCTATTAAGTACCTACAAATATCTAACTCTTCGTAGAAAAGCAAACACAATCTCTAGCGCAACTCCTTTTTTGTTGAGTTTTAAGGTACGCAAAGAACTGTCAAGGCATGTGCTGCACTCACGCGTCAAAGCAGAACTTTAGACAAATTAATAACATACAAACAAGACCGGGCAACTAGACCAAAAACCAGTAACGTCTCGTTCGAATATAAAATCGACGATGCCTCGACTTGACGACATAACCACTGACATGTATAATATGGACTGACGTTCATAGAAATACACTGCAGAAATTGGGCTCACTTCTATATTGCTGACTCGTTGGGTGTAAGCATCAAGTACCAACTGAGAGAAAACTGAAAACAACAAATAAATTAGTGGATTCGTCGAAATACATGATTTTTTACCAAAGACAATATATTCATTAGATACGCAAAAGAAATTCTTTTATTAAAATCACTTTCTGAGCTACGTGCTCACTTTTTCAACTTCCCGCCAATGATTTTTTCAATGTTGGCACCGACGACGTAAGAACTCTTTATGACACAAGCAATTGTGCCCTCGTGAAGTAAAAAGTATGCAGTCCATATTATAAACGTCAGTGGACATAACCAAGGGTAAGTAAACAATGCCTCGGTGCGATATAAAATCAAAGATGCCTCGACCTGATGTAGTGAAGGCCTCAGTTTTTTCTTAGAAATTTACTGGACATTTTTTCAATAGAATTGTTATCCATTATTGGAGGCGATAATGGGTCCTTGGGCGGACCTCTAATAGCTTTTATGTGTGTAACAATGAGAGGTGAAAGTTCTACTCTACCTGCAGCGCCATAAACTATAAAAAATTATAAATAGTAGCCACTCGTTACTATTACATATGATAGTTTTCAAAAGGTATTTATTTATTCTATTAACTGAACTCTATAAACTTCATTATATTACTGCCAACGTGAAAAGATTCTGAAAAAGTGCTTTAAAAAGTACTTCGAAAATTGCTCAGTATTTTTATAGACTTAGTACTTAGTTACAAATACTTTTCATACATGCGGTACTTGTACTTACGCTGAAGTACTCAGGCCTTCGGTACTTGTACTTGTACTTAAGTACCTACATCTTCTTCGGTACTTGCCCAGCTCTAGTTATAGTGAGTTATTAAATTTAAAGCAAGACATTTATTGTGGAAAAAAATGTTTTATTATTTCCCAAAAAGCAATAGTAGAATATTTAGCTAAAACTATAAATAAAAAAAAATCTAAATGCTGATTGGGAAATTCTCAATCAATATCGTACAAATTTATTGGTTGGTCTGTTTTTCTTTGAGGGATGCTGATGAATGCACATTAAAACTTAGTAGCATTCTCAGTCTTGCATTCATGAAAACATTCCTTATTCTTACAGCAGGTCTCAACAAGAGCAAGATCTCTCTTGGTTTAACGATAACTTCAACCAAGTAATAAAAGCGACGGAGTCTGCTTTTCGACCCTATTCATGTCCAGCATTGAAACAAGTCTACAAGACTACACAGAACACCTGCAAGTCCATTATTCGGAGAAAAAAAAATTCTTTTTGATAGAAATGTTAGACTAAGAATCTTGGCAATCTTCAATAACAATGGATTCTGGTCAAAACCATAAGGAACAACTTCACCAATTCCTCTATACCTTCACTACTTAACAATGATGAAGTGTTTGTTGACTCCCTGGATATATATAAGAGCCAATACACATCCGTGAGAGAGATGTTTTCAAGGTTCTTAAGGGGATCAACATTTCCAAATCCGTAGTTCCTGATGGTTTCTCACTCCTGTTAATTAAAAGCTGTACCTCATTCCTGGCTAAACTCAAGAAAGAGGAGGGTAGTGATCCCTCAAATTATCGACCAACTGCAATCACTTGCATTTTTTTTTTCAAAGTTTTTTGAATCTATTATTAACTTCAAATTAATGAAGTATCCAGGAACCAAACAACTCATCCATGATACCCATTATGGTTCCCGGTCTGGACGCTCATCTGGAGACTTGCTGACTTTTCTTACAAAATAACAAAATCGTTGCTCTAGATATTTAAGAGATCTTTGATAAAGCACTTGGTCTCTCCACTCCTCTTCTATTATAGATTGAAAGTTTTTACCTGATCGCATTAATTCCGGTTGTACTAGATGGGGTTTCACCAGAACTTCACCCTATAAATGTCGATGTGCCCCAAGGCTCTGTTATCTTTCTTCGTAATTTTCGTTAATGATTTGATTTCTGTCTCATCTCTTTGAAGCAAGATCACTACCTTTTACTCCCATTTCTCATTTTCTCTCAGAAGTCACCTACATAGGATAGGACTGGTTGATAACCCTACAAGCAGAGGATGCGGAGAGGAATGCTAAACGGCGACTCACTTTCTGTGTTATTGTCCAGCTTTCGCCGGAAACCGTTATATATTCCTTGCCTCACACCTCCTGGATGAACTGCATGAACCAGGTAAAGAGAGCTGGGAGCCAATCTTATGGTTTATAAGAGCGACTGGTTGGGACCTATGAACTTATTCAGAGGTCATGAGGGTGAACAATGGGCCTTGTAGTCGCCTACGTTCTTGGGTTCTCCCTCCCAGGGGGACTCAACCTCCTTTCAATCCAATCCAACGCTTGCCCGTGTCTTAAATATATATAAGCATAAAAATACAAGTTGGAAAACAATTAGAGCAAATTGTCGAGAGGCAATGAGAATGAAGACTTCGGCAACCAATGTAGTGGAATTTAGGAAAAAATTTGGCAAGTTAGCATGTTCGAAAAAATGACCTAATGCACGCTTTCAAGAAAACTAAATGGAATAAAACAAGTAAAAAAGCTAGAATTGGTCTAAGACCAATTCTTATGATACACTAGCTAGATGAATGCCCGTATAAAATTTCGTATGATCACCGATCTATGCAAGTTTGATTTGTGAAGTGGTTTTTCGCATATATTTCTAGAACGGTTTGTCGGACAGAAAAAATGATTATAACCAATTTTATAGGATTATGTATTCTGAAGAAGTTTTTAGTACAATAAAAATGTCTTGGACTGATCGTTTTCACAGTATACGTTAAAATCCTAAATTTTTATATGGCAACACCAAGAAGGAGTTGCCCGATTTAATCCATTTTTAAAATTTTATTTGCTAGTACAATGAAAACACCATCCAAATTTCAGCTCCCTATATTGATGCGTTCTCAGGCAGTGTCCAAATATATAGTCGAAAACGAAACTTTTGTATGACAACCCCACGAAGGAGTTGCCCGATTTGTCTCATTTTCGAACTTAATTTTAGTTTTTTTGTTAAAAGGTCATGTACAAAATTTCAGCTCTCTAAGTATACGCGTTCTCGAGTTATCGTGCGCACAGACGGCCGGACGGACATGCAAAAATCAAAATAACTTTTAATTTTATGCGTGGGTGTCCAATCCATTTTGCTCTACCATCATTATTCCGAGGTGTTACAAACGGAATGACAAACTTAGTATACCCCTATAGATTTCATCTAGGGTATAATAAAAGTGGTGTGAGGCTATTACTCTATGACTCTACTAACTTCTTTTTACCTCAAGCTCTTGGGAAAAAAACTATAAACTGTTCCTCCGCAAGAAATTATTGGAAGTATTGAGTCATCCCAGAAATAATGCGGTCTTTTCAATTGCATGGACTAAACGTTGTAGGCGGTGCGGATAAACTACTTGCATCAACGTGGTATGAAAGTTGGTTTTAAATTCATCTTGTTCGTATTCTTGGTTGAAGATGTGGTTCGATTTCTACAGTTAATTTTAAAAGTTGAAATGAACTCAATAAAGGCAACAATGCGTCGGAAAGTACGAGGAATATTCATCGTAAACTCAAACTACCGTTGAAGATTTCGGTGGAAATTCAAAACATGAAACTACAGCCTAGAAAATGAGCTCTGTCAAGGATAATCTGTAGAGGTTGATGATACGTCCAGAAAACCTTGGTGGTACAAAATCCTATCGTGACAGTTGAGGATCTAGTCGAGACGTTTACTCATTCAACCATTCATGGTCACCGGCATGCCATTGAAAAGGTCAGAAAATTAGGCCAATGGGTTCCGATCGGAGTATAATGATGTGCAGAAAGTGAATTTGTTCTCTTCTTTACTGGCACCATTTTTGCACCGAATAGTGACCAAAAATGGATTCTTTACGAAAATGTCTAGTGTCGAAGGCATTAGATGCAGAAGCAATAGCAGCCCGATTTCAGACTATAGAAGGGCTTAACCCGCGTAGGGTGTTTTTATCTGTTTTGTGGGATGTGAAAGGTTTAGTCTACATATTTTGAACTTTTAAATATAAACTAAACGATAACAAAAGGGGTCTAGTTTAGAGCTGAAAATTGGATCCGGATTTGATAATATCCGGATATCCGCATACTTGAATCTACGAACTATCCGATTCCTGAGATCCGGATACAAGCTATCCGGATCCAGATCTGAACCATCCGGATCCATATTACCCGGATTTGAGTAATCGGATCTTAATTATCTCGGATAATCCGGATAGTAAATTATCCGGATTCTTTCAGCTGTGGTCTAGTTCGAGCAGTTTGAGCGGATAAAGTCAGCTTTGGAAGAAACACAAGCAGCTCTGGTTGCAAGATGAAAAATGTAAAATAAGTATAAAAACCGTGTTAATTATGAGGTGGGCTAATACTATTAATAAACAAATGTTGAAGGTGGCTTTAGAAAACAAGTATGGCAAAATCAAGAAAAGAAAACCAAAAATATTAAAATTGAACATGGAAATATTTTTAGGAAAAACTACAGAGAACACTAGAAAATGTAGAGCGAAAATACAGAGTGTCCCGTATATGGTGTTACGCTATGGATAGGTCATGTTGAGACCAACAAAAAATCGTATGGGTGGGGGGGAGGGATGTCCGAACCGTTTTCGATATAGCGAGACTTAAACATATTTGGATATGTTTTTATAGATCACTCTGTAACTTCTGAACCTTAGACCCTACGATGATGACATAAAATTTGTTAGATTGATAATCGTTGGAGCTTTCCACTGGTTTATACATTTTTCGTCAATAATATTTTGGGAGTGAGATTTTTAAGCCATTTTTGCTGGATATGTTCAATAAAAAGTGCAAAAACAGCAGAACGGGTTACATTTTGGGTTCAGAATGTGATAGATTGTTTTTAAGCGGGGCTTTTGGGGTTCTCAAATCCAATATCAAATTTTGGTGTTAATGACGTGTTTTTTTGATAAAAAATAGTGATTAAATGAAACAAAAACTGAATTAAAATCATCATGACTTCAAAACGGAGAGGAGCAATTTATTGAAAGCAGTAATTTATTGGAAAGGCCCAACCATTGTCTATCTATGAAATTAATTTTAAATCATCATCATAGGGTGTAATGTTCAGAAGTTACCATACAGTTTTTGTTTGTCTATGCATGACCTGTCCATAGTGTTCGGGCGTATCACGACAGTATATATGGGATACCTTGTTTAAGTATTGGAAAAGAAGGACCACAAAATAAGTCAAGAAGGTGTGGGAAAATATTATTTTGCAGTTAAACAAAACGCACATTGAAGAGGAGTCAGTACCAAGATTTGCAAGTTTCATACAATTTTCAATGCGAATTTCTGCTAAACTATTTGTAGCAGAATAATGATTTATACCTTCAGTCAAAGATAACAAAGTGTTCTAGTGGCTGACGTCGAGAAAAAATAAAAATATTTTATTAAAATGGAGACAATACTAAAAATTCAAGTTTTTTAAATTCCTGATAATGGGCATGTATTCTCACTTCTTTAGATTCTGACTATTTTAGATCTAGTAAAAAACGTCGAGTTTTATATGAATTTTCTTATTATCAGCAAAGACACAAACCTATGTATAGTAAATTCTACAGATTTCGCTGGTATCTAAATTGAAAATTTTGCTGAGTACTGAATCCTCTGAATATAATCAAATTTCGAAAAAATCTACTGTAGTCAAAACGATTTTTTTACTATACCCGCTACTATTAATTTCCCTATTCTTACAGCGCTTTTTTTGAACTTGCGCGCAACTTGAAAAAGGTGCAAGCAATTAGGTAGCAAACGCTTACTTTTCGCGTTGTGTCGCAACATTGGGCTGTGCAGTTTTTTCTTCTTCTATTTTGTAGTTGTAGCAAAAGTAACGGTGTGTGATCGTACCTTAGGAGTGTCGTTTACGACATTCTAACCATTTAATTTTTGAATATTATTTCTAACACCATTGCGCAATTTAAATCCTCCAATAAAAGTATTTTCAATATTTTTTTCCATTTCTATTTTACAGATAATCACAATCGAGCGAATATTATCATAGCGACTCCATATAATTTTTGAAACTTTCTCAAATGATCCTCTGTCTGCAAATAACGCAGACTTTATAGAAAACAAAACGAAATGCCAATATGTGAAAATACAGTTAAAACGATACCAATAGTCATCGAAGGTGATCAGAATGCTGAAGGAGCTAAAGTAAAGAAGACTCGAGAACAAGTCTATTTTAATTCTTATGATTTTGATGCAATTGAAGTTTTACCATCTGAAGATGAAGAGATCTACGGTCCTGTGGCGGCATCTGTCAAATCTAGCATCAAACTGCCAGAAAATAGTCATCACCAGATTGCGGCTGGGGTGATAACAAATACATACTTGAAGCGATTAACTTCATACTTTACATCAAGTACGAAGTCTAGAAAAAATATCAAGAAACGTTCTAGCATTAATACGGTCAATGAAGAGGATAATAGCAATAGTTACAGTAGTAGTGGTAGCAGTGTGACAGAAGATTCGTCGAGTAACTTATATGGAGATAAGGAGACGGAGTTAGAGAATAAGGAGACGAAAACGATATTAACAAAACCGACGACAACAACTACATCGACGACGACGACAACGACGACGACGTCGCCGCAAACGCCAAATAATTTTTTATTACCAAGAGCTATGTTGAAATATCAAGGGTAAGTCTTGAATTTATTTAAATTAAATTTGATAAAATTTTGGAAAACTTTTTTTTTAGTTTTGACTTTATTTTTGCCAATATGGTTGATCAGCTGCAAAATGTAGACATTAGTGGTTTGATAGTCATAACCAATGTCAATCTTTCCAAATATTTTTCTAATTTTCAAGCTTGCCAAGTTATCCGGACCAGAAACCGAAATTAATTAAAATGAAAAACACAATATTTCAAATGTAATTCACAAGTCCTTTTTATTACACTTCTCTGTTTATTGTTTAATAAATGCACAAACAATCACCAATCAACATTACTTTTAATTATCGCTAGTATTATACTTCAAATATTCTGTGAGTTTTCCTGTAGGGGAATCTTGGTCTGAGGTAGGTGCCTTATCGAGCCTTCCCTGGTTCGCTCAAAAAATTGATTCCAACGGCTCTCTCACTAATCAGGGAGGTAGAGCGGGCGTTTACTTTGCTGAACCTGACCTTGGGATGGAGTACTCACTTGGAAGACACACCACTGTCTTCCAGGCTGAAGTCTTCCCCATCGCAATGGCCTTGAAGAGAGCCCCTAGATATGCGAATCAAGAGGAAGGACATTGGTATCTTTTCGGATAGTCAGGTAGACTTGATGGCTCTGAAAGGCCCTCGAATGACATCTAAGTTACTGGGGGATTGTAGGTCGTCTGTGCATAAGTCTTGGATCGACAACAAGTATCCATTAAGTGGGTTCCTGGTCACATGGGGATCATGGGGAAAAAAAGGCCTGACCGTTAGCTAGGGCTGCACTGATTCTCCCTGCCTCGGACCAGAGCCAAGCATAGGAGTTGCTACCTCGACTATCGGATCTCTCATCAAAGCGAATGTTCATATGAAGCATCAGCAGAGATGGGAGAACCTGAGTACTTACAGGGGCACAAAACTTTTTCCTGGTGGGTCCAATAAGAATATCTCTGATTTTCTCATGGGGCTCGGAAGGAAACAATGTAGAGTCGTGGTTGGCATCAGAACCGGCCACAGCCCCCTTCACGCTCATCTAAGACGTATTGGAGTTGTTGACAGCGCTGAGTGGCTCTCCTGCTTGGAAGCAGAGCCGGACACAACCGAACACTTTCTGTACGCTTATTCGGCCTGTGCTCGGAGCAGGCTGGATACGCTTGGGTCTGCTCCCCTATTTGTGAAACAGCTGAAATACTTACCTCATTAAGACCTGCTGTGCTTTATTAGGAGGACTGGATAGTTTTCGTGAAAGGGTTTCTAGCAGGCTCTCCTGACACCTGCCCTAAAAAAAAATGCTGCAAATATTCTGATTGGGTTAGAACACTTTGTTCAGCTTACTACGTTCACTTCACTGTCTAAGATTAGACTGCCTCTTGGCGGTAACAAGTGCTGTATTTATATACTCTACAAATCTGTTCAGAGCCTACATACATATATCGATCAATTGTCAGATCAGCTTTTACTTCAATTTAATAAGCATCGAACAGGTAAAAGTTTTGTTCCGGCAAGCTAGACCAAAATGTTGGTTATCTCACAAAGAGATAAAAATAAAATGAAATGAAAAACATTCTTTTGTTTAATGCTTAAAAACTAGCCTTTGAGGGCTCCAATGCAAAAAAATAAATAAAAAATGGAATTCAGAATTACAATTACTATCTTAAGAGAAATTAAATTCATAGGCGCTTCTAATGACCATATTCTTATTAACAGATTAAGAAATTAAATCCTTATTAGATAGTTTCTGCATTTTGTTGCAAAATATTTA
The DNA here is from genome assembly GCA_963930735.1 of Dioctria linearis. NCBI lineage: Eukaryota > Metazoa > Arthropoda > Insecta > Diptera > Asilidae > Dioctria > Dioctria linearis. The sequence goes on along the minus strand of OZ005740.1, from coordinate 303,864,019 downwards.
CAGAATTTTTAAACTGTGCAATGACAGCATGCAGCATGTCAGGTCTTGAGTTTTTTCTGATGACTTGAGTTCTCTGAATGGTAAGTCAGATCTTATGGAAACGCTAAGCCAGAATTCAAAAGTACTGACTTTGTCCAACTCGGCAGCAGATGCAACAACAACATCAAACGTAGCAAAACCAACTGCAGACACAACAGATGCCTAAGCAGCGGAATGCGTAACAATTCCAACAACAACAAAATTCAAGGCAGTCGGACACCATTATCCTAGAGGCTGTTGCTTTTCCGAAGGTTATTTTACTCTCACGTCTAAAATATGGGATTTCTGCGCAATCTATCGTCAACTATATTAACTCAAAAATGTGTCTTAAGGATTCAGGCATTAAATGCTTCAGCTTGACCCCAGACGGCCTTTCCAGTCGTGTAGTGTCATCTTTCAAACTGCTAGTTCCCGATGACCTCGAGACGTTGCTATTGGACTCAAAATTCTGGCCTCATGGCTTATTGGTAAAATGTTTCGTATCTCGTCCGATCCGGAATGCATAAAAAAACCTAATGGATTAGACGGGGCGATGGAAAAATCGCAGACTAAAGACTTGGTAGTTTATTACCAAAATGTTCGTGGTCTACGGTCAAAAACACGTCGGCTCTAATTGAACTATTTTAATATTCCTCACGATGTTATTAATTTAACGGAGACATGGCTTAACAATTCCTTTTGGGATGCTGAATTACTGGACAAAAACTTCCAAGTTTTTCGACGTGATCGAAATCCTGATGACATTTCTGTCCTCGGAGGAGGTATTCTAATCGCGGTAAAGATTTCTTACATCTGTTCCAAGATAGATATTCCCAATCCATTCCTGTCTGAATTCCTATGTATGCCAGTTGACTTGAATGATATTATATTCCTTGGTGATTTCAATCTTCCTACTGCTCAATGGCAGGTTTCTGATGATGAGGACTCCTTGGTTCCCAGTACATCTTCTGGAAATGCTTATATCTTCCTGGATGCTATTGCCGCAATGGGTCTTTCTCAGGTAAATGATGTTAAGAATAACCGTAATAAATGCTTGGATTTGGTCTTTACCTCGGATGCTTCGAAATGTATGGTTCGTCCGTGTGACTTGTCATTGGTTCCTATTGACTCATACCATCCAACTTTGGACGTGATAGTGGTCCTTTCTGTTTAGCAATAATGATGTACATGAACTTACAGCAGAATTTTGCCATAATATGTTTAATTGTTTCAATGATTGTATTCCATTGTCTTGTATCAAGAATGTCTCTTCGTGTCTTCCTTGGTTCGATGCTGAGCTTAAACGCTAAGAAATAAGGCTTGGCGGAAGTTTCACCTCTCTCAGTATAATGATGACTTAAAGCAATTTTTGTTTTTGAGGAGCGAATTTCGTAATGCTCTTTTGTATGCCTATGATACGTTAACTGTTTAGGATGAGAAATGTAATAAGATCGGATTCTAAGCAATTTTGGCGTTTTGTATATACCAAAAAGGAATCTAATAATTTTCCTCCTGTGTTAGTATTTAATAGTAATTCTAGTCATGATCCGTCTGTGATTTCTAATCTCATTGCTTAAATCTGTTGAAGATTCCATATCCAAGGAGGACTCTGGTTGTTCTGCTGGACCTGATGGGATACCCCCTATTGTCTTAAAGAACTGCAGTGTAATGCTTTCTTACCCGTCAACATTTTTGTTTGATTTATCACTGCGGCTTTGTAAATTTCCTAAGTTATGGAAAGAGTCATTTATTGTCCCAATCTTTAAGTCGGGTAAAATGGAGCTTGTTACCAACTATCGTGCTATTGTTAAATTGTCTTGAATTCCCAAACTGTTTGAAGCTTCTTTATATGAATTTTTGTATTTTCATTGTAGTGGAGCTCTTAATGCTCATCAGCATGGTTTTATGAAGGGAAGGTCAACAATAACAAACTTGCTTCAGTTTACATCTACCTATTTCGAATCGTTTGAGCGAGGTTGCGAAACTCACTGTATTTATACAGACTCCAGCAAGACTTTTGACAAGCTTCCTCACTCTGTTTTGTTATTTAAACTGAGATCTTTAGGTTTATCAATTTGGCTGTTGAACTGGTTATCATCCTACCTTAAGGAACGAAAACTTAGGATTCAGTTCCGTTCTGCTCTGTCTGAAGAAATAACGGCTTACTCCGGTGTTCCACAGGGTAGTCACTTAGGGCCCCTTCTCTTCATATTATTCATAAATGATGTTTCCTATGTAGTTACCAAATCTGATTTGCTAATGATGATCTAATCTAAAACTATATAAATCTATCGACTCGACTGTCTAAATTTGCAGGATGACCTGGACAGACTTGTTGAATGGTGTGAAAAGAGTTCTCTCATTTTAAACGCTGATAAATGTAAGGTAACCATTTTCTCTCAAGTCCCTTAGAATGTTGTCTATGCTATGAATGGGTTATTACTTTCAAAAGTTGATAAAATATGTGACTTGGGGGTATAGTTTGATTCGAAACTCACCTTTAACTTCCACATAGATCGTATCGTTATTAAGGCATACTCAATGTTAGGCTTTGTAAAGCGTTGGGCAAAAGAATTAAATGATATATATATTAATAAATCTCTTTTTACCACTATTGTTAGACCCATTTTGGAACATGCCGGTCCTGTCTGCTCTCCCTCTTACAAAAATCACTCCGATCGTATTGAGAGCGTGCAAAGGAGATTCTTACTTTTTGCTCTAAGAGGTCTTGAATGGAGAGATAGACTTCATCTTCCTCCTTATAACGAAAGATTAAATTTAATACACCTTCCTACTCTTGAGACTCGTAGAAAAATTTGTGATATTACGGTTATATTTCAACTTGTGAAGGGTAACATCGACATGCCTTTGATGTTTCAGAAAATTAATTTCACTTCACGATCTCGACACTTGCGATCTAATGACTTCATTTATTTGTGTTCCCATCGCACCAACTATGAACACTCTGAGCCTATGACTAGAATGTGGTGTACTTTTAATTTGAATTTTCATTCGATATATTTAACATTAATAAGACTCAATTAAGAAAAATCCTCAATAATTGCTCTGTACTTTAGCTTAATTTAAGTATTGTGTCCTGGGACCATTGTAGCTAGCATTTAGCGAAAATAAATAAATAAATAAATTTCTACTTTCTCAATTGATGTTTCAAAATTGAAGGTTTTACATTCCTGTACTGACATGTATATAAATTGACTGCTCGTTAAACCAAAATTGTATGAAAGCAAATGGCACCACTTTCATATTTATATCTCTTTCCGTGAGAGCATACTTTCCCACTGAACTATAACGATTGGGAACGAAAAATTGCTTGAGGTTCAGTGGTATTTCCAGAAATGGCAACTCAAAACTTTCCTACCAAAACAGCCTTGTAAAAAACACTTCCTTCGACTCATAATTAAAATTTTTACGATAAAAATAGTCCCAAAAACTTTTGTGGTAGATTTGGTAAATCCCACTGACATGCATATAAGTAAATTCCGAAATAATTTAAATATAGCACCAGTTTACGACAGTTGATAGCATTGACAATGAAAGTATACTTTCTGAAATCAAAACTAATGCTACATTAAACAGGAGATCAGTCAGTGCATTTCAAACAACTAACCATGCCTTTTACAACTACTACGGTTTGAGAATAGAATCATTCTAATTGACAAAAACTGATTTAAACAGAAGATCCTCACCGAAGCCAAAGTTAGATGTTCTATAAAGTATTTCAAAGCTTTTTAGTCTACTGGCGGTGACGGAATGTTTCAAGCGCTACTGTAGGAGTTACTAGTCTACTAAGCACATTCTCACTAAGATATTTAGGACCGCTCTATGCATGCACGGTTAAAAATTCGAGCCTTATATTAAGACTTTTGGGTTTGTATGTAATTCCATTCCGAAAAAGTTTGACATTAAAACTTACACAAAGTCTTAAAATTATTAAGACGAATCAGTTCTATATTGATATTGCCACGTAGTCTGAAATTAAAACTGTTAACTGTTTTAGGTTTAAGCCGGCAAGTTTCAATTTAAATAAATTATTTGATTTTGAATTTAAACTAAAAATTTTCTGAATTTGAACCAGTCGGATTTAAATAATAGAGAAAATTTGTTTTCAATATCATTCAATTCTAATGCTTTCTCAATTTGAGACAGCGAAAATTCGTTTTAATTGTTTTCATTAGAATTCTTCTTAAAATATTACTCGGGGGTTTCGAAATAAAATGAGAATTTTTGTGGTTTCAATTTTATTATTATTTTTTTGTATTATTTATTTGATTAACTTTTAAATGCATGTACTAAGTGTACATATAATTGAACTTTAATTCGGTATTGAAATTTGTTTAGACAAGTGCATTTTCGACACGCAAAACATGTTTTTTGATATTTTTAAAATTTTATTTGAATTACAGTTATATGCGCGTGGATATTTAAGGTAGCTCAAGTTCGTATATAAACTGTAAAAAAGTGTAAAAAAAATAAATTATCTTCTCATGTTTATTTCATATTTAAGATTAAATTCAAAAAATAATTTAAAAAATAAGTCCATTGTCCATTACCAAAATAACTGGCTGCCCTTTGATATTTTTAACGATTTCTTCATTAGGAGCGTTATGGCTGATTTACATTACTGGAACATGCGATTTTACTGACAAAGTGAGTGAGAGGGTCTTATTACTTTGCACTATTAGAAAAAAGGAAGAGGTGATCGACTGTCAAAACATTATTTCCCACTCTTTTATAGCGAAGTGTCGCTTGTGACATTTTATCAAATTGTCAATTGAAAAAAAATAATCAGACGTCAAAAATAGTTCTGTTCAGGTGTTCAAAATCAGAGACTTGACACTGCTCAAATAGAAAAAAAACATATCGAAAATGCTATAAATGTAAGTATTTCGGAGTCAATATTATCCACTGGGATTTTCTTATGAAATATTGGATTTTGTAGGAAATATATCGAATAGGATTGGATGAAGGTGAATCTGTGTTTGGTCTCATAAACGCTTTTGACGTGCCAAGATTCACATTCAATAGTGAAAGAAAAAAATTGGAATTGAATTCAAAACCTCAGAGTTTTTTATCTCAGGCAGAAATGAAAGCAAAATACCTCGCCGATAGGTAGGTCAAAAACAAAAGAAACTACAGGAGTAGTACCATTGGATTTAAGCGAAGCTCGATTTCATGCTGGATTTTTTTGCGAAGGATGTTTTAATTTTAGCAGAAGAAAAGTACATAGATGGTGTTCTTAAAGTTGCAGTCCTGGGATTTCCGCCTCCTGAATAAGCCAGTAGTAGCCGTGCATTTTTTGGAGTTCAAAATACTTGGGGTAGACTATCTAAGAAACTTCTCAAGTATTCGTCGCGACTAATGGACTACTGAGGCAACAATTGTGTTTCTCTCTGATGTTCGTTTAGATTTGCCAATCGTTATGACTAAAATTAAACAACTGTTTGTAGGATACGATGAGTGTCCACCAGTTGCAATAATTCTAAACTGATATATTGTTTGTTTTGCTATGAATCATGTAAACTAATTGATAAGCTTTGTACTGTCGTGGAACCCAGCGTTATACGCTGCTTTAAGCAGGGGTTCAAAAAATAAATGCACTTTGACTTGACTTGAATTAAATTTTCTATCATCCCAAAGTCTTTTTGAAAGAAATATATTTTATTGTAAATGTTTAAAACACTTGCACTTAAAAAACTTGGAATAAAGCACCCTAGAAAGAAGCGTTTTACTTGCTGTGATTTATCATATAAAACTCATTTAGTTCGCGTAGATTCATTTCCAATGTGGAGACTTCATCGAATCGCATTGCTTGTCTCGCTTGTTTTATATATCCCTTTATAATATTTATTTGCTCTACTAAAGGATATAAATGTATTTATATATGTGCATGTCAGTCCCCGTTCAATTTACTCCCCTTCTAGGTTTAGACTGTTTATAAACTCGTAAAGCCATTCTGGGATTGAGGTAGTTTAGTGGAGGAAAAGCATGTTCGAGGTGGCGTAATCACCACCTGGCCAAAACTTTACAGTTGCAGAGCATATGTTCCGGGGTTTCATGAGCATCCGATAGAAGTGGCAAGATGAAAACTCAGTCAAGCTAATCTTGTTTAGTTGATACCTCCTAAGGTGTATGAGTTCTTTTGTTTTTCCGCCAGAGGTGTCGATAAACTTTTTTGCCAAACGAAGTCTTTGCAGCCTTTCCCAATAAAGGGATTTTTGTATGATCTCCCAGCTAATTACGGTAGCATTGAGGAAACACTTTGAAATCTAAATTATGGTCTTTTAGTACCTTACTTATAAACATATCACAAACGAAATTCCCGAATCGAGAAAAGGTCAATTAAAAGTGGGACTGGACTTGGACTTCCAGTACCAGTTTATAGAAGAGTTTTACTTCGGATGGAACCTTCAGTCTCGGACTTTCAGTCCCCTATAAACGCAGGTCTAGTACACAAGGTAAATGTGAATTTACCATGGAATACAGTCGTTATTCACCGTGTCTCCCTGATGTTTAAGATCAAATTATTAGAGAATATCAAGAATCGCGGATTAACTACAAACGAAGTAATTTGATTAGATCTCACAATATTCCTCAGATACATCGCTCTGTACTGATAGAACTTTGGTACAGAGAATAGCCCAGTTAAAACAGTTACAACAGCTCATTTGCTTAAAAAAACCTAAAATTTCGGTATTTCGTGATTCTTAAGATATGCTTACTAAAATATAAGTTAAAAAATTAATGGTAATTAATTTTATAAAAAAATTTATAATAATTTTATAAAAAAGATTAAAATTGTTTAACAATTTTTTAAAAAATTTATAAAAAAAATTTTTAATCATTTTTTAAAAAATGTTTAAACATTTTTAATAAACTTTGGCACATTCCAGCTGATGTGCTGTAACTTTCCTCAAATATTTTTATTTTGTGTGCGTGTAAACAATTATATTCGTACACGCTTGTAGTTATATGTATGAGTTTACTGCCATAATAGCAAAATTTACTGCCATAAAATATACTTCTGGCTAGAACTTTTTATGGCTAATTATGGCAGTAAAAATTTCCGCTTCGTAGGGGAATTTGACATTTAACTCAGTAAAATTTTGCTGGATTATGTTTTGTCCTTATCGTTCTAAAGTACTTTCAGATAAGGGGAAACTACTTACTCTGTTTTCTAGCAATGTTCGAGTAATGTAAATCAGCCATTAGTCTAGATATATTGTAATATTTAAAGTTATTTACAAAAACAATTTTTTTAATATTCTTTAAATTAAGAACTTACATTTCCAAATTTAATTCATTTGAGCTAAGTTTGAGATAATGATTCTTGAGATTTACTTCCCGTAAAAGCTGAAGGTAATAATTTGAATATAGTTATAAATGATTTCGTAGAAATATTCCATTCTTAAACATTCAAAAGAAATTGATTTATAGTCAATTAAATTAATTGTTATAAAACTTTTATTATACCCCCGCAGTTCTGAAAAAGAAATTTTGAAATTTAAAATTTGTAAAAAACGTTTTCATATCTTCCCCAATTTAAAATCAATTTGTCAAGGTTATCTACACGGTTAAAAAAATTGGTATAAACGGTGCACATATTTTATACTTTCGATCTTATTAGTTCCATGAATCCAATTTTTCATAAAAAATTTAATACATATACGGATATCGACAAAATAGTCTCATTTCTTATCCGAATTTTATACAAAAGCATAATGCAAACGACCATAGGATAGACCGTATCAATTTAAATATAAGCATCAATTAGGTCCAGGATAAAACTAATACATTAACTAGATATTTGAGAGCCTGATACTTTGTTTTTGGTGTAAACTCTACATTTTCAATAATATTAAAACCATTCAAATTATTCGAATCAATAGAAATAACTAGAAATATATCATACGAACTCAAGCGAGTTACGCATAACTAAAAATTTGTCGCTGGTCGGCACACTTAGGCAGTATGTAGTTTTTTTATCGTGCCACGGTGGTAAGTTGGTATACAAGTATCTTTGGTGGTACCCTAGTTAGTGATACCAGGGCATCACCAGATATTCATGTTACGTTGACAGCACCACTGCAACGTGCCGTATCGACTGGAGTAGGAAGAGCTGAAACCTCAGTTCTCGATGCTAGATAACCGTCTTAGGCCAATGCCACACGAGCTGCAAAATGACCTCGCGTCCAATTGTCCGCGCGTCATGATGAAAAATTGGTTGCTATCACACCAGCTTTAAAATGACCGCGCGTCATGATGACAAATTCGTTGTTGTTTTATTCACTCTACTGAAAATTGTGTTGCTCTGCTTTTAAACCAAAGTCCTCGAATAAACAACGGCAGACTTCCAACCATGATTCTTTTTTTTTAATGTGGTCCTTGTACTTTACGTTGCTAGTATCCCAAAACTCTGGCCTCTGGCTTATCTCTACTATCATCCTCTCAACATCAATTTCTGCAGTCATAAGGGAAAAAATTTAACACCATATAAAAACACTTCACACTCCGAGTATCTAATTCAAAATGACGCGCGACTATTTGGCAGCTCGTGTGGCAATACAGATGCCTAGCTATAGTCCTCATGACGCTCTACAGTTCGCGCCAGAACGCCAGACAAAATTGGTTCGCGCGGCCACAGCGCGGCCTTTTGGTCGCGGGGAGCTCATGTGTACAGTTCCATTATAGGTACATACTCTCATGCCGCGCGGTCAAATGGTAGCGCGGCATCCGACGATCGTGTGGCATTGGCCTTAAGGTGCAAGCTTCGAATTAGGAATGTAGGACAGTATGGTTCAGCCACACTGTAAGTCTGGAGTTAGACAGTCATCTGCACGAATTCCACGACTCAATAAGTCGTATAGAAATTAGATTTCACTGATTTGTAGATACTAGCCAAGCGGAATATCCTGCAGCACGAGACTCTTAAGGCGATGACACAATGGTGGCTTCGGCTCTCGCTCCGGCTTCGGAGCCGAAGCCTGTCCAAATCAAATGTGTGTATGGCAGTGATACTTAACCCAATGGCGGCTCCGGCTCCGTCTTCGATTTGGGAGCCGCAGCCACTATCAGTTGATATTTGATTTTCAGCGGCTTCACGATGTCATACAAAGAAAAATTGATTGAAATGGTGAAAGAAAATTCCTTGTTGTACGTAAAAAACGGCAAAGATTACAAAAAATATTTTTAAAAGGAAAAAGTGTGGAAAAGAATAAGCGAGGAAATTCGTATTCCTAGTGAGTGTTTAATTCATTTCTATCTTCTTTATTGTAATATTTTTAATTAATTATTAGTTTTCAAAATTTTTCTATACATTTGAAAACTTAATAATATAAATTAAAGTTGTGATTATGAAGCAGTATTTATTATTTGAATTATTTGAATTAAACAAAATATTTTTTTTACTTAGAGAAATTGAAACCGAGGTGGATATTTTTGAGGAATACATAAATATAGACTTGAGTATTTTTTCTTCAATTCCCTCTGTATTTAACTAGTTCTTTACGAATCTACGAAGCCGCCATTGTATCATAGTCGGCTTTGATTTCAACGATTTGAAAGTAGCTGGCTTCGGCTCCAAAGCCGAAGATGGAGACGACCATTCTGTCATCGCCTTTAGGTTGTCCTATCTGAGCTGCTGATTATTTTGACCAGAACTGTACAAACACAGGATAAGGTTAGAGTGTCCTGTAAAAAAGATAGCAAGACAAAAAAAAAGGCAAAAGAAAATGCTGGCATGACAGCTAGCACATGAAGATTCTTTGGTGTCTTATTTTAGTTGTCGAAACACGACGATCTTAGCTACGTACTTAACACACTACTGAGGACTTATAACCGCAGGAGGAATATAGCAAGAATACACCACATGTCGATCCGATGAAAGCGTTTCCTCTATTTTTGTTGTGCGGTCGAGCGGTCCAGATCTTCGGTAAAGATAATAGGAACTTCTGTATGCGATAGTATTCCGTAACTTCTGTGAAATGATAATGATTGGGCGGTACCCTTGGTATATCAAGTCAAGCTGAACGGAGTACCTGAAAAGAAAACACATGCACCGCCATTTGAGCGGGCATGAACATAAAACACCGGTATCTTGAATGGTGTTCCTGCTTCTTTTATTTGGAAGGCTTCTTATTTTCTCTTCAGCGAGAGATTATTTCATTCTTTTCTTTTTTAAAAAAAAAAACCTTATAAACTTTTTCTTACTTCTGTTTCTCTTTGCTTCTGACAAGTGAATCATCTATTTGTTTTTTCAAAAGTATTTCGAACAAAATTATGGCTACTTAAATAACGCTTTCTACGCTCAATGAAGTAATAATAGCTGGGACTTTAGACAGGTAAAATTACCCGATTTAAAAAAATGTTATTTATTATTTCATATGATATGAAATATCTATTCTAAATTTTAACAGCTACCTACCATTTGCGGATCATAATAGTAAAATGGAAACTTTCAAATCTCTTCTGAATATTTTTCCTTCAAGTTTTTACGATATTTGACGGTTTGTCTAAAATTTCCTTTAATTTCAATACTTTGTGCAAAAACCACTGCATTTTGTAAGAAAAGTATTTCATTTTTCATTTCTTCATTACTACTTTCTGATAATGATATTGTTGTCTCCGTTGGGGTGCTAGCAATAAACATATACAGGGTGTCCCGTATGTGGTCTGGCACCCGAAGGCTACGGATAGGTCATGCTTAGACAAACACAAAATTTTGTGGTTGGGGGGAGGGGAATCCTAACGGTTTCGGGGATAACGGTACTTTAAGATATTTCGGAATGTAGCTTCTAAACGTTACATCCTATTACGATGATTTGCTAGATAGGTAATCGTTGGATTTTTCTATTGGCCTATCAATTTTTGTCCTCTTCCTTTGCGTTTGGAAGTTATGTCTCAAGAAAGTTAAAATTTCGGAATTTTTACTCGTTTTTTTTTTTACTTAACTACTATTTTTATCAAAAAACACGTCATCAATATCCATTTTTCATATTGAATTTAAAAATCGCAAAAGCTTAGCTTTAATATGACCTATCACACTCTGTACCCAAAATGTAACCCTTTCTGCGTTTTTTGCACTTTTTCTTAAGCATCTCAAGCGAAAATGGTTGAAAAAGTTCAATAAGTGTCAGAAAGTATGCAATTATCTTTTGGAAATGACCTTTTTAGCCATTTTCGCTGGAGATGCTTAAGAAAAAGTGCAAAAAACGCAGAAAGAGTTCATTTTGGGTACAGAGTGTGATAGGTTATTTTAAAGCTAAGCTTTTGCGATTTTTAAATTCAATATGAAAAATGGATATTGATGACGTGTTTTTTGATAAAAATAGTAGTAAAATAAAAACAAAACGAGTAAAAATTACGAAATTTTAACTTTGTCGAGCCATAACTTCAAAACGGAAAGGCTGACGGAAACATTGGAAAGGTGCAACGATTATCTATCACTAAAGTTTAAATCATCATCATCGGAAGTAACGTTCAGAAGTTACAGGGTAATCTATAAAAACAGACCCAAATACCTTATAGTCCCGTTATCTCGGAAACTGTTACGATTTCCATCTTATTCCAAAAAGTTTGTCTATTCTCAAGGGAATAACTTTTTCCCCGTTAAAAGTACATAACTCGTCTGGTACTCTAATTGTCGTTTCTGGCTATATGAAAACCAGCTATGGCTTTCTTTAACAATAAAATCTAAGTATCTGGGAAGGACTGTGCATCCATGTTCTACAGCTAAATGAAGCGAGTGGCAAATGCGTTTTACAACAATCAGGTCTGGTATTGAATCTTTCAGTATTGTCGATACCGAAAATTGTGCTCCCACCATTACGTTAGCACTATCAACACCTATTCCGATAAGCATTTCTAATTTCAGTCCCGCTTCCAATAAAGTTCCCTTTGCCGCATCTGATATTGAAGTAGCATCGCCGGATTCAAATTCTAATATTTTGAAAAAAGTAGTTTCAATTTTTTGCTTTTGCTTACTAAAATATTTGATCATGATAAAGAGCAACTTTTTAGTATCGATCGAAGTGCTTTCATCAATTATTAAGGAGTAAGCATTATCTGAAACGTCTTCAAGTAAATCATTGAAAAAGCAAGAAGAAATGACATTTTTAATTAATGCAGTACACTTTGTCCTGTGAAGTCTTAAATCACTTGAAACCTCTGAATTTGGATCTAAGCTTCTGATAAGTACACCTAAATGATCGACTGTTTTCAGCGAGCAGTGTTCAGCAATAAAGGCAGAAATTTTTAACTCCGATATTTTACGTCTTTCGCTTATTGTAGTTTTAAAATAACTGGACATTTTTGAAGTTGAAGTTGTTGTACCTCTAAATGTTTTTGCGATTTCGAGTGAAGAGCAAGATCATTTTCTTTTTGCGCAAGTAAAGTACATTTTCACAATTTACACATAGCTCTTGTATCGTCTCCGGGAGCCTCAGGCAACCAATCTATAACGTATGCAATTATACCTATATTATAATTTCGAAAATATTTATACTATTCGAAAAGTTTTGTACACAAAACTAATGTTTAACAAAAACTAAACGAAACTAATGAAAAATGAACTATAAAATTATTCACCTCGGTAAAATCTCCCATGCCTTTTTGTATCGCCGAAAGTATTTTTGATCTGGTTTTGTCTTAGACATGATCAGCACGAATTGCATAGACTTAGAAAGTCAATTGAATGCTAACTAAAGCAGTTAAGAGTATTTATAAATTTTACGATAAATAACTACAATCACAATGCACAAAACTAAATAATAGTTTTTAATTTCAACTTTTTTTTAAAAAGTCAATAATAAACACAAACTGCAAGCAATTTAAAATGTTTTTAAGTTTCACTATTGAACAATCACAATTAAGTCAAAAATAAAAATATGCATCTATCTGCCACCACGATTTGAAGAAAATATAATATAAAAATTTAGCCGAAATACCCAAAACTCACGAACCAGCAAAATGGAATGGATGATTGACATTTTTTAGACGGGCTATTTTAAGATGCCCTCTGATATACCTCAAAATACCCATCATGTAAGTTTGTGTACCTCCTACCTGTCAGTCGTAAATAGAAAACGGTTTGAATGAAAATGCATGCTTAAAACAAATACACAGATAGCTTTACGATGTTATGCTCGAAAATAGAATGACCATGATACATGTTCTCTCAAAACAACCAATGCTACCTCAAGAGCTACCTGTCCTACCTGTGATTTTAATTGGTGCTCTTTTTTATCCCCACCCTTCTGCACATAAGTTTCGACAGTCAGATTCTGAAAACTAATTCGTGTGAATATGGAAATCAAGGTCACCATAATACATATCTGCTACTGTTTTTATACCCTAGATGAAATCATAGTGTATACTAAGTTTGTCATTCCGTTTGTAACACCTCGAAATAATTATGGTAGAGCAAAATGGATTAGACAACCACGCATAATATTAAAAGTTATTTTGATTTTTGCATGTCCGTCCGTCTATCCGTCAGTCCGTCCGTCTGTCCGTCAGTCCGTCCGTCCGTCCGTCTGTGCGCACGATAACTTCAGAACGCGTATACTTAGAGAGCTGAAATTTTGTACACGGACTTTAAAAAAAAGTAAAATTAAGTTCGAAAATGAGACAAATCGGGCAACTTCTTCGTGGGGTTGCCATACAAAACTTTCGTTTTCCATTATATATTTGAGCACTGCCTGAGAACGCGTCAACGTAGAGAGCTGAAATTTGGTACATGGTGTTTTCATTGTACTAGCAAATAAAATTTCAAAATGGACTAAATCGGGCAACTTCTTTTTGGTGTTGTCATATAAAAATTTAGGTTTTTACGTATACTGTGAAAACGATCAGTCCAAGACATTTTTATTGTCCTAAAAACTTGTTCAGAATACGAAATCCTATAAAACTGCTTATAATAATTTTTTCTGTCCGACAAACCGTTCTAGAAATATATGCGAAAAACCATTTCAAAATTCAAAATTGTTCAAATGGGTGACCATACGAAATTTCATACGGGCATTCATCTAGAGTATCATAAGAATTGATCTTAGACCAATTTTAGCTTTTTTACTTGTTTTGTTTTAGCATGATCTGCAGCGTGATGCAGATCAAGATACCTTCCGGTATACCACGCGATTCCTTAAGGTAGTCTGATCAAAAAATTGTTCCACATACCCCCTCCTATTCTCAAATATTTCCAAAACATTGATTTTTTTTACACACAAATTTGATAAATACCGTTATTTATGTCAAAAACTTTTGGGTGTAAAAAAATCAAAATTTTGGAAATATTTGAGAATAATTTAAAGATGCTTAATTAAAAAATACAGAGTAATACACTTTTTAACAGCTACTATTCTTAGCTATTTAATAAGCCAACAATAACCAAAATCTATAGTGTGATTCAAAAGTTATACTCATTTATTCCCATCAGGGTTTGGCGAAATCTTCAACTGGCCACAACTCCTAAAGGAAGGTTTCTAGGAGGGGGTATGTGGACCAATTTTTTGATCAGACTACCTTAAGGATTCGCGTGGTATACCGGAAGGTATCGTGAACTGAATCACCCTGTATATAATTTTTTTGTCTTCAGGTTTCGTTTCGTTTGCTGATGTTCTTAGAAAAACGATATTGTTTGATGGATTTCATGGGTTAACAAATTTCCATAGATATGTATGTGCCAGCGAAAGTGGCATTAAATATAATTATTTTATCAAATGCAGGTCATTATTGTATTTTCCCCATTATTTTAATAAAAAAAAAAGCTTAAAATAATTTTTTTGCCACAAATTTAGCAAAATCGTAGTGACCCGCAATAGTTACCCCAGCGAGAGAAAAAAAATCCAATTTGGGGGAAAAATAACGCAACCTGGCAACTCTTCGCACTAGTTAGTTCTAAGTATTAAAACCGTTTCGGTTTCATTATCTAAACAATCTCGTTAGTTTTTATTATTTAAGTTGAAAAAGGCATAAAAATAAAACTTCATTCGTTTTATTTCGTTTCTATGAAAAATTTCGAACACATTTTCAAACATTTTGAGTTTAGAAAAAATTGAGATTTTTATGAGTTTTAAGTTGAGGAAATATTTGTTTGATATAAACGTGCAAAATAAGGAAATATTTTAATTTTAAACTTTCAGGTTCGCAGAGAAGTTAAGACATTTACAAAGTTTTAAATTAAGTCGAAACTGACATAAAAAGTTTAAAACTTGTTTTTACCTGAAAACTTTCTGCAGGTTTTAAAAATAAACTAGAATTTTTAACCGTGATGGGACTTATCTCCACGGCATTGAGATTGACAAAGATCGTTTTTATACCGAAAGCAGGGAATAACCACTCACTGAGATAAACTCGAATAGCCTATTATTCTGACATTATTTCTCCTGAAAACTCTATAGAAAATAATAGACAACTATGTATATCCGTACGATGTCCCTAACAATCTAGGAAATCCCCAGATGATAAAGAGAGTAATTAAAGGAGCCACTAGAGTGTGCCCACATGGAAGACCTGTATCATTACTTCTATGGCTCTTTATTATGGATGATTTATTTAGCCTAAGTACTATAAAAGGCCGGTTTTAAGGGCCAGATATACGCTGATGACATTGTCATTTGTGTTAAAGGGAAATTTGAACCAGCTTTACCCGAGCTTATGCAAACCACCCTTAACATTGTTACTAGAATATGTTACCAGAATGTGAGACCATCAATAAAACAACAAAAAACGGTGATTGTCCCCTTCGCTCTGGAAAGGAGCCTCCAGTGCCCAGCTCCTACACTAAATGGACTTACACTAAAATATTCCAAAAAAGCCAAATATTTGTGGGTAATCCTACATAGCATGCCTACTCATAATTACCATCACAAAATTATAACCAAAATAGCCATGTGGACACTTGGTTCATGCCAAAAGGAAAACGTGGAATGTGAACCCCAAATTGGCTTTATGGATCTTTCGGGGTATAATCAGACCCATACTTTCTTACGGGTAAATATCTGGTGATATAAAACGATGGTGATATAAAACGATACAGATAACTACCTAGAAGACTCTTTATATGGCTCAAGGAATGTCTATTTCATGCGTTACTGACGCCTTCACATCATTTCCTCAACGAGCATTTGAAGCCATTTTCTTTAAGGCAGAAACACATCCAAGCAAATTTCATGCCTGGCCTTTCTCATGCCTCCTCGCAGTTGGCTTTACGGTTTGCCTCAAAGAATTGAAAACAAAATGCCACCACCGGCTCGGTCCCAATATTGTCATTTTTATATTGAAAAAGAAATAAGTAGTCCTGAGAGAGCAATATATCCAACATTGACTAAAGTGAGTCTGGAGGCTAGCCTTAAAACTAGCTGCTCCGCTTGGTTTTTTGTTGGCTCATTTACAAACCTTTGCTGGAAATTTTGATAACGCCTTGAGTAAGCCTCGATACATCGACGTGTTTCTATTTTTATCCAGAGGGCAGCAGCGGCTAGTATCCATAGGTGGAAAAGGTGAGATGATTACATTTCTTCTGGAGTGGGACATTGCAACATCCTCGAGCAAGTCCATATTAAAGGCGCAGAACTGTAATTGATTTTGGTTTAACTAGATAGAGCATGTGTCAAGTTATCTCTAATTAATTGTCTTAGATAATTATTTTATGTAAATATATATATTTTTTTGTTTTAATTAACTTAGCTAACTTTTACTCATCTCTCTATTAATATTCTTATCAGCAAAGGAAATGAACAAATTATAACTACATTGACTTTTCCTAGCATCCGATAGATGTCACTACTGGCAATCTCCGAATTTTAATCATACGAGAAGACACTTTATATGATTGGGACTATACTATGAAACTAGTGGCTATAATCATATAATTTTTAGATTCGGCTCGCTAAAAGCACCAATTTTAAAGATCCAATTGAACAATCGAATCGATTACTTTCCATAAAAAAGCCAACCTTTTAAAGTTTTACGCTAACAAATTACAGACCTGCCACAATTTCTTGAAGATCATTTCTCAACCCGACAATACAAATTATAATGAGCACATTAGTTTCAGAATATTTCCAATATATTACGAGTCCGGTGCTCAAATGAAGCACTTCACTTAGCTACAACTAATGAGCAGATTTAAAAAAATTCTTTATTATTTTAAGAAAAAATAAATACTTTTTAATTACAAGCTTAAAAACCCTCCAGAATTGAAGAAAAAAAGGTTCAAAAATAATTCCTATAGTCTCCTGATAAAATTAAATAACGAAGGGAAAATGCAAAAGAGGATTTCAGACGGGGATTAAATCGAACCAATGTCATAAAGTTTTATCAACAATGGCCGAGACTATAGAACCATTTTAATTAATTCCATAACTTTAGCAACCAAATTGCAATAGCAATTGACTTTCATCAGATTTTGACCACAGTCGCGTTTGTCCTTAATTGACTTTTAAGTTTGATGCCCTCTCTAGGTTGGTTGCATGGAGAGAGAGAGATTAATCACGAACGTATATACGTACATAATATGCTGATGGGATGAACTGTAAAGGAGTAAACCGATTAGTTACAAAAGTTGCTGGTCATCTATCTTCCTTTCATTAAGGCTAAAGGGTAGATTTCCTGTAATTACATACAGTCGTCACACCGTTGTTTGGCTCAATGTTACAAATATAATTTGACGAAATGAAATCCTTTTTGTGTGTTGTTTCTCTGCAAAGCATACAGCAAGAGTTCAAATGTCATATCAATTACAGTTTGTATGTCACGTTGCGGCGTCATTCGAAACCTGGATACTTTTGATATTTATTGGAATTTTTTTTCATTGCAACTTAATCCCGCCAGAGTTATTAGGCGGTAATTACTATGAATTATACAATAAAATATGTCTTTCCATTAGTCTCATGACTTGACACATCAATGCATTGCTGCCAGCCAGTCACAATGTTGGAGCGCAAACATGTGACCTAAGAATGGCGATGAACAAGAAAGACTCAAAGCCTTATTTGATGGCCAGTGCCAGATTTAAAGATTGCGCCAATCTTATATTAAAGATACCTTTCGGATCTTGATATTGCGGGCGCTTGCTGCGCACACACCACCCGCTTATATTATGCAATTGCAACAATGAGACCAGACCAAGCTAGCTAAGTAGTTAGTTAGTTAGCAAGAGTTGGTTGCGCCGACTCTATGGACTTGGGATTGTACTCAGATACATACATGGAGGTCTCAATTCGAGCTCTCAATCAATATTCACATTTTGACAATAAAATTTTTTATTTTTTATTTTTCATTTATTTTTTTTTAACATAAACAAGCCTACCCGGCCGGTACGACAACCTTTGCCAGGTTTTGGTGTCATCATGTCAACTAAGATTGCGTTGGCTGTGCTAGCATGGCAGCATGAAGTACGTATGTATGTAATTGCGCTTTGCATTGTAATTCATCCGATTGGACACTTGCACGACTGTCAAGACTGTCATCCTTTGCATACTTATCTGATGCTTTCGATTATTTGCGTTTCTTTTTACACGTCACGTCCTTCGTATGTCAAATTATTCCGCAATAGTTGAAGCTGACAAGTTTCTGTTGTGATGTATGGAGTTTTATCGGATTCCATTTTCACAGTAGGTAGGTGCCATTTACTATACTGCAATTATTCGCAGGAAGTCGAACAATCTTATTGAAAAATAAAAAGAAGAAGAAAAATCGCAATTATGTGTAAGTATAGGAAACCTTCACCTGATTTTATCGCACAATGACTGCAAAAAGTCAACTGCCATCTAATCAGAGAATTTCACATGTCTTTATCGTTGTAATACGATACAAGGTTACCCAGCTAAGAGATTACTTAATATGTGTGCGCCTAGCTAGTTGCATGGTCATTTATCTGGGGTTTGAATTAAATACAAATCGTAATTCTGCTGATATTAAGTACTGCTGTGTATCGGGTTATAGATTATAGAGTGCTGATCATATTTCAATGTATACCATAAAGGTTGGATCATTGATACATCAGGGAGAAGGTAAGAATTTCGGGACTAAATAATTGCTGATTTTATAAGAATTATAAGAAAACCAGACAAAAGCATGTGGACGATATGGCTGAGTTTATCTCACCTCATTTGAACACCCAAGTCCATTTTTTTTTCAAAGGACAGTAGACCCTATCTCAAGCACGGAGGCCATAGCGGTCCTTTGTGCTGTCCTGCTAGAAGCCGTATCACAAAAACCTTCCTGTCCTCTTAATGAAGCGCAACAGGTCTTGGTGAGGCAGGTTTTTCAGCTCATCCACAGATATAAGGGCAGATCCCAGAGTATCCAGCCTGCTCCGGGCGAAGGCTGGACACGCACACAAAAGGGTTCGGTTCTCTCCAGATCTCCCTCCAGGCAGGACAGACACTCAGGGATGTCAACAACTCCCGGAACCCCTGCTATAATAATTATAAACTAATCGCTGAAGGCAAGTATTTTGTCTAAAGCTTGGAAGGAATCGATAGTTGTCTCAATTGAGAAGATACCTAATAATTGTGAAAATTTCGTCCAATAAATATGCTACCCGTGGAAGAAAAATACTGGAATGACAAGCAGTTAACAGACTAGTAGAGTATAACTATCGAATCTAATAAGTTATAAGCTGAAGAACAGTTAAATTTTAGAGGTGGACTCTCATGTGAAACCGTCCTAAATTGGATAATATTTCACTTGCAGAAATGAGGTGAATGCCGGTAATGCTGTTATAGCTGTATTCTTGGATTTTAAACGGGCTTTTGAGACCTTAGATAGACAAATCTTATTACACCAGCTTTCAATGTATACAATAGAGGGAGTGGAATAGAAGTGGTTTGAATCCTATCTATTAGAACTATAGCAGGCGACTAAGATGAATATGTATCATACTCTTAGAATCAGTCGAAGATAAACATAGTGTACCACAGTTCAGTTCTGGGCGCTGTTCTATTTCGCTTATATATTAGTGATACTAAGTATATGATTAGTTATAGCAAAGAACATATATAACTTAACAAGAAGCTTCATCTGGCCTCTAAAAATGCACAAGTTGTATGCTTATTTGTTGATGCGGTCGGGAAGTAACAGACGGGAAGAAGCAAAGATTTGAGACTGAGAGAATGCTACTCTGTTCTCTTTGTTACCGCCACCCCATAACTGTACATGTACATACGCCGATACCAGCTAGCCATGCACAGTTTCACTTTGCTGCCTGATTGCTTGTCGTCCACCAAATCCTATCCCATCCGGTCATCTTGTTATTCTCCCCCTTTTCTACTGCACTGCAATGCAATGTAAATGAAAGTTCTCTCAAACAAAGTATTTTTGATGCAACCGGTTTCCTAGAGAAGAGGTAAAAGATGCAAAGAGAACACGCAATACAATGCGGTTCATTCGTTGATTGTTGAGCGCGATTTTCTGCATCGTCGATTTTTGCGACTAAGAACTAATGA
Organism: Dioctria linearis; assembly: GCA_963930735.1. NCBI lineage: Eukaryota > Metazoa > Arthropoda > Insecta > Diptera > Asilidae > Dioctria > Dioctria linearis. Next base: position 303,843,533 of record OZ005740.1, on the reverse strand, counting down.
AAGCCGTAATTGTTATAAGACAGTTAGAAATAAAGCAAATTCCAAGATACGTGCAGCTAAATTTCGCTATTTCAAACGCAGGTTTGATATTAACCTGCCTCCAAAAAGACTGTGGAACAATTTAAAACGCTCAGGTATTTTTCAAAAAGATACAGATACATGTGAACTAGATCCTAATACCTTGAATGTTCATTTTACATCAACACAATCTGTTGCTCTGAATTCTGCCACTTCTTCTGAAGATTTTGTTAATGGAAATGCAGGTGAAGCTCATACGGACGGTCTTAGTTTCCGTTGTGTTGATATCGAAGAAGTCAGTAAAGCTTTCCATTCGATAAAATCTGATGCAGTGGGTCCAGATAGAGTTCCTCCCCAATTTCTCAAGATAGTTCTACCTTATATAATTCATTCTATCATGCATATCTTTAATGCTTGCTTGACAACTTCTGAATTTCCCACCTGTTGGAAGGTCGGAATTGTGCGGCCAATAGCTAAAATTAGGAACCCAAGTAACGTAACTGACTACAGGCCAATAAGTGTATTATGCTATCTTTCAAAGGCCCTTGAGAAGATAATTTATTCCCAAATAAGTGAACACTTGGAAAGCAAAAAACTCCTAACTCCCTGGCAATCGGGCTTCCCTGCTTTCCATAGTTGTGAAACCGCTCTCTTAAAAGTCACCAGTGATATTCGTAAATGTTTAGATAGCAATGACCTTGCAGTGTTGACCCTACTGGATTTTTCAAAAGCTTTCGACAGTGTCAATCATCCTAAGTTACTGACAAAATTAGCTTCACAATTCAATTTTTCTACGTCGGCCATTTCTATAATAGCTGATTTTTTGGAAAATAGATCCCAACAGGTGATTGCTGATGAGCGTCTCTCAGAAGTACTACCTTTACATTGTGGAGTACCCCAAGGATCTATTCTTGGACCACTATTGTTTAGTCTGTATATTAACGATCTTCCTAATGTCATCCAGGACTGTAACATCCATTTGTACGCAGACGATGTACAACTATACCTGAATAGGCCGATTGGTCTAATAGAAGACTGCGTAGACCGCCTCAACTCTGACTTGGAGCGAGTATCAAGATGGGCGTCCGAAAATCAGCTTATATTAAATCCCACTAAATCCCAATCAATGGTTTTTTATAGACAACAGCTTGTTATAAGCGAGTTGCCTCCGGTCATTCTTGATGGAGTTACCCTGCCTTATGCGAATAAAGTTAAAAATCTCGGCTTTACTCTGAACACCTCAATGAGCTGCTATGACCATGTAAATGGAATAATTCGTAATGTCTATGGTGGCCTTCAGAGACTGTGGTTATCAGCTAGTATACTAACAGAGCCCTTACGTTTAAAATTAGTTAAAGCGCTTTTATTGCCATATTTTATTGGGTGTTGTCTAATTTACCCCCGTTTAGATTCTTCTTGCGCTAGAAAATTGGAGGTTGCTTTTAATGATTGCACGAGATTTGTCTTTGGGCTGAAACGATTTGATCACATTTCTCCGTTTCGGTTGCATATTTTTGGATATTCTTTAAACACTTTTCTTGTTCGAAGGCAGTTAATTTTTCTTCATAGAATTACATATCGAAACCGTGTACCTTCTTACTTACATGACGAGTTAGTTTTCCGGGGTTCATCTAGAAATCTTAGTATTTTAATTCCGGATACAGATATTCCATAATGAAGAATTCTTACTTTGTTCGAATAATACGTTTGTGGAATTCACTTCCTGCCAACTTTCAAAGATCCAGCGCGTTGGGGGCTTTCAGGGAACTTTTATACCAATACTCGCCTATTAACAACTTATGATTACATAACTTATTTATTTTTGCACTCACTCAAAACAGAAAGGACTTAATTGTCACTGTCAGAGATCTTAATTTTTAAATTATTTTTTTTTCTTCTCTGTTTTTTTTTTCTTTAATCAATACAACTATGTTATTTTAATTGCTATTATTGAATTTATATACTTCATTCTGAATTCTGCTATTATTCTTGTTTAATTTTTATAATATTATTGTTTCAATTAATTCTTTTTTTTTTCTTAATCTTCTAACTTTTTAGCTTTATTTAATTTCATTTTGTTTTTCTTTTAAGTTTATTCATTAGCTTTTGATTTTCATATATAATACATTCAGTATCAGTCGGTGCAGGTAAAAGATTTTGTAAGTCTTATTGTACCATTTGCCAAGAAATAAAAATTGAATTGAATTGAATTGAATGCATGCTCATACGCTAGCTCTGGAGATGTGCTGGTACTTTGACGAACCGTCAGCTGCAACTCACCGCTGATGACTGGCGGCGGGTCATCAAAGCAGAGAGTTTTCGTAAAATTTGTGAGAGCGGGCCGCAATCAAAATTAACTGAATGACTTAATATTAGGTTATCTTTGGTCGTAATATCAAAGTATAATTAAGTATAAGTAAGTAGAGACAGAGGCGAACAAAATAGGAAATTTTTCGTGTTTTTTAGAATGAAACAAGTAATTTCATATACTTTCGTCTTTTTCATGAATGGGGGAAAAGAACTTGGTTATACACTATTGTAGTGCAACCGAGACAACGAGCTAAAAACAAAAATCCAGAGAACGTAGGATTACCCGAACGACAAAATCTTATTGAATCCCTCAAAATCCTATCAAACTATTCATAATAATGTACATCAGGTCACACTATCTCCCATTTTAAAGAAAAAGATAAATTTCGCTTTGGCCCACATGCTGAAAGGAGATGAAAAGTTCCTCTCAAATAAAATTCTCATTTTTCCCGAAAACATCAGTGAATCCAGCATGAGCTCTCCCACTTATTCTCTTCATAGCAAAACGAATGTAAACAGAAAAACGTGCTGTTCAAATATCATGGGATTACACCAACAAACATTAGAATTCCTACGAAAAACATTGGGACAACTCCGCCCATTCTCTCTTATTTACGAAAAACATTGGGAAAACTCCACCCATTCTCTCTTATTTACGAAAATAAATCATTTGCCATTCCATTTCGTTACATGTAATCTTCGCTTTCACATTTTTTGTCTTATTCGTAAAATGTTCAAAGAGGGTTTGATTTATTTTTTATTTTTTTCTCTTCCTTCCTTCCTTTTCTCGCCGTGTACATTTAAATGGAAAACAATCGGAATACTCTTCGGTGTCCTTTCATTTATTTAGTTATTCTTTGGTAATATCACCTCCGGAAAGTGGCGGATCGCCAACAAGTAGAGATTTTTCATACAATTTGTGAAAGCGGGTCAAGATCTAACGACCCTCCATATAAAATATTACGAGATGCATATTGTCGTTATTTGCGGACGATACTTTAATATTGATAAGTGTTAAGAACATTCACAGTATGTGCAATGTTCCCTTCTAAGACGAAATTGAACATCTGGTAGAATTCTTATTATTATTTCCAATGAGATTTATAATCCTATCTTTTGAGTCCTTTCCAATAACTTACCTAATTAGCTGGGTAGACTTATACAAGATAGTAATTGTTGGGTTGTCTGTAGGTTTCCCCGGTTTCAGGTTAGCAATTGTTTTTGCCACTTTCCACTTTACTGGGAAGTATTTAAATTTTAGAAAAGAGTATCGTCCTTTTTTCTATTTTGCCTTTTCTCTCTAAAGCTTTTGAAAAAAATCCTGCATACAAAAATTACAAGTTATTTAGATAGGGAGAACTAAACTAAACTAAACTAAAATTCAATCGGGATTTAAATCAAACCGGAGCTGTATTTCAGCGTTGCTTAATATAACAGATGATATTAGGAAATCATTTGATAATGAAGAACTTACAGCGTTCGTCCTCCTTGACTTTTCCAAGGCCATTGACACGGTTAACCACATATTACATATTATTAAGTAAACTGGCTTTTAAATTCCATTTTTCAAATTCTGCATGAAAGTTGGTTAGGTGCGACCTTTGCGAGCGTCAAAAGAGTGTAGTCTGTCCTAATTCTGCTGTAGTATCTTTTATAATTTTTAAAGAAAAACCTGGGAGCAGTCGTGTGACTTTGACTCCACTGGAGCGGCTATTAACAGCTCAGACTCCGAGATAAAATGGGGGTATGAATAGTAGGAGCAGCTGTACCGCTTAGTACTCCTATGTGGAATAATACACGACGGTTTGTAACTTTCTCGATAAATCAAGAGAACTGAATGAATTCAATTTATTGATCGTTCTTAGCCTATATATACATAATTAGTAACCTATGGTACCCTATTCTTACTATTCTAAATGCTGACGCTGGGCGAGTAAGCAATGTGCATAAAATTATGATGACATGCATTTACGCGTGAAACCCCTTGACGATGAATCGTTTGGGTCAGTGGTGCAATCGCTTGCTTGTTGCAAATAAATGTATGTCATTATTATCATCAATTATTTTCGATTATGAATGGTGTTGTAATAAATTTGTGCTGATTAATTTTAGCGTTTTACATTTGTTGTGAAATTTGTGTTTACAGCTTTTTAGTGTTGTTTGTATTTATGGTATTAAATGTATATCACACCTTTCCCCCTTAGGGAAAAAAAAAATTTGTGTTTACATAAATTTTTTTTTTTTTTTTTTTTTTTTTTTTTTTTTTTTTTTTTTTTTTTTTTTTTTTTTTTTTTTTTTTTTTTTTATAGTTTGTTTACGTTAAACCTTAATTGTTTGCTCGCCGCAATGAAGCATTTTATCGCTTATGTATACTAATAGTTCATATGGTATGTTTTTGTATGTAGCTGATTATAATGAGTCTTAATTCCTAGTCGTATTTACATATACCTACTTATATATAGTTTATTATTATAGCTCTTAATTGCTCAATGGCATTAGTAATTGGGATCTTTATTGTTTACGTTTACTTATCTAGTTGATTACAATAATTCTTATTTGTCTACACCGGTGTGTAATCTAATTTAACATGCTAGAGATAGTTAGAATAATAGTACATAATTTTTAATTTTCTATCTTTCTTAGCCTATTCTTATGTATTTTGATTTTGTTCTTATTTATATCTTCGATAATGCAATTTACGTTGTCTATTGATTTAATTATATAAGGTCCGTTGTATAGAGGATCTAGTTTTCGTCTATTTTGTACTGTCATTAGTACTTTGTCGCCTACTTTGATTGATATTGGTTTGCAATTAGCATCCTTGACTTGCTTTCTTCGCACTTTAGATGCCTGGAGGTATTGTTTTGCCTTACCTATGGCTTGTTGAAGTCTGTATTTCATCTCTTTACTATACAGGTCATAATTATACACGGGATCTGGTCTATCAATTGTGAGTTCTGAAGGTAGGTCTATATTTTTGGCAAATATGAGTTCGAATGGTGTGTAGCCATGTACGGTGTTTGGTGTGGTGTTGTAGCAGAATGCGTAATATGGAATCCATGTATCCCAATCGTCTCTATTGTCATTAACAAAACATCTGAGATATTCATTTAGGCACTTGTGGTTTCTTTCTAGTGCTCCGATCGTTTCGGGATGTGCGGCGGTCGCGAACAGTTGTTTTATTTTCAGTATATTACATACTTCCGCAAAGACCTGGTTTTTGTATTCCGTTCCTAGATCAGTTTTAATTTTGCTCATAGGTCCGTATGTTAGTATGAACCCATTCACTATGGCTCTTGCTATGGAATTTGCTTCCTTGTCCTTTGTGGGTATTATTACTATATACTTGCTTAGATCGCATTGCATTGTTACTGCGTATCTGTTATCGTTGGTGGTTTTTGTAAATGGGCCGACTGTGTCAATGGATACAATGTCGAAAACTTTTGTTGGTGTTGTAGTTATTTCCATATGCTCTTTATTATGCTTTTGGTGCTTATTTTTCGCACAAAGCTCGCATCTGTTTATATATTTCGCTATTGTTTTCCTCATTTTCTTCCATTTGTACATTTCCTTCAGCTTTTTATACAGTCTTGATTGACCCAGATGTCCTCCTGTAGGTGTGGAGTGATAGTTATGTAGGATTTCGTTTATTTTCGTTGTTTCTGATATGTACCGTTGCGGTTTGAAAATTTTAACGTTTATATTTTTTAATACTTTGTTTCCTAGGATTTTAAATGCGGTTAAATTAATTATTTTAAATATCTCGCTTTCTGCAGAAAGTTTCAGAGTCTTGGTCTGAAATTGTTTATATATATCATTATCCAATACTTCGAGTACCTGCTCTAGTGCGGGCTCTACTGGTTGGTTGTTTTTTATATTTATATACCGCTTATATTTTATTTCATACTTGTGCACTATATTTATTTCTATTTGTGTTTCTTTATTACTGCAGTTCTCAATTTTTACTTTTAGTTCAGGTAATTTGGCTATCTTTGTTGGAGATGGTATCTCCCAAACGCGCAGTTGATCAGGCTGCGGGACTATAGGAGTATTTTTCATTTCATCGGACATTATGTTTTGTTCTTTTTGTTTTTTCATTGCTCGGGTTTGGACGCGTCGGACATTTATTTCCTTCAAATCATTAATGTCAAGTTGTATTCTTGATAACGCGTCGGGTCCGTTATTTCCTTTTCCTTTAATGTATTTGACTTCGAAATCGAATTCCTCTAAATCTAACCTCATTCGTGTTAGTTTAGATGATGGGTTTTTCATGCCAAAAAGATATGTTAAGGGTCGATGGTCTGTTCTTATTGTGAATTTTCTGCCATAAACATAAGGCTTAAAATGTATAATTGCCCAATGTATTGCTGCGAGTTCCTTTTCAATTACTGACTTATTTTTTTCTCCGGCAGTAAATGTTTTACTAGCGTATGCGATTGGGTGTTCTGTTCCGTCGACACTTTGTGATAAGATTGCTCCACATGCAGCATTCGAGGCGTCTGTGGAAATGGTGAATTGGGTTTTGAAATCAGGGTGCTGCAGTATTATTGGGGATATCAAACTTGATTTGAGAGCATCGAAAGATTTTTGTTGGATTTCTGCCCATTCGAATTTTGTGTTTTTCCGGAGTAGTTTGTTTAACGGTAGTGCTATTTCTGCAAAGTTGGGGATGAAACGGCGGTAATAATTACAGAATGCTACGAATCGTCTGACTTCGTCGGCGTTTTTTGGGATAGGATAATTTTTAACTACCTCGTATTTTGAACTGTCTGGGCTTATGCCTTGTGCTGATATTCGATGTCCAAGATAGGTGACTTCGGTTTGGAAAAATTTGCATTTTTCAGGATTTAATTTGAGATTACGCTCTCGTAATCTGTTAAATACTGTTTGTAAGTTTTTTATATGGTGTGACTGTGAACATCCGACGACTATGATGTCGTCAATGTACAGAAAGGCTATTTCCGGTGGTAGACCCGTCATGGCGATGGTCATCATCCTTTGGAAACTATTTGGACTTATATTAAGTCCGAAAGGAAGTCGTGTGTACTGGTAGTGACCTTGGTTAGTTGAAAAAGCTGTGAACTTTCTAGAAGATTCCTCTAATGGTATTTGGTGGAATCCGGACATAAGGTCAAGTGTAGAGAAGTATTTGGCTCGGCCCATTTGGTCGAGTATCTCTTCTATACGCGGTAAGGGAAATTTATCTGCCAGAACTTTTTTATTAAGATTCCTAAAATCAACTACTAAACGCCATTTTTTATTTTGGTTGTTGGATTTTTTGGGTACTAGTAGTATTGGAGAATTAAAGTGAGAAACAGAGTTCTCTATTATTCCGTCTACTAGCATTTTGTCTACCTGCCTATTAATCTCGGTTTTGTGTGCTTCTGGTATTCGGTAGTTTTTTGTGTATACTGCTCTATTATCAGTTAGTTCTATATTTTGTTTGTAGAAGTTATTGGTTGTTAGAGGTTCACTTTCTAACGCAAATATGTCTTCATATTCTCGGCATAATTCTTCGAATTGAAGTTTGGCGTAGTTTGGAATGCTGTTTAAGTTTAATTTGGAGATAGCTTGTTCTGTTCTTTTTGATTTTATTGTGTCTGTATTAATGACGTTAAAGTCTGAGAGGTGTTGTGTTATTATGTCGGAATGTTGTAGTGTGGTGGTTTTGTTTGTAGTGTTTAGTATCCTGACTAGTGGGTAATTTTGTGAAGTTACTGATCCTGCAATGAATATGCCTGGGTGGATTTCTTGTCCAATGATTACCATATCATTGGCACCTTCTTGTTTTTTAACCTTGAACTTTCTTATTATTTCACATCGGGGTGGTATGATAATAGAATTTTCGGATGGACCATTCAGTATTGGGATCTCTGCCGAACTTTCAGGTGTGTTTAATGTAAGGGTCCACGTATCATAATCGATAGTGGTCTTGAATTTTGTTAGGAAATCTAGTCCTAAAATTGCATCAGCCCCGAGGGAGAAATCATCTTCTACTATCTGGAATAAATGTTCGACCGCAAACTGGTCGTTAAAATGTAATTTTGTGTATGTTGCCCCAATCGACTGCCTCTTAGTATCCGTAACCCCTTGGATAATACAAGTGTTTTTAGGATAGTAAAGTTGGTCTTTATTAATTTTTCCCCTCTTGAATATGGATATTTCTGCCCCTGTGTCTACAATCAGAGTACATACTGACCCGCACATGTCGACATACGCTTTAATAAAGTTTGTTAAGGATAGGTTTAGGCAATGTATTCTTGGCTTGAATTCGTCGCAGCCCCCAACCGTGTTGTTTCTTCCTCTGGTTGGGGGGCTTGATATTCCCCCGATTCGAAGTAGTTTACATTTCTTCTTTGATTATAGGTATTATTATTATTTGCTCGCAGATTATTCTGGTAGCGACTACTGTTATTTGGTGCAGCATCACCGAAATATCTTTTATCGCGGTGGTTATATTGATTTCGTGGGTGGTTTTGTCTATTATTGGCTGCCATATTTCTATTGTACTGTTGTTTGGGCCAGCGCTCCCTGTTCCTGTTAAAATTATTTTGATTGTTGAACCCTTGCGTATTATTATAATGAAACTTTCTTGATGGGTTGGTATTATAATGCAGGACACTGCTTGGCTGCGGCTTATCTACTGCTATTGCCTTCGCTGCTAATTCTGAAAGTGTTCCTAGGCTACTAGCTTTTAGTATAATCGCTGTTTCTGTATTGGCAACATTGTTCATAAATGACTGTATTGAAAATTTTTCGGCCAATTTTTCAGCTGCTTCTCCAGCTGCTACTTTCTCTGTTATAAAGGCTCTAGTCAGCTGGCCTGATAGATTTTCTATCTGATTGGAAAAGTCTGCAAGTTTTCTGTTACCTTGCTGGCATGATCGCAGTTGTGCCAGAATAGCATCTGACGATAATTTTGCCGAAAATTTTTCTTTTAATTTGGCTTTGATCGTTGATACTGTATTTGTGCCCTCCGATATTACGTACTTGGCTTTTCCAGTTATACGTGTCTTGATGAATTTGATCATGATGGTTTTATGTTCGTTTGCTGTTAACTCGTCTAGTAGTTCCATAGACTCGATAAAAGAATCAGTTTCATCCAGCTTTCCATCGTAGGGTTGTATGAGCGATGTAGCTGTTTTTATGTCAAAACCCATCTTTGTTTGTTTTTGTGTATTTATGTTTTCTAAGATTTTGTTTGCTATACTTTCAATTTCTTCGTAGATAACTTTTATCTTCAATATTGTTTCGACGTCCGCTTGTTTAAGTGCGTTTTCTTTTGCCTTGGCACAGAGTTGATTTGTTAACTTTTCTTTCTCTTGCAGAGTTTTCTCAGAATATGGACGGTTTTTACTTTTCTTAAAATTGTCCAGAATATTTTCTAGTTCGTCCTTAATCTTTATAAGTGCTTCCATTTATCAGACGGTTGATATGTTTAATTTTGCTGGGGTACTGAGGTATCTTTTCCTTAAACCCCTCCTATGATCTTTGTACAGTATGTATACAAATTCAATGATTTTAATTGCAACCAATATGCATAAAATTATTATTATCTGATTATTCTCGACCGAAACTGTATCCTCTATAATTAGATTATTAACAATTTCCCCGTTGTTATCTGAAGTTTTGGATTGCGTTTTACCCATTACTGAAAATGTTTCGCTTATTTCCAACAACTTCAAGCAAACAGCAAAAGAAAAAAAAATTTTTTTTTTTTTTTTTTTTTTTTTTTTTTTTTTTTTTTTTTTTTTTTTTTTACATATTAATTATTTAATTATTATTATACCTTTATACTACGCTACTTCTACTTTATATTTTAAAAAAAAATAAATTTTAAATTAGATCATTAAACCCTTATCTCTTCCTTTTGATGACGTTCAGTTGTTTTTTTGTCAATATTATTAGTTTGTTGTATTTTTCCCGTTCCTCCTCAGTTGCTGCTAACTCGACAAGTACCTTGTAATTTTGAAGTTCCTGTGCAATTTTTTGTCTCTTGCCTCCTCTTTTTCGTGGTTTTGTCTCCTGAGTTTTTACACTGCTTGTGTTTCTGCTTCTATACTCCTCGATGGTGATTCTTTTTGGACCCGCTTCGTATGGTGGAGGATTTTCGTTGTCCAGCCTTGATTTGGGGATGTACGGCGTCGGCTTCTTATTTACTGGATACAGTGTTATGCCTTCTATATTCCTCTCTGGTATCTTCTTAGTTTCTTCAATAGTCTTGAAAATGTGATTGAAGATGGCATCTATCTCGTTCATACTAAAATTTCTTCTGATTGGTACTGGTAGTGGATGTAGTCGTCTTCGCAGTTTTTTGGTGGTTGTTACTATGTCACCGTAAAAGTTTCTATTATTTATGAAAATTCCCAGCTGCACTTTTGATGATGATATTATGGTCTGCAGATTCGCAAAGTTACAAATTTCGCAGTTTCTACGATGTCACGGTCGCCATGTAGTATCTTTTATAATTTTTAAAGAAAAACCTGGGAGCAGTCGTGTGACTTTGACTCCACTGGAGCGGCTATTAACAGCTCAGACTCCGAGATAAAATGGGGGTATGAATAGTAGGAGCAGCTGTACCGCTTAGTACTCCTATGTGGAATAATACACGACGGTTTGTAACTTTCTCGATAAATCAAGAGAACTGAATGAATTCAATTTATTGATCGTTCTTAGCCTATATATACATAATTAGTAACCTATGGTACCCTATTCTTACTATTCTAAATGCTGACGCTGGGCGAGTAAGCAATGTGCATAAAATTATGATGACATGCATTTACGCGTGAAACCCCTTGACGATGAATCGTTTGGGTCAGTGGTGCAATCGCTTGCTTGTTGCAAATAAATGTATGTCATTATTATCATCAATTATTTTCGATTATGAATGGTGTTGTAATAAATTTGTGCTGATTAATTTTAGCGTTTTACATTTGTTGTGAAATTTGTGTTTACAGCTTTTTAGTGTTGTTTGTATTTATGGTATTAAATGTATATCACACTGCTTCTGGCTTCCAACTTTTGTGGATTGGAGTCCGTCAGGGCTCCATTCTGGGAACCTTATTATTCACTATCTTCATTAGTGATCTTCCAATGCTACTGAGAAATTGTGTTTACCACATGTATGCTGACGATATTCAGCTTTACATTTCTAGGCTGTTGTGATTGTTGGAGAATGCTATATGCCGAATGAAAGAAGATTTCGATGATATGCGTTATTGGGCTGTTAATAATAGTTTGAGCTTAAATACCTCAAAATCTATGTTATTGTGATCCATAAAAGTGAATTCGACACTTCTTGCTTTCCGGAACAATGTTACTATTCCGTATAGTAATACCGTACAGAATCTTGGAATAATTTGTGGTCGTATTTTAAACTGGGCCGATCACATAAATGTGCTTGTCTGCAAGGTTTATAGGACACTACGTAAACTTTTTGCCACTGCAGCTTTTATTCCTGGCGATACGTGAATTATGTTAGTTAAATCATGTGTTCAGTCCACATACTAAGGTCGAATCCCTCGATAAAATTGCCTCCGACAAAATATAAAAAAGGAACCCACAAAGCATCATCCTATTATTAATGTTTACAATAATTATCTGAACATTTACCATATAATAAAATCCTCCTAACTTTCCACAGCTTCAATCTATCTGTAATAAATAGAAAGAAACACATTAAGAACATATAAATAAACTAAAAGTATCAGAAAACCTACCAGTTCCCAAGTAATTTTGGATATTTACAATATCAATGTCATCAAATGACATTTTCACGATATGACGTCAGCTGGTTTCGCCGCAGTCAGAGTTCAATGGAATGCAACTTTGATATCGAGCGGTGCCATGGCAACCCATCATGAAGCAGAGACGTATCGGTTCACGGCGGCTATAAAAAAGTGATGAGCCACAGCAGAATCACCCCCACATCCTATCCTCTGATATCCCCTTCCCACGCCTTCGTAAGACTAACTCCAAAAGGAGAACGGCATGAAGTACGGGTGATACGGCGCATCGGCTGTAAATAAAAATACGACAATAAAATGGAAAGTCAGAAAGCCACAAAGGACACTTGTCAATAAGAGGACAAAAGACAATATCAAACCGAAATGAGGGCTAAAGATGAGCCCCAACGAACAAATGAGGACAAACAGAGTGAATATCGATGGAAACTAGGACAACGTAAATAAGACATCGGCGCAAAACATAGTTGACTTGACTTGATTGCAGAATCACCCATTCTTGTTTCAGAACTTACTCGGAAAGTATCCTCCATCAGAATTTAATCGGTTTCCTATCCTTTGCAAAAAATTTAAGTTTTGCTTCCACCTAAGTAGGAATTTACTCCTGCTGCAGAAATTTACTTCTGCTGCAGAAATTTACTTCTGCTGCAGAAATTAACTTCTGCTGCAGAAATTTACTTCTGCTGCAGAAATTTACTTCTGCTTCACTTTTATCCTACATCTAAGCAGGAATTTAATCCTACTGCAGAAATTTACCTCTATTTCACCTCCATCCTACATCTAAGCAGGAATTTACTCCTACTGCAGAAACTTACTTCTGCTTCATTTCCATCCTACACCTGAGCAAGAATTTACTCCGGATGTAGAATTCTGCTTCTATTACCGTGCTCACACTGCGGCAGCACAGACAAAATTTCCATTTTGATACGCCTTCACGGCAAACTACACCACAATTCTGCTTCCACACAAATACAAAAACAAATCTGCTCACACTGCAGCCTTACGCACTGCAGCATTTATTACACCTACTTGCTGCAACGTTTTCAATTATTCTAGAAAGGCCCACACGTTGCAGTATACATTAAACAATCATATTCTATTGAATTTAGGGAACAAGACACAGTGGCGGCACTTGATTGAATTATATGAATTATTTGAATTTTTAATTGAATTGTAGTTATTTGAATTAGTTTGTAGTAGGTTAGGATATTTTTAAGAACTAAATTGAATTTTGTGATATTAGTCTTAGGCATTATATTGAAATACAATTTTTATATTTGAATTTGAAAAGTTGAGTTGTCCTTTTACAACCGGCACCCCTTCGCTTGAGCATAGATCTCACATCGTGAATTTTCCATCTCATGAATTACGGTTGTGAAGTTTTCCATGGTTTTGACTCAGATTTATTGCGTAAGCTCAATCTGGCCTTTAATCCTGCCATGCAGTATGTGTTTGGCTTAATGCGATAGGACCATGGTGACTCGGAATATTTAAATTCTAGCTTGGAGTGCACTATAGAAATTTTCTTTAAATATCGTTCGACTTTTTAATTTGATGATTTGTGGGCAACCTGACCTGACTATCTGTATACTAGAATGGATTTTTACCAATCCGTAGAAACTTATTCACTAAACACTCCTCGGTCCACTTATCGTTCAATCCATAAGACTTTGGAACTCTTTTCCTCTTTACCTCAGAAAGGGCAGGGACAATCTTAGCTTTCGGAGCATTTTAATTGAATTTTGAAGAACTGTATGATTTTTTTAGTTGATTGATTTTTCTAATAGTAAACCAATCTGTTTGCATGGCAAAAGAAATATTATTATAAATTTAAATATCTTGTTTAGTCTAGTATTTTTAAGTCTAATTCTTTCTATTATATTACCTACACATAGTTATAAGATTAGTCTTGAACTTGATTTGAAAGATATGTATAATGGGCGTTAAGTACACAATTGGTATTCGAAAGAAATTTTTAATACAGCAGTTGAGAATTTTATTTAATCTGGTAGATTTGCGCCGCGTCATAAATTTAAGTAGCACACGAATTTCTTTCGGTTTATTATATGTTATGTTTGGTAATCTTCCAAAATGGCTTGAACTTTTTATCAATATTTCGTAGGAGGTTACTCCGCCTATATTGTTCCTTTCCTTAAAAATTTCAGATTGAATGCACTTGGGTATCATGTCGCTCTGGTAGGAAAAGAGTTGAGTCTGTTGCATTAGCCTACAGGCACAGTTGCGAAGGCAACAAATATTTGCGATTGCATCTGATAGTTGTAGATATGGAGTTTATATCGGCACTGATACATGTATCGCATCCGTTATTAAGTTTGCGAGCAAATTGACCATGTCATCATCCTGGATAGGACTAACAACATTCCAAAAATATAGCGTGTTTAACACGGGACGTAAATTTACCTGCAAATGAATTTGAAATATTTTCCAATCTACTTTATTGGAGTTATATATGTATGTATGTTAGGGCTAGGTATTATACATAAAGAAATAGTTTATTAACATAGGGTGTTCGTCCGATGATAGTTCTCTAATAGCAATAGGTTGGGATACTAAATCTGGTCTATTAGTAAGAAACTACTTCCTGAACTGCTGAAGGATTTATAATCATGCCGCTTGGTATATAAGTTGGATCAGTTGTATAAAGGAAACAGAGAGATAAGTTTTAAATGAGATCCTGGATAGTATTTTCCCAGGAATTCACGCCTATCCATTTCCAAGGTGGGTGCCTGTAATTTAAATCGTCTCCTAAAATAAATGAATCTCTTATTACGTGATAATTCAAGAAGATGCGCTTTAAGTATTTAATTTTTTCCCTGACGGAAATCGAACCTACACTTGTTAGAATCGGTCAAGATAGAGAATAGAAAATTCTTAAGAACTTTTATTTAATGATTCTAAATTAAATCACAAATACAAGAAGAAAAAACAACCGCCTCGTCCGGGGTTTGAAACTGGGACCTTCCGCTTTCCGGGCGACTGCTCTTACCACCGAGCTAACGAGACAGATGATTTTCCCTCTTGTATTTATCATTTTATAATTAGCCACTAAGCCACGTTTTTGCTTTCAGCTGGCATTAACCAGTAACTGTCTCGTTAGCTCAGTGGTAAGAGCAGTCGCCCGGAAAGCGGAAGGTCCCGGTTTCAAACCCTGGACGATGATTTAATTTAGAATCATTAAATAAAAGTTCTTACGAATTTTCTATTCTCTATCTTTTCGCTTTAAGTAATCTTCTTTTTACTTCACTGTTTGCTTTTCCAGGAAAATATGCTGAAATTACTTTAATGCTTGTATTGTCTCCAAGGTCTAATTCTATCCCGACAGCCTTAGTGACCGTCAGTTTGGGTTGTGGAAGAAGACTAAATTTCATTTTTCTATTAATTATTATCGCGACTCCACCATATCTACTGCTTTTTCTATCCAAGCAATGACAATAGTAGCGAGAGTAAGCAAAATCAATTGTTGAGTTAAAAATATATCTCCCACCCATTCCGACATACCTAATTAAAAATATTAATGACTTTATCGACCAATTAAGAGTTGCCATCGCAATATCGCTTTATACCGCGGGGAGCTTAACTAGAAAAAAAAATTCATTTCGCTTTTTATAGGATAGAAATCTTCTTGCCATCTTTCTGAATAAAATGTTGGATTTGTTTGAATTTCATAAACACCAGCTCTTTGTGGTTATACTTAAATTCAATCTATAATTTAACGATAACTTCTCTTCAAGTTGGTAACACTAACCCAAATTTTACACTTCTGATCCCTCAACATTTTAATGATAATCTAAATCGAATCGGTTACCTAAAAGTTCTTCCAATTATATTTAAGACAAGTATCATCTTTAATTCAATAGATTTAATCCAAAACGACCAATACTCACTTCATTGAAAATTCATTCATAATTTTCACCATAAGTCTCCCGTTCGACAGACTTGTATTTTCTGTGAATGCATGAATGAGTTAATAATGTAAGTCTGATCACCTGTTTAAAATTCTTAGCCAACTCTGTTGTTGTGATTTCATCTCAAGGTATAAATTATTGATAAATATCAAAAGCGCGTTGTTCATTCACCGCTTGGACCATGTTGTAATCAATAAACTATCGAGAGCTGATGAAATTGACACTTTGAACTTGTTACAACTTTCAAATGAATTTTAATTCGCCACGAATTGGTGGCGTTTAACGGGTCACTTCACGAATATCTAAAGATAGCAGCCGGAGTTATATTGTTTAGGTTTTGGATGGCGGTTATAATATACAACTATATTACACAATATCTACTTTGGTGCCATTAAGTCTAGCTAATGAGGCTGAAAAAAGCTGGCGAAAGACTTTTATATGCTTAACTTATTGTTTAATGCCCGCCGATAAAAATTCCTTATCCACGTGTATTGCTTGAAGAAAAAAACAAATAATGCTTTCTGATAATAGCCATTTTTTGGAGTTATACTAACATGTATTATGCATAATGTCCTGTGATCGTTTTTCCTATTTTATTATTGCCCACAAGGCGGGATCAGTACAACTATGGCTCTTGGTTATGCATGGGCTGTTAAACCTACTCCTACTAGTTTGAACGCCAAAATAACCTTATGGATCTTTCAGGGTGCGATCAGATCCATATTTTCTTACGATGCAAACGTCTGGTGGCCAAAGGTAATAAAGATGCACATCAAGATGATCATGATAAGGGGAAACGGATTGTGTTTTCTCCACGGTCACTTGAAGCCATTCTTGGCATACAGCCACTCTATCTCTTTATTCAGAGGAAACCAATGGCTAGTATGCTTCGAAACAAAAGGTCAAATAATTATATTTCTTTGGGAGTCTTAATATCCTCGAGTATGACCCTAGCCCTAGAAGCTCCAACGAATGTTATGGGCAAAATATTTTCGTTCGAAAGAGGTTTCTATATAGATAACTATTGACGACGATTTCGCTAAAACTGGTCATACTGGTCCCTACCCACCATGCCCAACATTTGGCCTACCGAAAGTCCACTTTAGGAAGAAACTACAAAAATGGCAGGTATATTCGAAAGAATTCTGCAACCTCCTCTTCTTCAGACGCTCAAATTAATGGTCTTATCAGACAATTACTTTGGCTATTTTTAATTTTTAAAGATGATAGGCAAATTCAACAGGGAATTTCTTTGATTGTGCGAAGAGGAAGACTAAAATTCTAAGCATTTATCACTCCAAATAAGATTTTCAAGCTAACCTTCAAAATAATAAAAGAGCTCGTAAAGAGGCTAGCTTAAGCCTAACGTCTTTGGGGGAGGATACAATAGACCAACCCTTATCGCGGAGTTCTAGTAGGCTCGTCGCCCCCTACTCTTAAATTTGACCTTAGAAAATACTCTTCTTCGGGCCGACGTTTGCCACGAGAAATTCTCTGCTTTAACTGCTCTTTTACTTTTGGACTCTGGATTACATTTCATCAATTTCAATAGACTATCAAAAAATGAATTTTAACAACTTGAGTCGTGTCCAATTACTGCTTTGACCTAGTCGAGCGATTCTCTTTTAGATCAAATAATTATACAGGATTTGAAAAACGTATTCGTTTGAGGTGTTTACGATCTTATCTCGATAATTCCTTTTCAATTTGATTTCGAAGTAATTTATATTCCGCGGTTTCTACACGATCGGTAGTTAGTTGATGCTCGTCATAGATGACACCTAATAACTTAAGGGAATTTTTCAGCAGAAACTTTAATCAGTTCGGCTGCTCTTGCTGCTGATGTATTCTCGGCTTTCCTAATCCTAATTTTATTAAGATAAAAGTTAACAGTGAGTTAAGAATCAAAGGAAACACCTAAGTTACGAATTTATTTAACTTTAGAAAGTAGAAACCCATTCAAAATAATTTAGCAATAGAACTATGGTTGGCAAAAGTTTCCTATTACCGGAATTAAAAATTGGACCAATAAAAAACTTCTTCCATAATCTTAAGAATTACTGAGTCGCGTAGAGGTAAATTTATTAAAATTTGTTCACAAGTTGGAACGAGATCAAATGCTGTGCAACAACGGACTATTCCATAGGGGAAGAAAAATAATTAGGTCTAACATAGGCATGGAGTCCTCGAAAAAATCCTACAAACACCATTAAATGCTAACAACGATGAAAAATATTTGAATGTATTTCCGATATTAAGACAACGCCAAAATTGTTTAGGTTCCGATATGATTACATTTCATCATTTTACACAGTTATTGTATCATGGGCATGCATAAAACCATTACGAAATTCTCTTCTATAAACTAAATATTGTTTCCAGTCATCATTAAATTGAGACACATCTTATTCCTTAAGTTACGTATGTGTTTAAGCTCATCATCATACAGGAGGATACGAAGGACTGATCTTGATACAAGATAACGGAACACAATATTTGGAGCAAATAAATAAGACTTTGTAAAATTGTGATGGAAGATCGTCGAAATAGTTACAGTTAAGAGGGAAGGAGCTGTTAATAGAAAATAAATTGAAATCAGTTCTCTTAAATTTAACGTTGGTGTATTTTCAATTGAGATCATACCAATGTTTTTGCTATTAATGCTCAGTAACGCGTCCAAAGTTGGATGGTATGCGTCTATAAAGAACCAAAGATACACTGGCAAAACAAAAGACGATCCCACACGATTCTCGAATATCATCGGAAGTTTCAAACGAATATTTAATGCAACTCATTTCGGTCCATCCTCTACTACATGACGTGTTCTCGCCTTCACTCGCTGAATATTCAGTGATATTCGGGAGTCGCGTGAAATACGCTAATGACATGTGATACGGAGGAGCCATACATTTCGAAGTGTCGGATGTAAATTCCAGGATCCGCGATTTTATTTCGATAGTTCTTAATATCATTTACATTGGAGAAAGATCAATCGCAGTTATGAAATCCAGGAAGAGATCCACATTTTCTGTTGAGGCAGTCGGAACGAGAGAGTCATCATCATTGGGAATTTTCCATTGATCGCCACGAAGATTGAAGTCAAGAATTACAATCTTATTCAAGTGCCGGAACAGCTCGAAGTCATATTCAGCAGCAACAACAACAACAACGGCATCATAAAAGGCTGAAGGACTATCAGGAGAAATGTGCGTAGCATACAAGTACGACTTTTAAACTAATACATATAAATTGAAACTGGGAAAGATTGGGAATGTCACTCTTGGAACTGGCTTAAGAAATCTTAACCGAATAGCTTCTACAAGTAGAAATGCAATCAGGTTAGGTAACGATCTCATCGAAAAATATGTAGGTACAGAATTGACGGAGTAATATTTTCGGGGGTCTGCGCGGTCTGCCATCTTGGATTAAAGATGCCAAAATTTGTTTTTTTTTTTCAAAAAAATTCCTCAACAGTTGATCCTACGAGAAAAATGTAAAAAATAAATTAGAAGAGGACTAAATTCCCTAAATTTTTTGTATAAACACATTTTTTGTAAGTCTGATGTGTAACGAGTTACAGCGGCGGAAACGTGAATATTCTTCCAAAAAAATGTATACATATAGTACCATTTATACAGGATGTTTCGTCCATGGTGGTGCATAGGACCGGAGTTGATAGCAGTAACCTAGTCAAACAAAAAATTGTATGGAAAGGGGGGAGCGCCATCTCAACTGTTTCGGAGTTACAAGGTGATTACGAAAATTTGGTAGTCTCTCAAAAAGTACAGAGTGTATGTTCACTTACATAGCTCATTGTGTGCAGAGCTTCATGGTCTTTCCACAGACTGCTCGACCAGTCCCGTACTCTTCTCCCCTCAGAAGTTATGATGGTATGAACTAAGAATTTCGGATTTTCTTACCTTTTTATTGACTTTGACCTCTGTTTTTTTATAAAAAAGGTGCTTAAATCTAAACTACCCCACCTTGTGTGGGGCAAAAACTCCTACTGACTGGGCTATCCTCCGTTCTCGAGATACGATTTTTAGAAAATGACGTTTCATCGTAAAATCATGAAATTTCTAACACCCTTAACGTGGAGGCATGGCAGGGGGAACAAAACAAAATGGGTGAGCTATTTTGGTATACCTTAAAAACTGTGAAAGTTCATACAAATTAGAGATGGTCGTGTGTGATAGTACTGCGCTGCCAGATGAAGCAAAACATGAATTCGAGCGACGTCTCACAGTGAAAAATATGAAAATGCACGCTATTTTAACTAATGTAATTCTTTCGGAGCTTATTTTTAATTCCATGGACATTGCATATAACAAAAATTGTCATTTTTTATATTGGAAGTCTCCTGAGACCATACATAGTCTAATCATAAAGTCACATCCTGTACAGCTGATTTTTAAAGTTTTTTCCCACACTCTTTTTTCTTGATTCCCCTGGATTTTGGATATCTTTACAACTTTTTCTTAAATTGCATACCGGTTTTCTAGGGAAGAGCTGAGAAAAAGCAAAGAGATATATCTTCACTTTGGAGAGATATCTTTTTGCTCCTTCTCACCTCTTCCCCAGAAAACCTGTTTGCTTACTGCATCAGGCAATATTCGAGTGGGATGGGCCAATAGTTTCCTCTTAATCGGGCGTATTTAATTGTGGCTAATTTGAAGGAATCAGCCCTTTCAGTACGGAATAGAGAAAGTGATAAAACTGTTTCGGTCTTCTCTCCGAATTTTCCCCATCCTGTGTAGGTGACCTCTGAGAGAGTACTGTTCAGTGATAATGAAGGTTCTCAAGGTTGGCCCAATAGTTTTTTCGTTGAGCTTAGGTTAAGTTTTCTCCATAGTTTTTTTTTATTCTACCTGTGCGGTCCTCTAATTTCATCATTTATTAATTCTACAACAAGCTAGAATGTCCTCTCTTACTTTACGTGAACAAAGTGTTAATTGCTTCTCTTTCCGGTATGTGGAGAATGATGAGCTTTTTAAAGCGATATACTCTATCAAGTCCCATGCTACTGGTTTTGATGAAATAAATCCTCGTTTTCTCAAGATCTTATTGCTTTACATTTTTCCGTACGTTCGGCACATCATGAACACTTGTCTAACTACATCTCAATTCCCAGAAGTATGAAAAATAGCTAATGTTATTCCTATTAGAAAAAAATGTCTGCTACTGAGCTGGCACACTACCGTCCCATCAGCATTCTCAGTTTTCTTTCCAAAATCTTGGAAAAGCTTATGCGAGCCCAGATTGAAAATTATGTAACACGTAATGATCTCCTGGCGAAATATCAGTCTGGTTTTCGTGCACGACATAGCTGTGAATCTCCGTTACTCAAGGTCACTACGGACTTGCAATCGGCTCTAGATTAGGGAGATCTTGGTATGATGGTTTTGTTAGACTTTTCGAGGGAAATTGATTGTGATGTACATGAAAAACTGCTGCGTAAGTTATATGCAAACCTTTATTTCTCCTCTTCTGCTGTTAAAATGATATCCAATTTTCTCCCAGATAGGTCTCAACAGGTGATCATAAATGGAGTTCCGTCTTCTCAAATGCATTTAACATGTGGAGTTCCTCAAGGTTCTGTCTTAGGGCCCCTTCTTTTTAGTCTTTACATTAACGATTTATGTGACGTCGTGCATGATGTTCAATTGCACCTGTATGCAGATGATGTACAGCTATACTTATGTAGACCTCGTGGACTGATTGAGGACTGTATCTGCAGAATAAACGATGATCTCTCAGAATTTTTTAGGTGGGCAATTGATAATAAATTGCTTCATAACCCCAATAAATCGCTATGTATAGCCCTCTCTAATTCTGATCTTAATATTGAGGATATTCGCCCAATTATGCTTAATAAAGTGGAACTACCATATGTAAACTGTATAACCAATCTGGGAGTGAAAATTAATAATAGTCTGAGCTGCTGTGAGAGACTAGACTCAGTTTGCAATCGAAAGCTTGAGGTTGCTTTCAACGACTGTATGCGTTTTGCTCTCGGTTTGCGTCGTTCTGCTCATATCTCTCCTTATAGATCATTGATTTTGGGTTGTACTCTAGATTCGTACCTAAAGGGTAAAGCACTGATTTTCCTGCATAATCTTATTCGCACAGGTGAGAGAGGGTATCTTTTTTGTAACGTCAATTTTCTGCAGTCCCTGAGAGGACGTAAACTTCTAATTCCTCGTTTCAATTCGACCATCCTTGAGGGATCTTACTTTGATCAGGTTGCACGCCTTTGGAATTCCCTACCACCCATGCACAGAGTGTTACTTCTATCAGTGAATTTAAACAGCTTATATCGTAATCGTATTTCACTAAATACGCTGATTGTGTCGAACTCTTTTCTTTTTATCTTTCCACTATGTTTTTCTTTTCTTTTTCTTTTCTTTCCCTTTCTATTTTTACTATTTTTCTAATATATTGTTAGTATTACGTTTTATTTTTCTCTCTCTTTTTATTTCAATTTTATTTTGTAGTTTACTAGCTAACCTAGCCGTTCTTTGCATTGTACTAGTATAAGATTTCTAATCTTGTGTACATATCAGGTAAATAAAATGATTGATTGATTGATTGATCTAACCAAAACAACTGGATAATGGCAATCAGTCCAATCCAAAATATTAGTGCGGTACAGTATCTTGATACAATCCTAATTTCTAAGGGGAAATTTGTGAGATTGTTTCAAGACGAACAAGTTCCTCCGCCTTTCCGTTTTCGCTTATATTTCAGTGGGCTGACACTCAAGGAACTTACAATATTTCATTACATATATAACAAAAACAAATTTCGGTGATTTTACATTCCAGAATCAGTTTGATAATGCAAAGAGCTTTATCAAAGCTTTGACAGCAACTTTTCTGTCTTAGAAAATGTCAATCTCCTTGTTCTCTGTATCTCCCTGTATCTCCCTGCTTCCAGAATGACCCCATTTTTCACCCGAAAAACCATAATATTGCTTTTAAGGTGTACAAATCTATACATACATTTACATATGTTCATCTCAATATGTGGGTCATCGCAGGATTCACTGTTCCAGTGATTTCCTCTGATTTGGAACCATCTGTGTAAAAAGTTCGGGTGTGTCAATGTATGAAGCACAGACTGCCTTAGATAATACCTACTCTTGTCTTGTAGTTGGATTTTATCATAGTCTCGATGAGGTGATCAAATATCAATCAGCAAAAATAGCAAAGTCCCTATTTAGATGAATGAAGGTATTGAGAACATCATAATGACATAAATAAAAAAATAAATAAAACTAAATAATCAGTTTTGAGCCGATTTTAGTCACAGATTTCAAAAGATGAAGTCCTTACAATTGTGGCGAGATTTTTCCTTTTCCTGCATAATTTTAGTAATGCTAGAATTTGATTTTTTTTACATACTTTCAATTATATTACATCTAATTTTGCATAAAACATAAATTAAATGTAATAAAAACTTTACCTTTATAGGCATACGAATTTATAGAGATATTTCAATTTATTTTTTGTTAAAAAAAAAACGATCTCAGTTCATTTTTAGAGTGAATATATCTGTAAACAATTTTTTCTTAATATCGTTGAATTTGATTAATACTTTGAGCAGAATAAAGATTCGTTTCATGCATTAATTTTAGTTAATTAAAAATAAAACCGTTGTTATATGTTGATGAGACATCAATTAATAGCTTAATTCGTCGCAGATCTAATTGGCCGTGACATTTGAGTAAAATAAATACAATTCTCGTAATTAAATTTAAACTTTTCTTATTCTTCAAAATTTTTTGGGGTATAATAACTCAAAAGATTGTTGAACAACTTTTGTACGTGTTTTTTGATTTATTATTTTATATGTTGCGAATATTTTTTAAAATATTTTTGTTATATTAAAAGTGAAAAGGAAAAAGTAATCAAAAATTATTTATATTTATTATTCACGAATATATCTTGAATTTTGTTTTCTACTTGCTGTCTGCCATATCTAAGAAGGATATGGTGTAAGAAGTGTTATGTAATTATCTGTGATATGAATGGATTGAATAATTTACATAAGTGACTTAATTAAAATGCAAATTATAAATATTAAATAGCTATAAATGCATAATTAATATTCTATGCATGTTAATAGCGCCAACATGCTTATTAGAATATACAGTAAATGGCAAAATTAATAGCATATTCATTAATAATAAAATTACAAATCTTGCAAATCAAAATAACTACATAATTTATGTTATTTTAATATGTTCATTGCAAACAAGCAGTTTAAAGAAAGTAATTCAATGTAGTCGTATTTTATGTAAGACATACCTACTTATATAAAAGCCACTTAGGGACCAGAAGAGTAGACCACGGTTTACGGTTTAAATGTCAAAGGAAATTAAAGACATTATTTTTTTTAAAGGAAAGACAAAAGGACACTTTAACGTATTCACGCCTTCTGTACTCATTCGAGTACACCTCTTGTTTCCTGTCTTATACTGACTTCTGCATTTTAATTTTTCATTCACTTCCTAAATCCACTGAAAATTTCGAGCTGTTTTTTTATTATTTGGGAAGAGTTTTTTTGACGAATTCTAGCGTACTCAGATTGCGTTTTCCAAATATTTCGGATTTTTACTTTTGAACGTTTTTTTGTGCTAAATGCTGGAAAAATGTTTAAAGTTATTTGTGTACTGGAAATTGTTTGGGAAATTTCAAGACTTTGCGTTACGGTGCAACTGAAATAAGTACACTGGGAACATACCTATGTAGGTGCCATATTTTTTTTATTATTGTTTTAAGTAAAACCACTCTTTATGACTTAAAGCAGTGATTTCCAAAATATTTCGATTACATTGCAGCTAATGCAGAAAATCTCGTTTCACATATATATGATGTTACGAATGGTAGCAATACTTGCATTGCTTTATTCGACATAGTTTACAAATGAAATTCATCATCTTGTTGATCGACAAATGGATTCTATATGTATACCCAGCAAACTTTGTGAAGTTAAGATGTTCGAAATAATCTGAAAAGTACGTTAGCAAACTATCCATGCGTTGTTCAGTAAATATATTGTTGTTTGTTTTAATTGCGCAGAAATCATTTAAAAGTGGAAACATGTTGAACTTATTTTTTTGTAAATTTGATTAGCATAGCTCGAATCTTTTTATGAATGATTTGACTTTATCTTTTTGTATCATTGTAAATGCATTTGCGGTCGTTGCATTAATTTATTCAAAACACTCAATTTTCCAAAAATGTAAACCAAATAGGCAAGTTTAACAATAAAGTTATCATTCCTAAAAAAAAATTGCCCTTAAATTATGATTTTCATGAAGAGAAATCGCCATCTCTTCTTTGAATCAAACACTTTTTGAATTACTTTTGGCACCAACTTTTTGAATTACTTTTGGCACCAGATAGCCAGTGCGCCTCAAAATAGTGAAGTATATTTAGCTTTTCATATGGCTTTGCCAACAACCTAACTTTCAAAGGATTTTTGTTTGTATATAGGTAGTTTACAACTTTTGTAACTTTTGTAAAAATGTTGTTAAACTTATCGCTCATATATTTTGACACAAAAGCGGCTCTGTGAAGCATGTAATCCATTCAGATAACTTCAGGTACTTTCTTATTCAGTAATACTTGAGAACCTGCCTTGTGTCCTGACATTGATTGCACTCTGTCAGTATAGAGTCCAATGCAGTTTTTCCACTAAAAAAAAGCGTCAATTATATCAAAAATCTGCTTGGATACGGCTTTTCCAAGAATGATGTTGTAAAATAATATATTTTCTAATATATTTGTTTCGGCAACATATCGAATATATGCAATAAATGAGCATCTTTAACTGTATCAGTTGCCACATCTACTTGTATGGCGATTTTCGAAGTACGTAGCCGAGAAATTAACTGATCGCAAATTTATCGATTCCTCCACGAATTGTATTATCAGCAAGTAGTAGGTTAGGTTAGATTAGGTTAGAGTAGCGGCCACCGCGCGGATCTGTGCGATCAGCCTCACTTAGACCATTTGCTGTCCATTGTGAAACCACCTTGATGGGAACCTACCTGGAAATGATATCCCAGTTTTATGGGCTGCGGTGAAACCAGCCACAAGAATTAATGAACCTTCCCAGGTCCTCCAACTCGCTGTCTGCTTCAACGAAAAAGTAGTTGCCGAGCGCATCCCTCTTACGGACAGCACGGTTACATTGTATGTTCTGAACACTCTCAGCTTATTTCCCAACCATACAGCTTCTGAAGAAGTCGTTGTATGGGGCTTGCATATGCTCTGCATGTTTACCAAAGAGGCAGTGCCTTATAATAACTGCGATAACATTACGTCCTCCTAGGACAAACCTCGGGCCACTGCTGTCTTGAAATCACACATGTAGTCAATTCTCCCCACCTGCGATTAGCCAGCTTCCAGGCCTGTAAGTCTGGAATCCTCTTGACTGATTCTAGGAGCCAACCAACGCTAGACATATGTATATTCATAGCTGAACCCTTTCTGGCCAGAGCATCCGCTGCCTCGTTTCCAGGTATGTCATTGTGGTCAGGCACCCAACAGAGAATAACTCTGTGATTAGCGCCCAGTTTCCCAAGCTTGGCTGTCAATACAAACTCTAATGACTCGATCGCTGGGCACAACGTGAGTTGTTCGCAGCAACCTTTCTGCTTTGCAAGTGGCCAGGACCTCCGCCTCAACCACACTGCAGTAGTCTGGTAAGGCGGTACGATTCCTGTATTCCAGGGAGCGCTGAGTATATCGCGGCTACCACTCCCACATCCATTTTTGAACCGTCCGTAAAGACACATATATCAGACAACGCGCTCCCAAAATGTAGTCTTGGAACAATGTAGTCCGTAGCACCCCGTATACGGACTTCAGGACAGTGCTTCAGTATACTGCTGTGACCACTATATGCTGTTGACCAGCAGTTCGACTCCTTAAGTCTAAGTGAACTTTTTGCAGCTATACATTTATCATGGATGTCGAGGAGCAGGAGCCGGAGCATAATCTCCATTGCTGCTGTTGGTGTTGTTCGAAGAGCTCCGGTAATACTTGTATTTTAGTAAGCCTTTTCAGGTGCGTCGCTCTTTCAAGAGCATTAAACCACACCAGAACGCCATATGTAAGAATTGGTCTTACAATAGCGACGTAAATTCAGTGCACGATATCAAGGTGTAATCCCCATCGCTTGCCAACAGTTTTCTTGCAGGCATACAGTGCAATGGCTGCCTTTTTAACGCGCTCATTGACATTTAGCCTTGAATTTAATTGCGAGTCTAGTAATACTCCTATAGGTATTTGACTTCAGTTTTAAAATCAAGGTAAAATAACCAGCAAGCGGTATTTGTCGCAACTGTTTCGCATATGATTCGCCGAACATTAACTGTAACAATAGCTGCTGACAAAACTAAAGTTTCTCCTATTTTGGTTGGGTTTTTTACATTTCGCGATTCTATAAGAAACTTGGTACAACGCTAATATGCATTTGAAGGAACCGAAACGATTTTTTAACATTTGGTTTTGATTATAAAACTCAGCTAATTTTCCTTTGAAAATTTTTTTTGGGCTTATCAACATATTCAGAATGCATAGTTTTTCGTACACAACAAACATATCAGTTTTTTCAAATCATTAATAATAGCATTGTGAATCCTAATTATAACTAGAATGAATCGTAATTTTTTGTCGTGGTGTTCTACTTTCTTGTTCCTTGTCCCTTGCATTTCATCACCTTTACCTACTTTTGTCCGTACCAGATCTTCATTACTAGAGGATTTTTCTTGTCCAGTCAAAAATTTATCCATTCGCCTACGACTGCTAGGGTTAAACTTATATAAAAGAAAAAAAAATACAATTTCTAAATTACTAACGATTATTATCAGTACGTAATCATGGAAAAAAATCCCATCGCACTTTCGACTGTTATATACTTTCACTCGTAAACACTGCACTATCTATGATAAGACTCCCTCATTTGCGGTGACAACTGCTGTATTTATACCCTATAAATTCTCCAGAACCTTCCCGACTTTTCCCACAATTCCAGAAATATCGATTCACCAAACATTTTACTCTCCGTATGTTATTACGTGAACTTTCCATTTCCAGTAGATGTCATCACTTGTCTTTTTTTGTTGCACGTAACAATCGATATAACATGTTATCAAATTTTATGTGATATTATGAAAATTACATTTCTGTTAAACTTTTCGCGCCTCCCAGTTTGGAAATAGCTGGGCTAAAACAAGCTCCAAATATTTCGGAAATATTTGGCCTCATTAGCTCAATTGGTAACCATGAACTGTCTGCCATCGCAGTGTCCGTGAGTTGATATCTTAGAGCATATAACAAAAAGAACCAAAATATCGTGTAAAAATCCGATCGGTGTGAAGGAATCTCAGTTCTAGGCCGAATGGGTGGAAATGCAAGAAGAACTTAACCAAGTCTAACCAAGCCTTATACCCTAAATACACAGCACGATCTAATGAATCATTAGTACTAACTATTCATTAAAATGCCGTGTGTCACATAGTATACGTCATTATGACTCGAAAAGCAGATACTAATGAAGTACACTAATGAAGTGATTTCTTCCTTCGTTATAGCTATAATGAGTAAAAAATGTGCTAGATTTGAAATATAGTATAAATGTGGAGCTCAGCTGTGCATTTGCCCATTTTAAAAATAAGAAGAAGAAATGAAAAGCACAAAGTAATTATGTCAAAATATTTTTTAATAAAATTTTTTTTTCATTTCTCAATCGTCAAATGAAATACAATAAAAATAAATAAAACTGAAAATTAATAAAAATAAAATTTATCGCGCTGATTCCATCCATATCGCTTCTTCAATGTTGTCAGTAAATCAAAACCAGTTTGACAGAACAACTTAATTAAAGAAATGGCTGTGTGTCTGCAGTATATAATGAATCATTATAGACTGATGATTGGTTAGTTATTTCTTCATTAAGAGCGCTGTGTGTCTAGGGCATTAACCAAGTTAATTTAGTAATGACAATTGTGACATTTCGAATTAAACGTAAGTTTCGTGTTTTCTGTGCCGGCTTCTGTTTTTTGTGCTTTTTTTAATTAAAAACCTTAAAATTGTTCCGCTAATTGTGTTAATTTTCAATACAAACATTTGTAATGACAATTTAGTGATTAAGCCTTGGACTTAAGTTCATAAACGTGTTAATATTTCAACAATGAATTGTGCTGTATAAATAATCGCCAAAATAATCTCGGAAAGACATTTTTCAGGCAAGGTGAAATATGAAATTAAACTAGAAGGGTTTTTTAGCACAAATATGTGCAAAAAATGTGAAAAATGGAAAGGAAATCAAAGATATCAAGATAAGTGCTCAAAATATTTCTTTGTTTACGTTTTTCTGTTCCCAACAATTTTTTTTTATTCCTCAATGTGTCAATGACAGTTCACAATTTTAGTTTATTTAAAAAAATTACAGCCTAAACCCCCCCATTCAAAAATATTTCAGATTTACTACTTCCATGAGCATAACGAATATATAAACACAATTATACCACATAGTGCAAAATGCAGGAATTTTTCGGGCTTATTGCGCTTTCTTTATTTATATGTTCTAAGCTTGATATTCCACCTTGACACGATCCAGGGCTTTTTTCTTCTATCTAGTTTCCTTTCGACTTTTATAGCTTTATAGTTTCTCCTATTCAGCAGGCTAGCACATTTGGTCGCTTTGGCCTCCGTGTTTGGGATCTTTTGTAACCCATCAATAAAATAAAAAGGTTTAAATAAACAACAAACTGTAATGCTTAAAGTATAATCTGATATTCACGAGGATAGTGTGACTGAAAATGCTGTCTCGCAACTTCTCTTTTTCAACATCAGCAGTTAAGCCCATTTGTAGGCATTTAAATGGGCGCAGGCAAATTGTGAGTGTCTTTTAAATAGGCGCAGCCAAGTTGTGAGAGTCTATGATCAGTTCTTAGATATAGCAATTCCTATACCACGGTCGCCCTCAAGGGTCTATATTAGATCTTTTATTATTAAGTTTTTACATGAATGGCTCTCCTGATATCGGCGTTGATGCATCTATTAATATACATATGATGATGGCTAATGACATATATAATTATCTAAGCCCATAGGCTTAATGGAAGACTGTGTATGTTGATTAAGCGATGATCTACAAGGCGTTTAAATTGGTCTCTGCATAATAAATTAGAGTTAAATTCGAACAAATGTACATGACTGGCAGTTAACGGACATAAAATTAATGATTCTTTTTGTTTACCAGCCATATTTCTCTTATCTAAGTTGATAATGCGAAAAGTGTGGGCTTTGAACTCAATTCAGAGCACACAAGTATTACCTTAAGTAAAATATGTGGCATTTAAGAAGACTATGGCTAAAGTCAGAATTTCTCGCAGTCCATGTTCAGAAAAGGCTTGTCAAATTTTCAATTCTCCCTTATTTTACTTATGGCTGTACAGTATTTTCCTCGCTAGACTGAATCTTCCATAGAAGTCTTTTAACGGCCTGTAATTATGTATTACGCCTTATATACAAACTATTTCGAAGGTAGTCATATTTGAAATCAGCGCATTTTAGATGACCTTGATCAGTAAATATTTACAAGTTTTCATTTGTGAATATTATTTCGTTACTCTGTTAGTTTTCTTAGTCTTATTTGATTTCTCTCAACAGTTAAGTCTTTTACTGTAATTTAGATATCCCTTCTTGAGCGCCTACGTCTTACGTAAAAGTAATTAAGG
This sequence comes from Dioctria linearis, assembly GCA_963930735.1. Classification (NCBI taxonomy): domain Eukaryota; kingdom Metazoa; phylum Arthropoda; class Insecta; order Diptera; family Asilidae; genus Dioctria; species Dioctria linearis. Next base: position 303,812,778 of record OZ005740.1, on the reverse strand, counting down.
GGCTCTAAAGCAGATCGATACAATTAACATTTTGTTAAAAATTGAGATAAGTGCATAAATGCAGACTAGATATATCCAAAATGTTTGTGACAAAGGGATATCACTAAATTCTTATCCTGTGTTATTTTAACGACTTTCAATGGGCTTTTTTGTTTAGAGGCAAAAACGTCCAAGGGCACTTGCAGGCGCGTATCCAGACCTGCAAGTCTTGGGGTGGGGGGGATCACAACTAAAATTTTCGAGGGGAAGGAAAAAGTCGAAAGTAGTCGCTTTTAAATTTTTTTTTTAACATATTTAAGTTAGATATCACAAAACCCAATTTTCGGTTTGATTTGGAAAACCTGTCGATAATATTATCCACATCGATCTCGATCTCAGGGTGGACAGACACTGAGGACTCATATCCAGATACTCTTTCTCGTGCAAAGATTGTAGAAATAGATGTGACGCAACCGATTCTTCACGGGTGAAGTAAATGACTGAACTTAACTGATCTTGCTTTTTTCTGAAAAAAAGTTATCAATGAATGGTCTTATCAGTCTTCTGCTTTCCACTTTCGCTACTATTTCTACCTCCATCGCTACTGGTGTAGCAAGCTTATCCTTCTCCTATAAAATAAAGTAAACGTGAAGTTAAATTAAACAACACTACTTGAATTAATACGAAAGTGCAAGCAACGGCAACTAACGCAGGCAGAGGAAAGCGAATGGTTTTTATTTTTATAGTCCTGCCGTAAAAATTGTGAAGAAAATTTGTAGAATAAATTTCAGCGGCATCAATCCAACTGATGGTTTTCAGCCACCAAAATAGTGTATAAAAATTCGAAAGAAAAATGTTCAATAAAATTCTTAAGAACAAAATGTATGGTTACCAATGCTTATAAATATCTTTAGCGACCCACATCAGACAAGGTACCTGAATCAATATACCTCTTTGGAATCATTGTTCGCCACCAATAGTGCATGAAAAATCTAAAGAAAAATTTTCAGATCTTTCTAAGAAAGCTGAATGCTTGTGCCTCGTCCGAAAGAGTGAACCACCGGAATCAATGCACCAATTCGTTTGGACCGTTGTCGGTAAATAGTTATTCATTAGAATTCTTAAGAACAATTTATAAGTGTATTTCTAAGAAAAACTTAATGCTTCCCTACGAACGTAAAAATCTTGAATAACTCAGTGTCGCTATGAAAAGTCAATGGGTGGCTAGACGGTCATTGCATAGAACCAGAATTCTACTGGAAGAACCATAAAACAAAATTTGTTAAGTCAAGTCTTAAATACAATTGCGACGGGCAACGACAAACGACGAAAAAATGCCGCTGTCAAACTTCTAAAAGCACTGCGTCTTATGCGTCACTGCAGTACTACCAACAAAATCAAACGAATGAAATTGTTGTGGCATTCATTTTTGTCAAGGTTGTCAGACGTCGCGTCAATATCAAAACAATGGATTTTGATGAAAAATTGATTAGGAAAGTGCGAATCCATAAAATAATTTATGATATACAATCCAACACAAGTGTATACACGAGTTGACAAAAATGACATGTTTTGGATGGATATTTCGAGGCGCTTGTATACAAATGGTAAAGTTGTGATATTTTTGCCATTTGGTTTGATTTTAATTTATTTAATTTCTGTATTTTAAATTTTTCCTTTCCATACTTTGGTCCATTGCACTTCTTTCAAAATAACATAAAATATTCTGGATAAAAATCTGTTTCAAAACGCTGAAAACTAATAACAAATGAAATCTCAGTATCTTCTTCTTTCACAATCGTCGCTTTTCGACTACTTGTTTTCACAGCGAATTTCCCGCTGCCTTCTACCGTCGGAAAATCAGATAGGTAAAAAAAAAATTTATGATCGCTTACCAATTTCTTAGAAACAATAAAACTTTTTTAATTCGAAATTGTGTTCTTTTTCATATATATGAGCAATGGGCGCAACAAAAATATAAAATCATCTTCATAACTGGGCTGCTAAGCATTACGTGGCATTTTCTAAACAATCAAATACTAAAATAAATATGCATTCCAAAATTACTTACTATCCTGTGATAGGTATGATAGATGACTTTTTGACACTATATAAAAACGCAAGAAAATTCTAAAAAATTTGTACACGTTTAAAAGACCAAGCGCTACGAGTGAATGACTATTATACCCAATCCACTACTACTATTCATAAGAAGACAAACAAACCATACAAACCTTACCGTACCATACTAAAATCATCCTGTTAAACTTTTACAGCTCACTCTTTCAATTAACCGCGAATGTTAGGTGGCGCTTTGAAGCGGGGGGTTATAACCCCCGTCATCCCCATGCATACGCGCCTGGGCACTTGTACCCCTTTACGGATCACATTAAGGCTTAAATAGAGTTGCGATAGCCGACATCTATTGCAGTAATAAGATCAAATTTCTGAAATGGCCGTCTGCCGTGGACCACTCTATTGCCTTAATACAGTTGCGACGACAAACTTAATAATACAATAAAAAAATGCAACTTCTGAAAATATTAAAAAAGATCCCGCTACATTAAAGGAGGTATACTTTAGGAAAACCGATGCTGCAAGAGTAACTAAGAAAAACACTAAACAGCTAGCGAGCAAGTCTTTAGATCGTATAGCATTTTGCTTTGATTTCCAAAGGACACTATCAACTCCTTTTTTAACTTGTGGTTTATTACCTGATACCTTCCATCGACAATTACCCACATTGATGCCTTTAGCGATAATACTGGCTGACAAAACAAAAATAAAAATATCATTAAGTGCTGGTGTTACGTAGTCAAAAACACCACTATTAAATCCATTGATCACAGATTTTTAGTATCTGGCCACTTTTGCATGGAGTGCGACCAACATTTTGCCATTATAGAAAAGGTGTAAAAGAAATGTTCAAACGTTTTTGTTCCTGATGAATTGTGTACCATTGAATCGAAATCCAGCAGGAAATTTACGGTAGTTAGGTTAAAGCAAGGCGACTTTAAATCAATTTAACCAATGACAGTGCATACGACAAGTGCAGTGGCTCGAAACCCTCGAGAATATTTCCCAACCCATGAAACAGAAATCTATATGTGTGCGTTGGGAGACCGTTCTCTAAAATGTTCTATATTGAAAAGTGCCAAACATTAACTTTAAATATGCTATAGAGCCTAAACTACTATCCATACAGGAAAATAGTCTTCTAGTAACTTACAGCTTGGTTCCCTACCTTCCCAAAGGCTACACTTACTATATACCTTACATAACAAAATAATTTTCAGCTGAGTAATAATTGCAGGATGTTTTTGTGCAGCTGCAAGTGCTACCAGATGGCAACATACAAAAATTGGGAAAATACTGGAGAGAAAATCGTGAATTGGATATTAAAATCGGTGAAAGAATTAAATCACATAATGACTTGCACAAAATATAATTTATTGCAACAGACAATAAATAGATCAGAAATCTAATAAAATGTAAACTAAAAAAAATTAAGGATGTATCCAGAACTATAAAATACATTAGATTAACATTCTTATTGCCATTTGCCCTATTTCAATCTCGTAATTAAGTTTTATAAAGTATTCTTTATACTAAACTTTTCTTTATTATATTTTAGAATTAAAGCATTTAAGCATGTTTTCATTACTATCTATGCATATTAAAACATTTTTCTCTGTATTGTGTCAAAAAATCTTTGGACAAAAAATGCCTTTTATGGTTTCCGCATCCAATCAAATTCTCAGCCTTGTTTTGCTAACATTTATCTGTAAAACGGAGAACACTTTGCAAAATGTAATATTATGGGTCGCGACATAGTTTTAATTTTCAACCAAAAAGTTTTTTAATTTCGGATCATTTTGCCACAATTTCCAAAATTTTTGCACCTACCATTGTTTTTTGCAAATATTTCAATGCTCAAAATTAAAAAAGCTACATAATTCAAACCCTGTAATTTCACCACTATTTTCGGCAATATTTCATCATCTAAATCTGAATCATTTGGTACTGGTACTAAGTGAAAGTCCTCCTTTCCTAGAAAAATCAACACTTTTTGAAGATACATAAATATTTTTATACCTGCATTTAATCTTACCTTTTCTTACTATAAATTTATCCATCACATAAGAGAAGACCTAAAAAAGCGGAGAACCTATTAGAAAAATAGCCTGTTAAGATTGTGAAATCAACTAAACAAAAACAAAAAGTGACAATGGAAACAATGTAAAGTTTGCCCAATTTCTGCACTGTTTGGATGCGTCCGTTTTTTACCCACATTTCTTCATAGTTACGCGCATCTGATCCATATTTGTGTATGTATTTGGAACTACTTAGTTCGTTTCTTTTACCAACTTTTCGTGTACCTTAGGTTAAGTGTGAGAAGCGTTAATATAATAAAATATGGGTAAATTGGGTAAATCACTAAAAATCGGAAGTAGCATAGCCAAAATCGGGGAGTCGGAATTAAAATTTGAAAATCCGGGAAAATACGATAAATCAGGGAATCTGGCAGCCCTCAGCCGGAGTCCGGATCTGTAAGCAGCTGCATTCGATATCATCAGCCCACGGCATGCCATGACGGCACAGCTACATACACAATGATTACTCAGATGAGAGTTTTTGTTTAGGAATCGTACTCATTTGATTCAGATAAATTTGTTTAAATAATTTTTTTAGGAAAGGTATACAAATTTTATGTCGGTTGGGAAGATAAGAAAGCAAGCTTAAGATAATCAGAACACCATTTTTCTGTATGAATAGTAGTTTAGGGCAGAGGAGCTATTCAAATCAAACTTTTATCAGTTTTACATAAGAACACTGCAAATATTTTGGAATGTCAGGACTCCGTTGGGGCTCTCATGTGAGGGAGTCTGTTTTATGGCTTGTGAAGTATTCTCAAGGGCTGCATTTTGAAGTCTACACCTTTTTCGTTACTCAATAACGCAACTGTCAATGCAGATATGCCAGTTGAACGGATTGATATGAAAAAAATATCTGGCGGAGCAGCCCATGTTGAACTGATTCCACTGTAAGGGCTAAACAAATTAAATTAGCTATGTACAAGAATCTAATCCATTTATACCTCCAATTAATTCACCACCATTTCTTCAAGTCCCTTCCCATGAATTGGGCGGTAAGAAGAGAAAACAGCTCGGTCTAATAGGGAACCCATCAGGGCATAGTAACAAAGCAGAAGTAGAAATAGAAGGGGGACTCCGTCAGTGAAGCTGATAATATCTTAAAGTCTGACTAGAATGATTAACACTCTTGATAATAAGAAAACGAGAATATGAAGATTTTACATACTCAATATTGAATTAAATTTCTTTTTCTGAATTTAAAAACAACTTAAAAGTGTGAACTATATTTTCGTTTTATACTTTTTTAAGTACCTAATTTGTTAAAATATTCGTTTTTATATTTGAATAAAACCTGCAAAGGCATACGGATACAAGTACACCTTTTACAGGAAAAGGGCTATAAGTGCTTGCAAGGGATTAAATTATTACCTTTTCACTAAACCAAAAACCATCGAACATTATTTTAACCAAAATAAAACGTTATTAAAATATCCGGGTTATTTTTAGTATAATTACATAAAATTAAGACTTAACACAGAATTTAGGATATTCAACCAACTTTAAAGTTTTATATCTGAAAAGTGTGAAAAGTGTACCCCTCTGCTTTTGAGCTCCTCAATTATTGTTATTGTCACCTCTATTATTCCGTTATTAATTGAAGAGCAAATGAAGATATGTCACGTTTTTACACCTTCCTAGATTCTCTGTACATAAGTCCATGCTCATTATAGATAACGTCATTTTTTTCAAAGTATCTATATAAAAAAAAATCTCATCTAAAGAGCACTCAATTAAAACAACTGAACCGTCTGCGCAACTGCACATAATGGGTGTCACATATTATGCAATTATATTAACCATCAATGATTTCTTAGATTGCCTCACTGGCCTTTGGCTCTCAAGAAACCTGAACTTGAAATCTTGTTCAGTCAGAGTTGCCGAAAGAAAGTGTGCTACCAGACCTGCGTAATGCGATGACGATGACCGACGCGACGTGGGGTATATATACATATATCTTTTGGATGGAATGCTGCTTTCAGTGCAAAATTTCAATTAGTAATCTTCACGTATTTTTTAAACTAAATTAAAACCAGTTCAACAGCATTTTACCATATAAGGTGCAATGTTCACCGACCGGAACATTTGTAGCTCATTAAAAAAAAAAACATCAAAATTAGTTTATTTTCTTTTGGTCTTGATTTGACTTAATTTTCTCTATTTTTTTTCTTCTTCTTCATTTCAGTTCGGTGCCAGGAAATTCAGTGCCAGTCACCAGTCCTAATGTGAACGCTTCTATTAATAAAATTCATAAAGACATCACTCCATGCAACACAAATAATAAAAACTCTAAGAGCCAGTGCAAGACGCAGGGTTCAAGTAATTCCGGTTTGGTCCAGTGTTATGATAAAAATGAACGTGAACGAGGCATATCATCGTCACATTACTCAACGGACAAAAGTGGCTCATCCGGTTACTATAGTACCAATTTATGTTCGACAAGTTCCGTTGAAGAGCATATATACAGTGAACCAGTTATTGATATCATAGAGACACGTATCCCAAAATTGAATACTGTAACACGAATGTTAGTCAAAGCTGATGTTAGTACTAGGGAGATTAAGCTGAATTCACCTGCCGCCGCCGTCAATGTAGACAATCTTAATGCCGATTTACGTATATTAGAGACTAGCATAGAAAATCTAGATCGACATCTTAAAAGTTATCCGAAAAATTTACTCCATGATAGATGTAGTCTACAGGGATGCCTACATAATTTCGATAAAGCAAAAACTAAACAACTTCCGACTATTATGGAAGGTATCGATGGACAAAGCACTAAACAAGCCCCGAATTCATGGTCTGATGATATGGATGACTCTCTCGTAGATATTGACCTGGATTCCTTTCTATTAGATAATGAAAGGAATAAACAAGGCACGAGTAAAGCAAAACCACTAGAGGGTATCGATAATCCAACATTCGAAGATAGTAAAATTCTTGATGATAGAAGCCTAGAAAATAATTACAGATGTTCGAAGTATGTGAATTCATGTCCAGAAGATGCTTATAATGTTGAAAGTGTTTTCGGTGTTGAAGCTGAGGATAAATCACTTGCGTTTTTCCTTAAAAAATATGAAGATCAAATTCATTTTCAAAGTACAAAAGAGATGCTAGAAGAAATTCGAGATAAACTGAGAGCTCTAGCGCAGACATCTGGAAATGATGAAAGAGTAATTCCAAAAGAACTTGAAGAAAATATTGCTACGCTTAAAGTTGAACTAGAAGCCTATTTGAAACTAATGAATCGAAGCAATGAATTGGAAATTAAACATTTTTGTGCAGGTGTTCTTAACAATCAAAAATTAGTAACAATGACGAAAGCATTTGAAAGGCGAAAATCACTTGCTAGTGAAACTGATTATGAAATCACGTATGAACCTATTCGGTCACGTGATGGTGCCATTAAATTTCCAGACAGTTTAGATGATGGTTCTGTACGTTGTAGTGATCCAAATTTTAAATTAAAGCGTAAAGCACTGACGGATGTGTTTCCAAGTACAGAAAATGAATGTTATAATATCGGAAATGTTGAGAATAGAAATGAAGATAATTTACCGACAACTAGAACAACACAAACAGGAACACAATTGCAACGAAATTTATCATTTCAACGACCCACACTGGAAAAATCTAATAAAACTGGAGAGGATAGAGATTCAATACTAGAATGGCATAAGAATAAACCAAGCATTTGGGAACAGTATTATGGAACAAATCGAATAAATCAGACTTTGGTGGGAAAACGTGGCCAATTGGTGAAGAATTCATCATCACTTATGTCCTATGTAAGTAGCTTAATATTTTTTTGTTTTTAGTAATGTAATCGGAGCCAATTGTTATTTTTTATTTACAGTTTTTATTTATCTCTTCTATTTCTTTCATTTACAGTTGACATTTTTTATTTATACCTAGCACTTTCAAAAGAACTTTGAATCCTATTTGGGGTTCCATAAGGATCATTATTAGGGCCTTCACTGTTTGGCATATTATTACTTTTTGGGTATAACAAAGCAGATGACGTTTATGTTTAAGTAAACTTGGAAAATAACTTAGCTCCAATCTTATTGTGAAATATTTTCGTAGAATCGTAATGTTTTCTCCGTTGGCTCAAGAATTAATTACGACGAGAAGGCATTATAAAATGTGTAGTTCTTGATTTCGTTATGAAAAATTATCCAGGTAATTTATGATCTTCTACTTACTTTTCTTATGGATATCTGCTAGATAGTAGCCACATACTCCGATTTACTGGTCAACAGAAAATTTTATCGGAAATAATTTCAATAAATATTGACTAATTTTGGTTTGCAGAATTCAAAAACGACAATAATTTTTCTCGATCTTTTGCCGTTTTAGGGGTAGTAGAAATTTTATATTTTTATAGTATTAATTGTCATAGTTCAGTTTTCGATTGTAACCTTTAATCGAGAAGTTAGAGGAGGCATTCTTAAAATGCAGTGGCCCCCATGAAAAGCATTTAGGCATCTTTGGATATATACATACATAGTTCTTATCCCCTTCCATCTATGTGTATATAAAATATTTTTTCGTTTATAGTTTTTTTTTATATCCCCAGGTAGTTGATGCTTAATAGTTCATCGTTGTATTCTTTTATTATATCCGATTTATTTCGTCTGGATCATTTAGTATTTTTATATCATTATCTGCTGACATAAAAGAGCCTTCTGTACAAATTCACCTGTCCTCATTACTTTCTCGTCGGGGATTGGGATTTGTTTTTTATGTTCGACCAGGGAATTCTACTTAAAGCACCTCTGTGAAATTTTATGGTATGCATGTAGATAAATCTCTGGTTTCTACTCCAATTTATAATCGAATTCATATAGTTTGTGATGGAAACGTATAAAAAGGGAATATGGATCCATTATATGAACAGCTACATTCTGTTCAGGGGGTTATAATGCATATAAAATGTTGAACTTTTGTAGCCTCTCGGACATTTAAAGTTCGGTTAGTATAAAAATTTGGTTATTCATGTTCAATTTCCCATTATGCAGGTATATACTACTTCCATAGCTTCGCCACCAGCATCTACAGTAGTGAACATAAAGGGCTTAGTAAAATCGCGGGTATAATTAAAAACAGAGACGAATTTATTACCGCACTCGTACGTATTTAATTACCAATTGTTGCATGACATTGCTTTTCACAATTTGAATTTGGCATCTTTTCGTATTTATTTGGAAATCGTCTGAATTTTGTACACGGCGTTTAAAAAATTTTTTTAACTTTAAGTTCAAAAATGGGAATAATCGGGCAACTCCTTCGTAAAAAATTGCGTTTTTAAATTATATGCCTGTGAACGCGTCGACTTAGAAGACTAAAATTTGGACATGGTTTTTCCTTAGCAACGGTAAATAAAGTTTAAAAATTGGACTAAATCGGGCTACCCCTTCTTCGTGTTGCCATACAAAGCTTTGGTTTTTCACTGACGCGTCGACGTAGAGAGCTGAGATTTTGTACACGAGGCTTTTAAAAAAAAAAGGAAAATTTAAGCCCGAATATAGGACCAATCGGGCAGCTCCTTCGTAGGGTTGCCATACAAAAATTTGTATATATCGCCACTGCCTGAGAACGCGTCTACGTAGAGGGCTTCATATGTGTGGAAGAGACATATGATCGTATCCACCCAAATGCACGCATACACACATACAGACATGTGGTCCTAGGTTCACTACTAGATACTTGAAATATTTCCTTTTGTTTCTCCAGCAAGTGCTGATTTATATGCCGGATTTGAATAAGATTGTGGCGTTTTATACTATTATTATGAGTTAGTATTTCTTCCGGAAAATAAATCCTGATATATTCTATATTTTGAAGTTTTGAGTCTTTTTTTTTAAGGTAAGGGGACGAGAGATCCCAAGCACGAATGCCAGAGCGGTCCATTGTGCTTTCCTGCTAGAAGTCCTATCACCAAAATCTTCTTATCCTTTTAATGAAGCGCATTAGGTCTTGGTGAGATTGGGTTTTAAACTCTAGCCTGATCCGGGCGAAGGTTGGACAAGCACACAAAAAGTCTTCGGACGTCTCAGGCTCTCCTTCCAGGCAGGACAATCTCTGCTGATGTTTTCTTTCGACATTCGCTGTGATGATACTCGATACCCGATATTCGAGGAGGCAACGCCTACGGCGGGTTCCGGTCCGAGGAACGGCAAATCAGAGCCAGCCTTATCTAAAAGCTCAGCCCTTTCATTCCCCATGATCCTCTTGTGACCAGGAACCCACTGAAGGGACACCTTATTATAGACACACAACTTATCCATAAACGCCCTGCAGTCTTCCAGTAACCACTTATATTAAAAGTATATTAGTAACACCTACAACCATTTAAATCTCAGGAGAAGATATAATAAATTAACAAAAAAAAATCCTTTTTAATTTTAAGTTAACTTACTGAATTCATATTGTCATCAAAAAAGCATAGAATACTAATTCCATATTCCAAAACAAACGGTTCAATAAGATTTCAAAGTTAACAAAATTTAACCAATTTTTGATATCCAGAGGCAGCTGGTTATAAAATCTAGTGCCCAATATATTCTAGATAATGTTTTATTACATCTGGGTATGTTAAAAAGTTGTCTACGTGTAAAATAATTAGTGACCACTTGTGGAAATTCACATATGTTTAAATTTTGACAGTGTAAAAACGTATGTATATAATTGTCTTTATTTCATCACTAGTGGCAGTATATGCAAATTAAAATTCCATATTCCATTAAAGTCTGGGCAATTGCAAAATAAACGGTCCATATAAGTTCAATGTTTTGAAATATTTCCTAGAGTTATGAATTTATAAAATATCCTTCTTAGCCCATTACATTTATGATGAGAATGTGCTTATCTGACTAAAACTTTTTATCAATTACTATCCCAAGGCACAAATATTTTATATCTCTAGTAAATTTCATGTCATTGTTTTTTATTTTATACATAAGTTCCCATGCGTATGTTTCGTTTGTTTTTGAATCTAGGCAAAACGTTTTATCCATACTAAAATTCGCTAGGGATGTTACATTAGTTCAGCTTTCCGCTTTGAAGATTAAAACCGAATTATCATCAAAAGCAACGATATTGGTCTTGACGCCATTATCCTCAAAGTTACACAAATCAGTAATATATACTAAGAACAGAATAGGCCCTAACACCGAGCTTTGAGGTACACCGCATTCGAGACATAGTGAGATTATTATAGAGATATTTATTTTGACACTGTCAAATCTACCAGAGAGAAAAATTTCCACAATTATCCCCAACTTTAGAACTGGTTTCAGATATGTACCTAGTTACTAATTAACGTGTCAATTCTTTAATGAATATTGACATTAATCTTTTGGATTCTTTATTTAACTCTAAGATCTCATTTTTTGCAAGAAACGTCGTAATTTCTCTTGAAATCCGGAAGGTCATGTATATAAAACTTGGCTATGTTCACAAACTATATCATTAATTTGCTTGAAAGAGGGTTTTTAATCTGATGCTATATACAGGCTTTTACAAGGCTTTTGATCATAAAAACATTTCGATTTTAACTAATAAGGTGAAATATTTCAGTTCGTGCTCAATCTTTCTTCAGTGGATCTTATAGATATGTAGTAATATATAAAAATTGAAAATACTACTTCGAAAATTATCGTAGCTTATTCAGGAGTCCCCCAAGGTAGCCAAGTGCGCCCACTATTGTTTGTTTAATTTTTCAATGATATTATAAATAATTTAAAATCTGGAAAATGCCTGATCTTTGCGGATGATTTAAAACTGTTTACTGAGGTTATGAATTTGAATGATTACAGTTTGTACAACACGATTTTACTGCTTCATCTTTTTGATGCATAAAAAATTGTTTTCTTCCAAAATGGTCAAAATGAAAAATAATGAAATTCAGTAGAACTGATCCCATTAATTTCGAGTATAAAATTGGCGAAAGTTCGGTTCATATAGGGTAAAGGAGCAGTAACAGATTTTGGGGTTAAATTTTGATGTTAAACTTACTTCAGTAATTTCATACATGCATGTCGTATTTCAAAGATTTTAAAGATATTGCAACAATAAAACCCATTTATTTTTAAGTGGTGCGGCCCACTCTTTTGTATACCTCTATAATATGCGACCCGTATTATATAACATATGTAAATTGCAAAGAATCTGTTCAAAGGTCATTCACTGATATGCTTTACATTAAAGTAAATTTTCGAAGTAAAAAATTCCTTCCTATATGTAGCGACATACGATAAGGTTTTCCTGTACGGCGGAACATGTGTGGTTTTTCCCTGAACCTGACGAACACGAGATACAAACTGTTTTTCCGGGATTCTGTGTAATCAGCTTACAACAAAATGTCACTGCTGTAGATTAGAGTTAGTCACGTTGGGGTCGTTTCATGCAAAATCGTCCAAATTTGTTAGATTTTTCCGTATACCCAAAGTAACGCAATATTAGAGCACTACACTCTGGGGAATGGAGTATTTTTTTTTCTTCTACTGAGGACCACTACCACTATTGTCGTATATTTTTAAGTTTTTCTTGCTCATTTAAAATATATTGTCCTTAATGTGTAGTCCTAACTTCCGTGTTAGGATTTATGGTAGGGTAGATTTAACACTCAGGCTTTTTATTTTGGCCTTGATTCCAAAATTGGCTTGGTTTTGTCTTCTTTTGGTACATATATTGATTAAAAACTTTTATGTTTGATATGTTTTTGTTGATTATTACAGCTTCGCGCGCGACATTAAGCTGTTTCCGTGGCGGCTGTTTGTTATATGTTGTTTAGGATGGTGAGATGAGAAAATTGGGATGGGTGCGGTTAAGGAGGATGATGAGCTCTAGAGCTTGGACTAGGTATCCTTGTGGGGGTCTTCCTTCTCTAGGCAGTTCCTATGTGGGGCATCCTGCTATGATGACGGTGGCTGATGTTCCGGAGATCTATCTTCGATGATGGGCACCTTTGCTGCAAAAGAAAGTAAATCTTTTGCCAGCATAATAAATGCCCCTACTCTCAGGGTCAACAAGTTGAAGATGTGAGATATACCTGAATTCTGCAGGTGGAGTGTGTGCAGGCAGGTTGAAGATGAGAGGGTTTGGATGATGAGGAAGTTTTTCCATCTGATGTTGGGCTTGCGAGACAAGGTAATTGTCGATAGGGAGGATTTTTGCTACATCGTACAGGTTTTTGTTGGGGTAGTACTTATTGTCTGCCATTGTACGGAGGCCAGTGCAAGAACGGAGTACTTTCCTCTCAAGATTTCCGAGATTTTTCATGTAAGTTGGCGCGATCGTGTGGCATATTGGGAAACAGTATGTGATGGTTGGTCGAATTAGTTGCTTATAGGAGCTAGGTGGGGACGGACAGCCCGTTTGGGGTGTTGAGAAGTGGGCTCAGAAGGCTATAGGCAGCTTTTGCTGTTCTCAGAGCATATTTTGCGTGAGGGTTGAACTTGTGCAGGTTAGAGAAAGAATTTTGGCGATATTGAGCGTGCATATGTGAGCGAGTCGTCTTATTAAAACAGTGAGGTGGAATTGTGATCATTTGGCAGTTGATCTGACGTATAGAGGTTGAACAGGATTGGGCCAAGTACTGAGCCCTGTGGGACTCCCGCTTCTAGAGATAGGGTAGCTGAGTTGCAGTTCTCAAGTTTCATTGCGAATTTCCTTGAGGTCAGAAAGCTGTGAATAATTTTTGTTAGATGTGGTGGGAAGTGTAGTTCTAACAATTTGAATATGAGGCCGTTTTTCCAGACAGAGTCGAAGGCTTTCTCGACATCCAGGAAACAGGCTACTGTGCACTCATCTCTGTTGAGAGCTGAAGATGTGGGAGTATGGAATTTGAGTAACGCATGTGAAGTTGAGTGTTGGGCTTTGAAACCGAACTGGGAGTCTTGGTGGATGCCTACATCATCGCATGTGTTCACGATTCGTTGACGTAGGAGTTTTTCGTATAATTTTCCGGTGTTGGAAATAAGAGATATGGGTCTGAAATCTTTCAAGGCTTTGCAGTTGGGTTTTTTTGATATTGGGACGATGTTCGCAATTTTCCGTGAGTCTGGAAAGTAAGCGTTATTCACGCAATTAATTGTTAAAGAGTATGACCTAGAATGTGATTGCAGGCGAAGGAAGATTTCTGATAATTTTGTTTGTGATCTTATCAGGTCCTGAAGATTTCTTGCCCTTAAGTGCAGATAAGTGGACTGGGTTTGTGAAAAGCTGCTGATCTTGGGGGCTTGAGGCAGGGTTATCAGCATGGAATGTGGTGAGATGTAGGTGTTCATTTTGGTGGATGAATTCCCCTACATTTGCGTTGACGTTTGTGCAGAAGTCCGGGTTGCTTAGATCTGAATGATCTTTGAAGGCGGATTGGAAAAATTCTGCGAATGCATTGCATTTCTCAAGAGGTAAACTGAGGGTGTCTTGGCCATTTGTAATTATTTTCAGGAGATTTAGTTTACGATTACAGACCTTATTGATATTTTCGAAAACATTAGGGGCAGGGTGGATGGATGATAGTTTCCTTCTGAATTCCTCTATTTTTAAGATTTTAGCCTTATCTACCTCCCTAAAATTATGGTAATGGTCGGCTTCGTTTTAAATATATGAATTATTAAAGTCACCATATACCCTAAGTAACATAGTGGTGCTCCCATACTATATTACTTTAAGTAAACAGTCACTTTAAAAATTTATATGTACCTAAAAATTAAAAAAATGTACCAGAAGTCCTCAATAATAAATGAAACAATTTTTTTCTAATAAAAAAAAAAACATAAAAAATACTCTTATTAACTGTAAAGCATTGAGCTTCATTTGTCAGTTGAAAAAAAAAGTTGGTTGCTCCATTCTCAAAAACAGACAAAAATAATAATTAAATTCATTTAAAATTATAATACTATTATTATAAGGAAAATATATACAAAAATAAAAAATTAAAAAATTAAAAAAATCTTATTAAATTCATTAAAAGTAATAAAAAAAACATTTATTACGGTTAAATGCCCTCTTCAGACGATTCGCATAAATAACTAGAAATAGTTATTTCGAATGGCCTACGGCTAGTCGTTGGTTCTACGTTCCTCGGAGCGTTAGTAATATATTGATGCAATGGAAATTGCACTGAAGGCTTCTTTCTGTCATTGTACAACTCTGTATAAGATCTTATCGCACTATGAATATCTCTGTTTACTTTGGAACATCGTTCTAATATTGAATCACACCTTTCCAATATATCTTTAGCTTTCTCAAGATATGTTAATGCATCCTTAAACTCCCCAGTTTTAAGAATTTTAGCCTCAGCTCTATCCATATCATCTTCTTTATCTTCAAGATTGTTTTTGCCCAATTTAATTAGTTCTTCATTTGTTAATTCAATACTATAAGATTTAATTAGATCCACAAAAATCATTTTGCATTTTGGAGCAAAAATACAACTTTAACCATACCTTTTAGACAGTTCGTCAAATCTTTTGGATGGCCAGGTACATTATCTAGTATCAGTCAGACAAAAATATTCAACAAACCATATCTGAAAAATTGATTTAGTAACCCAAGCCATTTTATTTGCCTTCCAAATTACTGGCAATCTGTTCTTAATACACAATTTCAGAGCCCTAGGATTTAGAAAGTTGTAAACCAGTATTAGTTTAAGCTTAAAATCACCTGTGGCATTACCTCCAAGTAGTAAAGTACGTCTATCTTTGCAGGCTTATGTCCAGAAATTTTCTTTTCATCTTGCGCAATAAAGGTTCTGGGTGACATTTGTTTTCCAGAATAGTCAAGTTTTATCAAAATTAAATACTAGTTGGAGACTGTAACCACCTGATTCGAGTATTTCTTTAAATCTGTTCGGATACTCGAATGCACCTTCTTTGTCAGCACTAGCTTCTTGTCCTAACAATTTAAAATTATGAATACTAGATCTTGTTTTGAATCTATCAAACCAACCACAGTTTGAACTGAACGTTTCTCCTTCTCAAGTGTCCCCCATTTTTTTTTTTTAAATCATCGTAAATATGAAGTGCCTTTTCCTGTATTAACATTTCACTTAAAGGCATGCTACGCTAAGTCTGATCTTCAATCCACAACAGCAAAAGTTTTTCCATGTTTACCATGATAATGTTTCAAGATTTTATCGCTTTTGATGCATCTACGACATATTTTTTTTATTTGTCCTTATATTTAATAATGGTTCTTACAGATGTTGGTGGGATTCCAAGATGTTTTGCTATATTCACTGAACTTTAAAGTTAAATGATTCCTCTTCATTTTTTTCGCACTAGCAAGATTAGTGTTGGGCACGATATTGTTACGAGCGTGGCCTTAGTTCGTTATTTAAAACACAATATTTCAGATATCATTAACAAGTTCTTTCTTTTATTTAACTTCACTATTTACTTTTATAGCATTTACAAACAATTATCAAATCAACTCTTTATAGTTATCGCTAGTACTGTACTTATAATTATCGCAATGCAAATAGTTTACTACGTTCACTTCACTGTCTGAAATAAGACTCCGCCTCCTGGATGTGAGAGCACCGTATTTATACTCTACGAATTATCCTAGAACCTTCCTGAATATTCCGTTCTCCGAACCCAAAGTATAACTAAGATGACACTAACATAAAATTGTTTGTATTTCCAACAGATGTCGCTTGTGTCATTTTGAGCAGTGGTTACAAAAAATGCTTACTTGAATAGTTACAATAAAATATATATAAATTAAACTAAATATGTCCTACTAAATATTAAAACAGGACAAGAAACATAACTAGATAAATTATTTTTGCACAAACAATAACTAAACAAACTCCAGCAGTGGGAAGCAAATGAAAATTAATGTAAAAAAAAAATATCAAATATCACTGCCTGCTTAGAATTAGAAAAAACGTTACAGCGAAGCATGGTTATAATGGCGGACCACCCTTAGAGAGATCACAACATTGTTTGGGGCGGCTACGTTAACCGGAGTATGACTATATACAGTGGTGGTCAAAATAATAAATACACCTCTGCGTTTTTTGGAAAACTTCTGTTTTTTCAGCTTTCAATACCTTGCAAGTTAAGCCAGTCTATTCAAACGATACGTTGGAATGTGTAGAACATATTAGTAGCAAAACAAGCGTCTTACCTGTTAAGGGCTTTTAATATATTCCGATTTGGATTCATTATCCTAATTATAGGGTGGACAAAAAAATAAATACAGTATGAGAACTTTTATAGAAAAATTAAATTCTTTTCAAGAGAAGTTTTAAGTTTTATTTATTTTTTATAATTTCAACTTAGTAATTTATTGCGTGACCTTTATTTGTAAGAATTTGTTTGCAACGAGCTGGCATCGAATCCACTAAACGTTCACAGCTTTCTTTTGAAGTCAGGTGCCACTCTCTTTTTACAGCAGTCCACAATTCGAACTTATTTATGGGCCGATGTACATAAACCTTATCCTTGACTTGCTTCCACAAGTTCTCAATAGGATTGCAGTCCGGTGACTGCGCCGGCCAATCGAGAACCGATTTTTTTTTGCGCTGCAACCAGCCCTTCACTATTTTTGCAGAGTGCTTCGGATCATTATCGTGTTGAAATTTCCATCGAAGCGGCATGCCTTCCTCTGCAGATGGTAGCATTATGTCCTTTAGTATGTCTAAATAACTTTCTTTGAACATAATCCCGTCAATCAACTGAATTGGGCCTACACCGTACCAAGAAAATGCTGCCCACACCATTATGTTACCTCCTCCACGCTTAGCGGTCATTTTGGTACACTGTGGATCAAATGGTTTGTTGAGAGGACGCCTAACATATTCTTTTCCGTCCGATCCGAAGATGTTGAATTTGCACTCGTCACTCCAGAGAATATTTCGCCATTTTTTCGTGCCTTCTCCGCTCCAATTTAAATGGGCCCTTGCAAAATTTAGTCGGTTCCGTATATTTTTTTACTTAGGAGAGGCACTTTTCTTGGTGATCGGGCTGGTAAGCCTGCGTTCAATAATCTTCTACGAATTGTTCTAGCACTCACGCTAGCATTTGTTTCCCGCAAAATCATGACCGAAGACGCGAAAGGGTTCTTTTTAGAGACGCGCCGCGATTTTCTTTATCATTCTTCTCCTTCATAACATTCTGGACCATTCCCAAAGAGCAGTGAGAAATTTGTGCAATCTGTCGGAGAGAGTAGCCGTCGTCCCTTAGGCGTTGAATTTCGATCCTCTTTTCTAGGGAACAGTGCTTATTTCGGTCCATGTTTGAACTAGAGAATTATTGACGAAATCAGATAATTTGAACTTATTTGAAAGTTATCACTAAACTTACTCGAATGAAAATAAATTTGGAAAAAAAAATTAAAAAGTGGCTCGAAAATACTTATTTAAAAACACTGTATTTATTATTTTGTCCA
Organism: Dioctria linearis; assembly: GCA_963930735.1. Lineage (NCBI taxonomy): Eukaryota > Metazoa > Arthropoda > Insecta > Diptera > Asilidae > Dioctria > Dioctria linearis. Next base: position 303,794,239 of record OZ005740.1, on the reverse strand, counting down.
ATGTGAAAGTGGTCCTTTGACTATCAAACTCAATTTGACATGTGCGCAAAAACCATATGAACAGGCTCGCTGCTTACAAAACTGTCTTCCCAATCTAACGGATCATTGCAGTTGATTGCGTCACTTGAAAAGCATTGCCAGCTGAAAAAATAGATGTTTTACAAGAAACTTAGGGGACCACCATTGTACATACCACGGTAAAGTTCTTGCGAGCCCTATAATATTTCAATTGGATACCTATATGATAATATTAATACCTCAGGAAACATGACTCCTCTTGGTAAAAGTACTCAAAATAGTATGTTTGGGGCTTATCTTAATACAATGACCACTTTAACAGCAATGAGAGAATTCTCGATTTCGTATTATCGAATATACGTATTGGAAATATTTCTGTTCATATTTGTCCAACATCACTGAATCGTATTGATTGATACCGATCACCCTCCTCTAGACAGATTATTAACTTTAGATAAAATTTATTAGGTCACGAGATTCAATTTAGGCAATTATGATAGGATAAATGAAATTTTATCATAATACGATTACAGATAATGCTGACAAATTAATTAAATAATTTAGGTATATTCTGTCCTTAATCAATTTACTAAGATCTTCGTTCCGATAATAACTAATTTTTCTAATCAATTTTCTAATTAGTTTTGTCACAATTACGTGTATCAATGAAATTGAAACTGAAGTATAGAAAAATGTATATTCGCACTAGAGATCCAAAGATTTATCAGACTTTCTAATATTTTCGCAGAATTACTGTTAAATGAATTCTAAGAATAACTCAAAGAGATCCTGAAACTTTACTAACGGTCTGAGAGCTACTAATTCGTCTGAGTTTATCAATTGGTGTATGATAACTTTACAAAGAATAATTAATTACAATACATCTACTTGTTTCAGTATTGTCTCTCAACGGGATGTTGAACAGGTTATTTATAGCTTAGATAGTAATAAAAGAGCTGGCCGACCCAGATGGAATTCCCAATTAATTTTACAAAAAAATACTCCGTAGTCCTCTCTGTTGCTATAGCTAACCTGTTCAATATGTCCAATAGAAAAAAGAAGTTTTTTTCCTGAAATTTAAAGAGATGTTTTACTACATTAATTCATAAAATAGACGATGCTAAATTAGTTACCGTCTCCCATATCTATTTCAAGCAGCTTGGCTTTGATATTTGAAAAAATTATATATGGATCGAAAAAAATGCTTTGCATTAGTCAATACCAGCATGGTTTTTTCCCGGGACATTCGACTATTACTAATTTGGCTTTTTATACGGATGTTATGCCAACAACCGTGGATGACTGTATACAAGTTGCATCTATATACATTGACTTTACTAAGGCTTTTGATAAAGTTCAACATAAAGGAATATTAGTAAAGATGGGATCCTTGGAATCTCACGAGGATCTTATTAAATGGTTGACTTTCTACCTAAGCGAATAGACGGTGTCGCAGTTTTGAATGGCTTTCAATTTATTACTTTTAAACAACTTTCAGGCGTCGTTTAGGGAACAATTCTTGATCCGTACATTTTTTTTTTTTTATATATTAATAAGCCAAGCTCAGGGGATACCCTATGATGCAAAGCACAGCGTGGCAGGAAGGAGATAGGGAAAGGATTAAGGGATATGAGGAGAGCGGCGGAGGTGCCGATGTATGTCGCCCTTAAACTTTCGCAGGCTGTATGCCGGAGGAAAGACAGAAGATGGTAGACTGTTCCACATTCGCACAGTTCGGGATAAGAAAGCATCACGGAATTTTAGTGTACGGCCGAAGGTAATTTGAAGGGTAAAAGGATGAGCGCGGGATGCAGCGCGAGTATTGCGTGCATGAACTATTCTACAAGGGATCAGACTAGATATTTCATCAGAACATTGACCATGCATATAGCGATAAAGGAGCGAAAGGCATCCAACATTGGGACGGTACTCGATCGAGTCGATATGACGAGTAATTGCCACATCGCCAATGAGCTTGCAGGCTCTCTTTTGGACAATATCCAATGAAGCTAAGGCTGTGCGACCAGCCCCGGCCCAGATATGGGAATTGTATTCCATTCTAGGTTTGATGTAGGACTTGTAGAGGAGCGCTATATTTGATAGGCTGAAATATTTCTTATACCTTTTCAAAAAACCAAGACATTTTGATGCTTCTTTGGCAACCGAGAAGATGTGATCTGTCCAGCTTAACTTACTGGAAATATTAATGCCAAGAATGCTTAGTGACGGTGAATCAGAAATTAATGCACCATCAAACGAAACGGGAGTGGTTAAGTGATGGTCTTGTTTTAATGAGATGAGACAGCTTTGGGTCTTAGATGCATTGAATTCGACGCGATTCACTTTGCCCCAAGCGAGAATATTGTCAAGATCGTTATTCAATGATCTAATCATACAGTCTCGTTTAACACATGTGGCGTTCCCTCTGGAATCCGCAAGGGTGTCAAAGGAGTATGCGAAATCAAGGGTACTGTCATCAGAAAAGCTATGGATAGGATTGAAAGTAACGGAAAGCAGATCATTTATGAAGATTAGAAATAGAGTCGGAGAAATAACAGAGTTCTGGGGGACACCGGCATTAATAGGATGAGGTTCAGATATAACGCCATCTAATACAACACGTATTTGGCGACTAGATAAAAAACTTTCAATCCATAATAGAAGAGGAGGGGAAGACCAAGTGCTTTGAGTTTGGCTAAAAGGGCTTGATGCCAGACTCTATCAAAGGCCTTTGAAATATCTAGAGCAACGATTTTGGACTCACCAAAATTGTGAAGACTACGATTCCAACGTTCCGTAAGAAAAGTGAGCAAGTCTCCAGATGAGCGTCCGTGCCGGAAGCCGTATTGGCGATCGTTGATAAGCTGATTGGTTTCCAGATACTTCATTAATTTGGAGTTAATGATAGATTCAAAAACCTTTGAAAGAATCGAAGTGATTGCAATTGGTCGATAATTTGAGGGATCGCTACCCTCTCCTTTCTTAGGAATAGGCTGAACGTGAGCTAGTTTCCAAGCAGTTGGAAATTTTCCTGTCGAATAGGACAGGTAGAATAGTTTGCGCAGAGGTTTAGCCAAGGATGAGGTACAGCTTATAATTAATAGGGGCGAGAAACCATCAGGGCCTGCGGCTTTAGAGACGTTCATTCCTTTAAGGACCTTGAACACATCTCTCGTACGGATGTGTGTTGGCTCTTGTACACATCCGCACGTGGGATAGACGGCAGGTGGCTGTGAAGTGGGTGGAAGAAAAGAATTTGATGCGAATCTAGCAGCCAAAATATTAGCTTTATCCAGGGAGTCAACCACCACTTCACCATTATTAAGTAGTGAAGGTATAGAGGAACTGCTGAAGTTGTTCCTGATGGTTTTGACCAGGGACCAGAAACCTTTACTACCTTTGCGGCTTGCCAAGATTCTTTGTCTAACATTCTGGTCAAAAAGAAATTTTTCTCTCTGGATAATGGACTTGCAGGTGTTCCGTGCAGTCTTGTAGATTTCTTTCAGTTCTGGACAAGGATGCACTTGATAGGCGCGAAAAGCAGACTCTTTCGCTTTTATAGCTTGGTTGCACTTATCGTTAAACCAAGAGCGATTTCGCTGTTGTTGAGATCTGCTGTAAGAATACGGAATATATTCACGCATGCCTAGACTTAGTATGTTACTAAGTTCTAATGTGCATTCAGCAGCATCCCTCGTAGCAAAACAGACCGACCAATCTGTATCTCTAAGATACTGATTGAGACTTTCCCAATCAGTGTTCTTATAGTATCAGAGAAGCCTACTTGTAGGTGGAGAAGTAGGGCGGCGCAGAGTTGAGGTGATAAATTGAGCCGTGATTAGACAGTGGTCTGAATTACCAAGAGGGGAGCCGACTGAGATGGAATATTTGACAGGGTGAGATGACAGAAACAAATCTAGTAAATTGGCCCTATCTCCAGCTGCATCAGGGATTCTCGTCGGTGCATCCACTAGCTGATGCAAATTGAAAGATTCACAAAATAGTTCAACGAATCGGCCCTCAGGACTTGTGGTAGAAGCATGTGTGAGCCACGGTATGTTATGGACATTAAAATCGTCTGCCAGGACGATTTCGGAAGAGGGGAGACGGAAAGCAAATGATCAATATTGTTGGAGATATTGTCAAATGCGGATACCGTGTCGACATCAGACATATTTGGGCTGCGAAAGGAAGCAAAAGTAGATGATGTGCCTGTGAAGTTTGAACCTAATCCAGATGTAATTAAACTCAGGATTGGCCTAAGGTGGAAAATCTTTTAGAATGGTAAAGGCCACATCATTCCGAATATATTTCCAAAATATACTACTGATTTGCCTGGAATTATTGAATCGCAGTGCCTTGGGCTTCATAAACCACCGTGAGCGAAATTTTTGTAGGACCCGATTCTATGGCGGGATATGGAACCACTCGCACTGATGCGTCTTTTCTAGGTAGCGAACGCGGGATTGCAGCTTATCATTTTTGGTTCGTAGTATGCAGCGTTTTTTCAGTCATTCGCGTAGTTCCCGCAAGATGGAAAGGTGAATATCATAAGACAAAAATTATAAAATGACGGGACGAATTCGTTCCCGCTTCGCTGAGTATGATTGGCTCATATTTTCTCGCTTCCGCTGAGTTCCCCCAAAATTCGCTACCACTCGCTTTTGCGTTGGTCTGTGAATGCTTTCAAAAATTTATGTGATGAAAATTTCTATCCCTGAATATTAGAAAATGTAAATTTATATGGTTTTGTAGAAAACGGGAAAGACTACAATTTGTGATACTGCGTTATCTTTTGTGCATGAAATTAAAGTTCTTGGAGTTATTTCTGATGATAAATTATTATTTTCTTCTCATGAACACTTAAATGACCACATATTATTTCCCGTAGGCACCGATCACCTTGAAAGCCGACCATATCCGATTTGTATGAAACATTTGTATGGAATACCAAAATAACACATTCATATTTTTTATTTAATAGTAGAAGCCTCCTTAGTTTCAAGTAAATAATTTCGGAGATATCGAAGGCGCTATGACGCTATTCGCTTTGTTATTTTTCTTCTTCTTCTCTAACTTCCTTCAGTACCTCATGGAAGCATAGGACAGATATAGAAATTCATCCGTTTTTGTTTTTTATAAATGCTGTGATTGGACCTACAAATTTAGGTGAGCTTCGCACCATCAGGGGAAACATTTATCTCGCATACATTGCGGCTAACGAAATATATACGATCAGCCAGATTTAGACCACCGATTGTTCATTGTGACGCCACCTCCTCGGGATATTACATAGGAATAATTGTTTAATTTAGGTGGTACACTAAAACTAACAGCCAGCCGTTATCAACTTCAAGAAGTCCCTAGACTCCTTGGACCCCTTTTCCCCAATTCCCAAAAAACAAAAAATATCTAACAATCATTAAGAGATGCACAGCGCAGATGTTTAACGCTCTCAATATCTTCCTCGCCCATACAGCTTCTGCAGAAAATCTTTTCAAGGAGCTTACATGCATGTTTCCTTCTTTGCAAAGTTTATGTCTTCCTAAGACATATCTTGGGCCAAGGCTGTCTTGAGATCGTGTATATGATTAATCTGCATGCCTGCAATTAAATAGTTAGCTTACAGGCCTGTAAATCTAGAATCCTCTTCGCTAATTCTAGGGTCCAGGAGCATCAGATGCCTCATTGCCTTGTATATTACTTATTCAGGTACCCAACAGAGAGTGACTCTTTGGTTGGCAACATTATTTGACTGACATACTGCTTTCTATGGGTAATAACATAGTCTCAATAAAACGAAGGTACATACATATATGAAAAAAATAATCCCTAACTGGTTTTTGTGGCATAGGGGAAAAACTTATCAAGGAGAAACAAAGTTATCCTAATTTGGGTACTTGGTCATGAGGGCCACAAAGGCAATGAAATTGGTAATGGCCTAGCCAAAAGAGGAGCGGAAACTTAGTTTTTCCTAGGACTAGAGCCATTTTATGACACTTCAAAGTGTTACCTAAGAGCTGCCCTAAATGACTGGAAGAAAAACAAAAATCCCTGTTTTGGGAAAGGCTACAAGGACTTCGTGAGGCAAACAAATTTATTGAGAGCTCTGGCGGAAAAACTAAAGAACTTCTACTCCTTAGAAGAACAGAGCTCAAAATGATTACTGAGCTCTTCTCAGTCCATTGACCCTTGAGGTATCACCTAAACAACCTGGGCTTGGCTGAGACTTCATCCTGCCATTTCTTTCAGGATGCTCACGAAACCTCGGAGCACTTGCTCTGCAACTGCGAAGCATTACCCAGGCAGAGACTACTCTACCTCGAACATGCCTTTCCTCCACCAACCTATGTGTGGATCCTCAATCCCAGAATGGTTGTAGACTTCATTAACAGTCTGAGCTTAGAAGGGCAGTAAATTCAACGGGGACTCACACGCAGTAATTGCGAGGCGAACGCCTAGGCACCCCTTCACAAATCTAATCTAATCTAGAGCATAGAGGCAAGATGGATAAATTCATATATTACTGACTAATAACTGAATACCTTGGGGATGTTATGCATTAGTGTTTAATGGCTCGGAAAGTGTCTTTCGAGCATTATACAAGGTAATTTTTAAGTAAGTTAATAGCCAAATGAGGGCCCTGGGCACCGAAATTATTTTCTAAAATGCTTTGAGTTATCAAAAGGAATAATAACGTAAAGTATGTTAAGGCCTATGGCTAACTGGAGACATTGTCACGTAACTATTTTATCAGCACCGTCAATTCCATAGAGCATAACAGCAAGGTGACTTTTTGGTTCCTCCGGCTAGCAACTTTTGGGTGACAAAACTATTATCGCTTCACGTTTCTATGAATGTGCACGCACTGGTAACATTTTTATCGCCACTTGACTGACTTTATTTTGGGAAACATTGTAGAGCTAGAAAAAAACTTTTTTTTATAAATGTCCGCTACAACGAGAGTGTGAGAGGAAGTTATAAATAATGCAGCAATAATACAAGAAGTACAAATGAAACCACCACTATATACAACAAAAATTTGCTGGAATACTCTCATAGCGATTTGAAGATAAAAATGTGGGGGGGGGGGGAAATATCCATGAAAGCAAGTCTCTCTTCGAGTTCAATTGATGATCACACATATTGGTACTTTGATAAGTTGTAGCTAGCCTCAAAATCTGTAGTAGAGAAATCAAATCTTTCAATACTCATACGGAAATATCAAAGGAATTTTTCAAGATAGGATCATAGTTCATCAAACATTCAGAGTGAAATTTTCCTTTAAGCAGCCTTTCGATTCAAATTAGAAAGAGCCAATAGCATTTCTTTCGTTGATATTTTCTATATCGTTATGAGAAATACACATATCACAGCATCACAGCTGCATTCTCGAAATTTATCTTGATGAATTGTGATACAAAACATGAATTTTTGGGGTGATAGTTACGCACTATGTGTACATATTAAACTAACTGGCGACGATAGGATGGCGACAGTGACCAAAAAGTTGAGTGACAAAGTCTTTAGTACGCGTTAGGCCTAACATGAATGAACCAGCAGTATAAAAATTTTCACTGATTATCAAATATACATTGAGTTTGACTAGTGAAAGTAAAACAAGAAAAAAATCCCGGAAGTTTAATAAAATACTGAGGCTGCAAAAACAGTCACTATACGTAACTTTATCTGAACATTTGTTGCCTTGTGCAGAAATCCAACGATCTACTTTCAACAGACAAACTCTAACAAGCTAAACTAACTGGAATAGGTTGTCTTACTGGTTGAAGATTTGGTCATCTGTTGTCTACTATCGTAGGGGATAGGGGCCTGGCCCTAGGCCGGAGTCCAGCGGGCCCAACCGTAAAGATGGCACTGGTGATAAGACACAAAAAGGAGTTCATTTAGGTTTCAATGTATGCTGAGCTCTTTAAATCTAAAGAATTTGGGCTTTTTGAATTCGATATGAAAAACTAGTTTCAACGATGTTTTTTTTTGTAATAAATAGCAGTTAAATGAAACAAATGTACATACAGAGGTCAAAACTACACTATAAAATCATGCGTTATCTATTATATCACAGATGATGCCCTTACCTACTAAAAACGACCAGATATTGGGCGGAGAGTTTATCGACAAAGAAATACTTAAAATTTTCCATAATAATTGTCACACTTTCAAGTACCTATGTGGTTATTAGCGGTACCGTCTTTTATGATATGAAGGGCCATCTTCTATAACTTCACCATAATATGCATCCCTATATTTTTTTTTTAGTTAGAAAGTTTTTCTGAGTACTATAATATAGTACGCATAGTTCCCAGGAACAAATTTACTTACATGCATAAGGCGTGAGCTAAGGTCGCAAGATGAACTTTCCGTTTACAATCTCCCGAACATGGTATCAAAGATTCTATAGGGCGCTACACACGCTCAAGCAAATCATACGACTGGGCCATGCATGGTCCAGTCGTATGATTTGCATGAGTGTGTGTAGCGCAAGTCTGAGCTTGAATTGAGACTGAAGTCTGCCATGAATGAAATCTGACGAAACTATTATGTATAAGCAAACCTGACGACTTTGCTATAGGAATGAATTAAAGTTTGAACAAAATTCGTTGCGATGGGATGCACAAATTAACATTCGATTTTGTCTAGTTCAATTCCATAATGAAGTCATAAGTTTTGTTTGTACGCAATAGTTTCGGCCGATTTCATTCATGCTCTCTCAACTCAAGCTCCGACATTCGCTACACACGTTCATGTAAATTAAACGAATGGGCGAAGCACAAGTCACAAGATTTGCTTGAGCGTGTTTAGCGGTCTTTATAATACAAATATATTGCAAACACATTTTGTAGTTTGGCCTCAGTGAAAAATAATGTGGAATCTCCGAGATTCCACCTCTGTTGAAAAATTATTAAAACTTCGCATTGTACACGGCCTCCACTAATCATAAACACCACAGCCTGGACCTGAAGCCCACAATTTTTTCTTAGAAATTTACTGGAAATATTTTATTTAGAAGTTGGTATGCATTATTGGAGATGGAGACCGACAGCAATGCCTCGCTCCAATATAAACAATATAAAATCAACGATGCCTCCATTTTTTCTTTAAAATTTATTGGATATTTTTTCTTTAGAATTTGTATGCATTTGTCATTGAACAGGCAGCCGGCTAATAATTTTTATGAGCGTAGACGCTAGTTAATCAAAAAGGATTCATTTCTTCTCAGAAATACTGTGGAGTTTCGGATATTCAATTCTCTTTTAGAAAATTGAGCTCTATAGACAGGCTATACTATCCCAGCCGGAAAAATTGTCAGGCCTTCCAATGGAAGCCTTGTGGAAGTAACGTACTTTTTCTCAATTGCTTCCATGTTAAGGCTGAACTACAATAGACGTAAATACGAAATTGAACGAGACTGAGGTTTACTTACCAAAAATTGATATTTTTAGCCTAAATATATATCACATTCCGTAAGAGTTATTATCTTGATATTTAATGTTTTCAATTTTAAAAAGTGGTAAAAGTGAAAAAATTAACAAATGGAAGTTGATTTAATTGAAGATTTGTGCCTTCTATTAATTCGCAGTACCATTTTTATTCCATTTTAATTTTTACATTGCACTTTTAATCATTTAATAATAATTTAATTTTTTGACTAATCGCGTTCTTACGGAATGAGCGATTCTTACCGCACCTTTACTGACTGCAATTTAAACTTAACAAAAGTTCCCCTCGTACGAGTTAAATTTAATTTGTGTACGCTTGTTAAATTAAAGGACTCGTTCGCTTTACGTAAGTAAATGTACTTACGTATACGTCTATTGTAGTTCAGCCTTTAGTCGCACTGAAGCTTGGTGGAAGGGAACTGAACAGAAAAAAATTTCAGACCTTCCAATGGAAGCTTGGGCGAATTGGTAAAACAGGTTTTCTATTGCTTTCCTCTAATGATATGTAATGTTAAAATAAATGAGGTGACCAAAGAAAAGCCATGCATTTATGCCTTCTGAGTAAAGCTTCCGTTTGGATCTTGTGATGCTTCCAAATCTCGCTGGGATATGCTTCCAACATAAGTGTATTATATAGAGTCTTTGATGGTATGATTCGCTAACACCATTAAACATGACTGATTCCTCAGTCATGTTCGAATTTCTTCTAGATCCTTTCAATAAAATTGAAGATACCAGATATGTTATTTTCATCCTGACAAGAAGGATATTCTGTTTATTATGTAGTATTCAGTCGTACCAGCTAGACAATCAATGAAACCATTTATATAAAAATCATTGTAAACTATCTAGGCTGAGATTAAATATCAATTGCTCTGCAATATCTTCTTGTGAACGCCAAAATAGAGTGCATGAACCCAGAAGGTTTAGGCCACCTAACTTAACTGATACTCCATATGACCATGACCTTTGACGAAGATTCGCTTTGTATACTAGAGTTCTCTCTTTTTGAAATTCAAGTACCCATCGGAGCAGCACAACATTTCAAATACAAAGCCTACGATAAATGCTCAGCTTGGCAAACAATAGTGTGTATTCTAAGTTTGGTACATTTATCTGAGAGGAAGCAATCCGTTGCGGAACAATTACCCAAAATAGTGGATCGAGTGTCGTAGCTTCCATTATCATCATTCGCGATTCACCAATTATGCGCAGAAAGCTGTCAGGGTTTTACGTGAGCACCTGCCATTATGGCTTAATCTCACGGCAGTCTTAATGCACGGATTAGAAGACAAGCGACAATCAGCGGAGAGGCAGAATATATTTATATTCTGTCTCGGAAGTACCAGTTTATGTCAGTGCATGCTTAACATTGGACTTACTGGTCGAAGTGAGGCCTACTTAAAATCTCTTCCGAACTTTGGGTAACGGCACCCGGTTGATTTAGGGCAACTCCACGCCGAGAGCCAATCCTCTAAGCATACATTAATAAGCGAGCATCCCTCAAATTCACGGACGCAGTATGCAATTATAACAAAAGAACAAACTACTCTGTTCAGAGAAGAATGTTCGCCTAAGTCATACAGACTCAGACAATCTCTCTCTGCCCGCATATGGGCTACCACAACCACTACGATGCTCCCACAGGGGGCCTTCCCATGTTGAGGCGAATATTGCTACAAAGTGCAGCGCTATTTGGGATCCTCAACCCTGTAGTACAAAGTTAGCAATGTTGGCTACCCAATTGGTATGGCTTCGTATAACATCATCATGAGTACTTCCAGTGGACCTTCATGCAGATCCTTAAACGTTACTGATACCGCCGTTCGGGCTTCATCAAATTAGCACTTATAAATAAGTGACAGCAGTGGACCACGAGAAGGTTATGATCCGCCCTTTAGGCTAGGAGAGGCTTAAGACTAACGGCAGTAGTCGTATAGCATACCAAGGTACAAATACCAAGCTGCATACTAGGTCATACATGTGCTAGGCTTCACTAGGTACAGGCACTATCATCAGTAATCAGATGTCAATGTCCTGTCAGCACACAAAGCACGGTGCACTTATATGGCTTTTCACATCCAGTTATTCTCCCCTGGCAGATCTGCGCTTCACTAACCCTTTGCACCGCCAAGAATTATGCGCAGTCAGATCCAATTTACTTCCTAAATTACAATAACCACACGTTTTGCCTCATCACAAAAGGCTCTATACTCTGTGGAGGGGAGCAAGGGACCGCAAGGTTTACTTGGTCGGTAGGAAAAGTGCATACTTAAATAAATGAGAATACCTTTAACGGATTTGCAATGTAAAAACAAGAAGAAAATCCCCATTTGGTGCTGCAAAAGTCAGAATCGATAAATTTACAGCACCATGAAATCGGTCATTAGCAATAAAGATATGCCTAATACCAATCAAATTTCGTTTGCATATTTTTTGCTTTAAACCCATGGATACAGTGATTATAGAAATCCTTACAGCTTTGCTTGTATCAGTGGACTATGACCAACTTTGAAAACAGTATAGCTCTCAATTGAACATAACAATTACAATTCGCAAAGGTTTGTAATCGGCGTATTATAGATTAGGTAATCTTCATGATGAGAATAAGCATTCGTTAACTTGTTCTCCATACTCGAATTGATGAAGTCTTCTTCACTACTAGATTTGGTAATTACGAAGGGAATAAAAACTTTTTACTTCCTCCAAAGATTTGAATTAATTTGTACTGTATAAGATTTCCTAAGATGGTGATAATGGCTGGTGTTGAAGGAAGTTAGGATAATCAAATTCGCCTTGCATACAGCTTACGTATACTTGTTGAATGTATTCGTTAATGAATACGAAAAATAGAGACGGTAAAAATACGAAATCATAACAAACTCCGGAATTTGGTAATTTTATTAAGGGTAAGGGGCAGGCCTAATCATTATCATTATCCCTAGAGGAATTTTGAGTCGATTACGCTTTTTGTCTACTAAGTTGAAGGCATTTTTATAATCAGCAAAAACCAGGTAATATATGAAAGATTTGTACTTTGTGTTCTATTCCATAATGATCTACTCTATAGGATCCTTTCTTTTTTAAAGCTATTTCTTATATTTAAGCAATGGTTATAGGCTTAATTTTTTCGAAATTACTACTAATCAAGATTTTCACTACAAAATTTATTGGATTCCTTAAAAATCTCAGAATAATACCTTCCGTCTTCCAATTTTATACATTTTCAATGATTGATGAGAGGATGTCTGCTAATATTTATGGGTCTACTTTCAGAAATGTCGACATCAAGTAGTTACCTTTTCATGAATTCATATATTCGCAGCGAAAAACAAATTGAGAAAAAAAATGTTAGTAAAAAAATAACTTCAGTTGCCACAAAAACAATGGGGAAAGGAAACAAAAACAGTAAATGCGACAACGACAGTTAATTATAATTATTCTTAGAGTCAAAGGTTAGACTAATTAACAGCGAGTTAGATACATGGAGCCATTCGTAGCACCTTTGTAGCATGCATAGTATTCATATACCTACCTACATATTATATGTATAGGTCCGCTCTATGTTGCATTAAATGCAGCTCGGGAGAAATAATTCATATCCAGACTACACGAGGTAGCATAAGGTTGATACATTGTACATACATAGTGTGCAATTACTTATCAACTGCAGTCTACTCAACATATTTTTGCTCGACTCGACTCTGAAACAGATTTTTCTACTCAGATGTGAATGCACCGTTGTGCTCTGGAATGCAAAACTGGTTCTACAGTGTAGACATTTTTTGGGTAATCAAGAATTACTTATTTCACAATATTCAACCAGTTAACGGGCTCCAGCATTCCATAGGTAGAGGTAGAGTAGAAAGACTTGAATTTATAAAGATTATGGGCCTTTTAAAGTGATTTTCTACCACTTATTCAACCATATAAGAGTATCTTGGGACATAAACCTAACTAGTACGGTTTTTGCATATTGAAATTAAGTTTTCACGGATATCGAAATTTGGTGCATTAAATCTGGAGTGAAAAATAGTTATATTAAGTTCTTTTGACTGTATACCAGAGGCTGTTCACAGTTTTATCCTTATTTTATTTAATATACGATAGTATAGGTACAGATACAGAGATTGAGCCAATTATGTACTACCGTATAATTACTACAATATTTATTATAAACTACTTAACTTAGAAAAAAAAAGTAAAGAAAAAATAACCGGCAAAGTGCGAGTCGGACTCGCGCACGAATGGTTCTGTACCATCGTACAAAATTTAACACTTTGTACTTTATATTTACTTTTGAGGCCATTCCCTTTAACTCGTACACGAATTTGTCTTTACTATTTTCGACACTCTCGTAGACCCACTTTTCGTCATCACAGCGAGCTGAAATTTGGCACACAGGTTCATGTCGCGTGACAATTGAACCGGAAATTTCCATGGAAAATCCGGAAAATCGGGAAAAATCATTTGAAAATTTGGTACAAATTTGATTAGTGATAAATCCGTTTCAGGAAAAATGCACAGTTTTACGATTTTTCCGAAAATTTTCCGGAATTTTCCGATTTTTCCGGAAAATGTTCCGACTTTTCCGGAAAATTTTCCGGTAAAAAAGTTTTCTAAATTATCCAGGATCAAGTTCCCTATCAACTGGCATCATTACTTTCTCTCCGACAATGGTGAAAACTTGCAGAAAAAATCGAGGAAAATTCATGTAAAACGCTTTTCCGGAGTTTTTCAGACCAAGGAAGCGTTTGAGCGTTTTGCAACATAAGACAAAGTTGTAGAGCGAAATGAGTTGCATAAAGTTGCTTTTGTGGAAAACTCCGTCGAAAACACGCAAAAGCGGGGAAGTCATCGGACAGATTTTCATCGATATGATTAGTGATAAATCTGTTTCAGGAAAAGTGCAGAATTTTCCAATTTTTCTGGAATTTCCGGAATTTTCCGACTCTTCCGGAAAATTTTCCGACAAAAAAGTTTTATAAGCTATGCCGAATCATTTTTTTCTTCGTCCTACTGGCATCAGTACTTTCTCTTCAACAATCATGAAAACGTGCATGAAAAATCGAGGAAAATTCACGTAAATTTAAAAAAAAAATTCATAATAATAGGAAAAGTCTGTGGAAAACATGGAAAATCGGGAAAATTCATGTTATATGGGATCAAGTTGGAATACAGCTAAAAAGCGCTGTTTAAAACATAATTTGAATTTCAGAAAACCGTTGCAGTACATCAACGATTTGATACTCGAAAAATTTTTGTTTTCGGATCGGCACCAAACATGACTTAAAAATTGTTTTAAAATATCTCCATGCAGCACGTAATAAAAATTTGGTTAATGTGAAAAAGGCAGAAAATAAAATAAGTAAAAAACGAGTTTTCAAACAGAACTGAGCCCAAGCTGCATGAAAAAGTAGAAAATAAACTTTTCTTCACACACAGAGGTGGACTCAGATTTTATTCACTGACAATCACCGATATATTTCAGTATGATCAATCAGAGGTAATAAGTGATTTGATTCATGAAGAGAAAGAATATTCAAGAGAAATGTCCCAATTAAAAAAATCTGAGTCGACCTCTGTGTGTGAAGAAAAGTTTATTTTCTACTTTTTCATGCGGCTTGGCCTCAGTTTTGTTTGAAAACTCGTTTTTTACTTATTTTATTTCAAATGAGAGCCGTTATGTGAAAAAATAATGCTGTCATTTGAAAAATAATGCCATAATTTAAAAGAAAAATGCCTAGTTATGATAATAATAATGAACGAGAGAAAAAAACGCCGAAAAAATCACGTTTCTTTTATGGGGGCCCCCATTAATTTTAAATTTAATTTAATTTGTATTATTTGTTGTTATAGCGGCAATAGAAATACACACTCTGTGAAAACTTCAACTGTCTACCTATTACGATTCATGAGATACAACCTGGTGACGGACGGACGGAGAGCGAAGTCTTAGTAATAGGGTTCCTGTTGTTACCCTTTGGGTACGGAACCCTAAAAAGAAGGACTAATAAAACAAAAATATAAATAAGGAGCAAAAGAAATAAAATGAACTCTATATGCAACTAATGGAAAAATAATATTAAATAATAAAAATAATCATAAAAGTAAGAATACTAGTAGGAGAGGGTGAAGAATAACGAACATATTATAAGAAAATGGAAGAAAATCCCAGTAACGTGAAAATTGTTTACAAAACTAGCTGATCAGACCGACAGACATTTTCTTGTCCAAATTTCAATAAATTTGTTTGTGATCTCGTTTTGTTATTAAAATTTTGTAAACAAAATCAAAATGAGAAGAAAAAAAATGTATTTCTGAGTGATCATTGTATCTGTAAGCGATTGTGGCCATGGATATTCAATATTGCAATGCTTTATGATATACGACATTTTTATACTCTAGATGAAATCTATTGGGTTTACTAACTTTGTCATTCCGTTTGTAACGCACATAAATAATGATGGTAGAGCATTGGACACCTACGCATAATATTAAAACTTTAAAACAAAAAGTAAAATTAAGTTCGGAAATTAGACAAATCCGGCAACTCCTTCGTGGGATTGCCATACAAAAATTTCGTTTTCCACTATATATTTGGACACTGCCCGAGAACGCGTCAACGTAGAGAGCTAAAATTTGGTACATGGTGTTTTCATAGTAATAGCAAATAAAATTTCGAAAGTAGAATAAATAGGGCAACCCCTTCTTGGTGCTGCCATATAAAATTTAGGTTTTTTACGGATACTGTGAAAACGATTTGTCATCGATATTTTTATTGTGGTCAAAACTTCTTCAGAATATCAAATCCTATAAAATTTGTTATAATCATTTTTCTGTCCGACAAACCGTTCTAGAAATATATGCGAAAATGCACTGCAAAAATCAAAATTGCTGAAATGGGTGACCATACGAAATTTCATACGAGCTATCATCTAGGGTATCATAAGAATTGATCTTAGACTAATTCTAGCTTTTTTACTTGTTTATAAACTACTGTTAGAAAAAACTAAGAAAAACGAAGGAGAAATAAAATAAAAATATAAGACGAATTCTGTATCCAACTAATGGAAAAATATTATTAAATACTTAATAAAAATAATCATAAAAGTAAGAATAATAGTAGGAGAGGCTGAAGAATAATCAATCTATTACAAGAAAATGGAAGAAAATCCCAGTAACGTGAAAATTATTTACAAAATTACTGACATTAAGAGGATGTACAATAATAACAACCCTGAAATCATAAACACACGATATAGAAGTATACTTACAGTTACAGCTACGCACTGGGGTATATACCTCAATGTTGGAAAGATATCAGGGTGGTATTTATACGCAAAGCAGGAAAAAGAGCTAGTTCCCTAGCCAAATCGTTCCAACCCATCAGCCTCTCTTCATTCTTACTTAAGTCCATGGAAAAATACCTAGACATATTCGAAGTGAAAATGTTGATTAAATCACCACTACATTCTAAGCAGTTTGCTTATCAAGCTGGTAAGTCGACTGAGACTGCCATATACAAATTTTAGTCAAAGACCTTTAAAAAGCTCTTGGTGCAAAAGAGGTGACCTAATGTGCATTGCAGACATATAAGGAGCCATTGATAACAGCTTTTTTGATGCAATTAAACTAGCCGTTGACGGCTTTGAGTCATTCACGGTTAACGGTATAGACTCCATGCTTAGAAGCAGGAGGGTAACCAAACCTCTGGGAAACTATTCAGTCACGATCACTGCAAAAAACGCTGCCCACAAGGAGAAGTCTTCTCTCCACTCTTGTGGTCGATTGCGATTGATGATCTCTTAACGATGCTGACAAATTTCAGATTTAATGTACAGGGCTACGCGGATGACCTATTAGTCACAATACGAAACAAGTATGATCAAGTCATATCCGACATTATGCAAAAAGCCCTTGCCAAAGTCCGCACGTGGTGTTGACACAAAGGCCTTGGTAAAAGCTCCAGCAAAACGGTTATCGTTCCGTTCACAAGAAGAGCGAAGCTTTCGCTCATTGATAACACCGAATTGATATTTGCAGACAAAGGCAAATTTCTGGGGGTCACTCTAGCCAGAAAACTTACCTGGAATTCGTATCTGTCCAGAGTGATGGAAGGAGCTGTAAGATCTCTCTATACGTGTCGCCGCTTCATTGTCAGAACATGGGGTCTGAAACCAAAAATGATGTACTGAATGTAAGAGATGTACACCACAGTTGTTAGACCCATGGTGCCTATGCGGACCTCGCATAACGGCCAAAAACTAATTAGAAGAAAACCGAGGCTTCAAAAATGCCAGCGGCTTGCCTGTTTAGCAGTTACTGGTGCCATGAGGATCTGTCCGACAGCAGCCATGGTAGGCTTACGAAACCTTCTACCACTGCATTTGCTGGTAAAAAAGGAAGCACTCTCTAGTGGTATTAGAGTGCAAAAGAAGAAACAGCCAGGTGAACTGCTTGGTCATTTAAGTATCTTAAAACAGATATGCTTCGAAGAGATGCCGAAAATATCTGATATTATTACACCAAAGGCGTTCCACTAAACCGTCCTTCCAACAAGGATAAATGGTGTGGTATACAGACGGTTCCAAAACGAAAAGTGGAGTCGAACTGTGTGTATACGGTTCCAGATGCTATATATCGAAGGCCCTGAGTTCTACCCCGACCGAATACCAGGCTGAGGTATTAGCCGTAGAAGAATGGGCCAATACCTGCATTACGAGAGCTATAAATGGCTCAACTATATACATATATTCTCTCGGACAGTCAAGCTACTCTCAAGGCCTTAAAAGCCTACACTATCAAGTCAAGTATTGACTGGGAATGTCTGGAGAATCAAGGTCATCCTTATGTGGCTACCTGGACATGAGGGTCATAAAGGCAATGAAATTGCTGACGGTCTAGCCAAAAGAGGACCGTAAACTCCCTTTGTTGGACGAGAGCTATTTTGTGGCACTTCAAACAGGTACCTTTAAGGTAGCTAAATAGCAGAGAGAACAATCAAAAATCCCTCTATTGGGAAAGGCTACAGGGACTTCGTCAGGCAAAAAAATTTATCGAAAAACTGAAGAGCTCCTACTTGTTAGGAGAGCGGAGCTCAAAATGATCACAGAGCTCTTTTCAGGCCATTGCTCATTCAGGTACCACGTACACAAGATGAACTTGGCTGAGACTATATCCTGCCGGTTCTGTACGGATGTTCAGTAAGCCTCGGAGCACCTGCTCTGCATCTGCGAAGCATTGGACAGGCGGAGACTACTCCACGTTGAACGTGCTTTTCCTGCACCAAACTATGTCTAGAGCCTAAGTCCCAGAATGGTCATACACTTCATTAACAGTCTAAATCTAGAAAGGGAATAAATTGAACGAGAACTCATAATAGATCTTTCAGGTCGCAGTGAATGCAGGGTCAACGCCTGTACACCCCTTCACAAATCTAATCTACACCGGGAATAAATTGTTGGAGGTTATTTCATATAGAATTATTTGCTTGAAATCCACCATGTTGCTTGCGATCTTCAAAAAAAACATTTTTCTTTTTATTTATAAATTTCCCTTACACTTCCTTCATTAAAGAAATGATACCGAAAAAATTGCCTCTGAAAATTGTCAAAGTTACATTAGAGTGGAAAGTAGACCTATTCCAGTTTAACGTCAATCTGGCCGCTTTTACCAGGTTTTCCAATTAGGTTCTATTATACTATAGATAACCTGATCTCATGTATTCTACAGAACTGAAAAAGTTCGTAAGGTCGGACAGATCCGAAAAGTTAGTACAGTATTTCCGACTTTATGTTTAAATGCCAGGATATTTGGAGTGTGTCATTGGAGAAAAGATACAAACATATTCAACGAAAACAGCATGTGGGACATTTAAAAAAACTCAAAATCAATTTTAACTGCAAATTTAAGTCGATTTTTTGCTTCATTACTGTTATCGAAAAAAAACGTAAAATTAATATACCCACCAAAATATGAGAAATAGTGCAAACTTTTCGCTATTCACTGAGAATTTCATTAACATCAGAAAAATCTACTAACAAGCCAAATGTACTTCAACTGTCCAAGTTCCATCTGGTGATTTCACCTTTACGCACAACACGCATTTTTAAAACTACATGGATACACCTGGGATTTCTTTGTTAATTTTATTTCTTAAGTACCTCTTGACACTGTTTACAGGTGCTGTAGAAACAAAAAAGAACAAAAAAAAAAAGAAACCGAAAGTGCTTCAGTACGGCTATGATCTCAACTGAAAACTTGAAATAAATATTTAAAGAAAACTTTCGCCAAAACTTTACAGCTGATATCATCACACAACATCCTGGTCTTATACTTACCAGCCCAAATTTGGGCTTGCGATTTGCTTATTATTTATAGATCTGACAGCGGATTGCAAAGTGAAAACGATCGTTGTTCGGAAAACAATGAATATAATTATGGGAAGCTAACGCTAATGCTCAGTCACACATTAATTAACCATTAAAACTCCCCCGCGCATGATGATACGTTTGTGCAAAAAGAATCACCGCCACCAAAGTGTTACTGCTGCTGCTGAAATTATTAATGAACCGAGGAGAGTTTATAGTTAGATGTCCAAAGATGAAGATTTCATTGAAATTCAGTTGTTTGCTAATATAAAGAGTTTCGAATATTTTTTTTTCTTCCTGTCTGCATTGATTTATTGGTGAGATGTGTGATAATAAAAAAATAATTATTACGTCTCCAGTTCCTATTTAATTTGAGCTAAAAGTGGAGAAGATTAGCTATTGATAGTTCTTTGAGAGTTGTAGATCAGAGACAGATTGGACTTAGTTTCATGAGGCAGACTTAACTTAAGCTGATTCTCATAATTAATGTAGATTTAAGGAAAATGGTTCCCATAATGATGATGATTTCGAGTCTTTACTTATAACTTGTTTTTTCCCCCAAAATTAATGGACGTTTTAAAGTAATTGTGAGTAGAATTCTGGAAGTGGTTGTGTTTTAGTTAAAAGTTGAGCTATTTAGTATCACAAGACTTCTACTCTCATATATTTTGGAGAGTCTAATAGAACACCGCTATCGAAATTCGCTTTTTTCCCTTTTTTTCTACCTCAATAGTTTTTTGGTTTGATTTTCTAAAGAATCTTCCGTTTAAATTTCAATTGCTCTGATGAACGTAAACCTGTATATCGGTAAATACAAATACGGTAATTGCCAGATTTATATGATGTCTATTTCACAATTAAATACTTATTTCTCTCGTTTTAATGAGTATTTAGTTAATTAATTTATCAAAAACGATTATATTTGAATTACTTTGGAAAATTATGCAAAGTCTGGTAATTGTTATTTTCATGTACCGTAAACCAGGGATACTTTGGTACGATTTAAATTTAAATTTACGTATCACTAATTTACTTTCGATTATAAACTTTGCAAACATATGTAGCATTTGGGGCTGTGTGACAATAAGCACGTATACAAAAATGTGTTTTCGTAGGCCATGTTTTGAAAGCCTTCTGCCTTCTGGTCAAAGTAAGGTACAAATTGGGATACTTTGACTCAACTTCTGTTTTAGATCCCCTAGTCAAAATATTGCCCAAGTGATTTAACTTTTATTGCTTTATATAAGGTTTTATACGAGAAAAATGCGTTTTTAACTTACCTGCTCTCTAGTGTCTACTCATTTCGGTAATATTTCGAGAAAAATGTAATCTAGTAAGCCTACTATACTTCCTAATTAATAGTTAACTTAAACAATCAAAAGTAAGCCCATACTCGTATTTATTTAACTTCGTAATAAAAAAATATATAAAATGTAGAAAGTAACGTAACATATTTTCTATAGTGCAGGAATATGGCTTTGCGGGTAGGTCACAAATAACTTATCTTTCTAAGTCTTTCGACAGGTAGTGCTGATAGAACACTTCATCGGAGGATTCCCACCTATCTTCACCTTCTGAAGTGTCCATATAGGGTATATCCACAGAAATTAGCGATGCACCAGAATCCGAATTTGCGTGTTTAAAGCTTCTTAAACGTTCGCTTCTTCCCTTTGATGTTGACGGAATATTTTCTTTTCCCACTGAGTTCTTCTCGGGCAGCGACGACTTTTTTATTTGCTTGGATGGTTTGTTAACATTAGATGTTGTTGGCATAGAATTGATTTCGGCAAGTGAATTTGTATCCTTTATTTTAAATGGTTGGGTCTGTAGCTCTTCAAGCGTTATTCCTTTTCCTGGAACAACTTTCACTTTTCGGCGTTTAACTGGTGGACGACAAGGAGTGTTACTTCGGCTCTTTTCTAGCATTTCTAATACTGCATCCGACACATGTTTTGCTACATTTTCCTCATTTACTATATTCTGATTATCATTTTGTGGTAGTCGGCTTATAACTTCGTTTGGTTCGAATGGAAAAATACCGCATTTTCTAAGCCCACTCATGAGATTACAAGACACATTATTTTGGTCAGCAATTTTGAGATGAAGTTCCTTCAATAAAGACGGATAGGCTTCCTTTGACAACACTTGAGCTTTTCCTTTTTGCGTTGATTTCCAGTTATCAAGTATCTTCCGCCAATACTTTTTAAGTGGTGCATAAAACGCCACATCTAGCAGTTGAGCTATATGAGTCGAGTGAGGCGGAATACATACAAATGCGACATTATGCTCGTGAGCTAGTTCAATCACGCGCTTTGAAAAATGGCTTGATAAATTGTCGCTAATAAGCACTACTTTTCCGTTAAGTTTTCTTGTGCGTGGAATAAAAAAGTTTTCAAACCAATCCTGAAATACTACTGAATCAAACCAACCACTTAAGCTTCTATTATAGCACGTATTGGGCGGACCATTTTCCATCCATGTTTTCCATAGATGCGCGGACTTATAAATAACATATGGCGGTAATAAATTTCCACTTGCGGAGCCACAATACATTACAGAAATTGATGTTTTCGATGTAAAATAAATATACACTTTTTCACACCAGGGTCGTCTGATAAGTTTGTTTCATCATAGTTATATATACGTTCAGGAGGAACGTATTTGTCAGCTCCATCATCGGAAATTTCATTTAAAGTCTCTTTTAGATTGTCGAAATAAGCATTAAATTTTTTGGGTGTTACAGCGGCTTTTGCTCTAACAATATTTTGACACATACGACTAGAAATTTTATTTTTATGTCGTTGTATAAATCTCCAAGTCCATTCCTTGCTAGGAAGATTGTTCGTACCAAATTCTTTTATTTTTTTCCCAGACTTATCCAAATACATTTTTGCAAGTTGACGAAGGTCGGTAGTATCAAATGGAAAATCCCATTTTGCAGCTTCAATTATGTGGCTTACGAAAACGTTTTCTTCTTCATCGGTGAATGCTAATGGACGGCCGCATTTTTTAATGTGTCTCCCTTTAAGTCTATTTACAAGTGAATAAGTGGGTATGTATTAGGTATATAAAACTCATTCAAAAAAATATAGGTGGGATACTTTGACCAGTCAGTCAAAATATCCCAATATTATGTGAAATTTCATGTAAAAAATAAAAAGCCAAAAAAATAACACTAAAAACTAATCACATCTAAATTTTCGTAACTAACGATGTAAATAAGGCACAATATTATTACCTTTCACAAGCTATTTGACTGCAACTCTATTTAAAAAGTCTGTACGAAGAGAATTTGCACAATAAAAATTTTCATATGAAAAACGTTTATTCACAAACCACGCGGAATGAATACTCCAAGGCGATCGCAAAACTAAGCCGAATTTCAAATGCTGCTGCAACACCAAGCACACTGCTAACAGATACACATTAAGTTATTTCGTTAGAAGCCAATTCTTTTCTCCGGATTTGGTCAATGTTTACCCACCCGGTCAATGTATCCCTGGCTTACGGTATACAAGTATTTGTCATCGGAATCTTAAAAACTTAAGAAAAAAAAAGTTTCCTTCAAAGCATATTCCTAAAGGCAGGGCCGAATTAAAGTCCTTAGAGGCCCTAAGCACTGAAAAAATTATGGTGCCGCCATATTATATCTAACTCAATATTGAAAATATTAACAAATATAAGCCGTAAAATAAAATTTTATTATTCTAAACATATCTTACACTCAAGATAGAAACAATTTTTATATTTTTAAATCTCCAATTAATTTATTTAAACAAAATTTTTCTTCTAATTTTTCTAGTGGCAAAGTCTTTCATAACATCCTCAAAACTAATTTTCCGTAACACATCCGCTTCTATACTTAGTAAAGATAATGCATCAAGCCTGTCTTGTTGCATAATTGTTCTGTGGAGATTTTGTATGGACTTTAACTGAGAAAACTAACGCTCAGCTGAACAATTGGTTAGCATTAATGATACGAATATGCGGTATCCAATATCAAAATTTGGAAAGGCACACTCAATATTGTCTTCTACAATTATTTTATAAAGTTCTGCATAAGTGATTTTTTTTTTAAGTTATTGTTGCATTCGATTTATGCCACACATAAGAATGAATCTGCTGAAGCTCAGCTGCAAAATTATTATTGAAGTCTTCTGGGTAAGCACTAATCAGGTTTTCACAACCCCGAAAATATCATTCACTTTCATATGATGATATGGTGACAATATGTGGTACATCGTTTAGTATCGAAAATCTCTCTAAAATTACTTTATATACCTCTACTCTTCTTCCCATCTCTGTTTGTAGTGTAGCTATAATTGTATATAAGATAAAAAAGTCATCATCCTTTCCAAATGTAATGGAATATGACGGTATTAAAGCTTACAATATCCTAAGTACCTGTAATCTGTTTGCAGACTACTTCGAATCTGTGTATATCAATAATGCAGATATAAATAACATTATTCTCCTGGATTCTCTTTATTCCCAACTAAACCTAGGCTCAATATGCTTAGAAGAGGATGACTTGAATAAAGCTATTATGAAAATGAAGCTAGACTTTAACCATGACTCAGATCTTAAGTCAGCCATTTTAATTAAATCATGCATGAAAGCACTAGTGCCTGGTCTAACTTATTTGTTCAATTTATCTTTAAATACTGGAGTATTTACAGACTCATGGAAAACCTCAATTATTAAGCCCATTTATAAAAGTGGTGCTAAATACAAGATTGCAAATTATAGACCTGTAGCTCTTATGAATATCATTCCAAAATTATTGGATAGCATTATAGCTGGAAAAATTACCATTTTATGCAAGGAGCTCGTTTGTGCAGAACAGCATGGTTTTCAAGAAGGAAAATCTACAAAAACAAATCTGTCATTGTTTTCTAATTTTTGCATTAATTCCAATGAGGAATGGTGTCAGGTTGACTGTATCTACACAGACTTTTCTAAAGCCTTTGATCGGGTCTACATTCAGACCTTAATAATGAAACTAAGTGCCTTAGGTTTTCACTAAAATTTTCTGAAGTGGTTAGTATCTTACTTGTCGAATCGTAAGCAAATAATAAAAATTGAAAACACTTTATCTAGAGTGAGCAATACATCCTCGGGTGTTCCACAAGGAAGTCACTGTGGTCCAATTTTCTTTATTCTATTTGTGAACGATGTAACGTTGAATTTTTAATTTGATCGTTGTCTTATAGGTATATGCGGATGATTTGAAATTATTCTTGAAAGTTTCGGGTATAAGCTTTTGTGCCCAACTACAAAACGATATTGATAAGCTAATAATTTGGTGCTCCACAAACAACATAAATTTAAATTCAGCTAAGTGCAAAGTTATGCCTTTTTCTAGGTCTGCTAACCCCATTCTCTTCAATTACTCAATTAATAATGTCAGTTTAGTTCGAGTCGATGAAATTAGTGATTTGGGAGTAATTTTTGATAGAAAATTAGCATTTATCAGACATATTGAATATACCAGCCATAAAGCCTTTAAGTTAATGGGTTTTATTAAAAGAAACTCGAAAGAATTTAAGGACACAAGCACACTTAAACTCTTATGTACAAGTTTTGTTAGACCTATTTTATAGTATGCATGTGTAATTTGGTCTCCTTATTATAAAAGCCATATTAATAGGTTTGAGTTAGTGCAAAGAGCATTTACTCGCTTTGTATGTTATAAGATTAATATCTGGGGTATATTAATATACCTAGTTATGATTCAAGGCGTTTATTGTTATGTTTACCTAAACTTTGCTACAGGCATGACGTTCAATGTGCTTTATTCATTAAAGATATTCTCTTTTCATCTATAAATTGTCCCAACCTTCTCTTACTGTTGAACATATATGCCACACCAAGGTCCTTAAGATCACGTGATTTACTTTATGCTTCCTCTCATAGAACTAACTATGGTTCAAATGAATGCATTAATAAATGTGTACGAATTTTTAAAATATTTAACAAATATGTAGATTTTTCACTGCCTCGTCAAGAATTCAAAGTATCATTATTTATGATTGAAAATAGTATAGATCATTCCTAACTTATATTAAGCTTAATTAAATTTAAATCTGTATATCTAAGTCAACCTTACTAGTCTGTTGGATATTATTCTGAAGACTGAAATGAAATAAATAAATAAATTTATGCGAAGTTTATCTCTCGCATTTAGGTATAATTCTGGCTCATTACCGTCATTGGATACCTCCTTTCTGATACAATTTCGAGTTTTATTTAGCTTGTAATCCACATCTGGTAACATTTCTTTTGTAGCTGCTTCATATTTTTCGAATTGGTTTTGTGAAGTAGGTACACATAGTAGATCAGCTAATGATTCATACAGATCTGCACATGTTTTTAAATTGATGTCCTCATCAAGGGCGGATCCTGACATTTGCTCTAGGGGGGCGCTTAAAAACTTTAAAAATTAGAAGTTACTCTTCCTACTCTGGAAACCGACTAACTAGTCACAACTTGTTTAACCTTAACATTGACTTACTGAAAGAATCAGGCTATCAGACGGATAGCTTCAAATGGATATAGCACCAGAAGTTGCTGCTATAAACATTCATTCACTGAATTTTTTGATCACACCTCGTTATTACTTGGCTACAGATTACATGAACTCATTGTTAGTATTATTATATCATACATACAAAAGTTTGATACACCTGTACAAAACTTTAAACAACCTGTCGAAAATTCTCGATTTGAAAGATTTTCGTAGTATTGTAGAAAATTACTTAAAATCTTTAGGATTTTTGTAGGATTTTAATAACAAACAAATTTTAAAAATTTATAAAGCCTTTCGTAAAAAAGGAACGCACGTACGTTTACGATTGTCGAAACTTGCTTCAAAATTTTTACGAAATTTGAATTTCTTTTGATAATATAAAATGTAATTGCGAATATTTCGTACATATTCTTTCGAGAGAGATTGTGTCGTATTAAATGTACTTTCGTAAACTTAAAGAAAATATCGTAAAATTAATAAAAATACTTGCATACCCGAACAATGAAGTACAGCTACTATCTGTATCAATCAGTTTGCTACTAACAAAACTTCAATTTGTAAGTCGGACGTAATGACGGAAACTGGTAAAGTACTTATAGCGCTAATAAATTATGTTCGATGCACAGATCTTGCTAATAACTTCATAATTAAGAATATGCCCACTTAACTATGAAGTTATTTGTGCAAGGTGAAAGATGAGTGTGGAAAGTGTTATTTTTAATTTAGGTGAAATAAAGGAAGCAAGGGATGTACAATCAGTGGAAATAGTTACAAATGATTTGTTCGACTTAATGGAGTTAATTCGATTAATAAAATTTTGAGTAATATTCCACAATATTTTAAAGGCATGTAGGTATCTATAATAAAAAAATAACGTGAGTGCATATAAAAGAATTTTTCATAACATATACAATGTAAAATAGACATCGATATTTTATCGTCAATGAACGCATATCAATTAGATTTGTTATTTTCCTGCTATTAAGCAAGTTGGGACTCGAATTAAATTCAAACAGAAATTACGGGAATGGCAGTAGGCCAATATAACTGATTACCTCCTCAGCAATTTTTTAAAATTTTGAAAGGTATTGTGAACATTTTATTTATATTCAGGATAACCTCGCAAAAGTTGATAATTATTGTTGTGCCCATAGAACATTATCAATAACCCTTAGCGTTGAACAATGGGTTAAAGATAAAGAATCGAACCCATCTTCACATTGTTTTGTCTGTTGAATATGTACTTGAACACTGATATATTTGTAGTATTTAAGATGCATATACATACTTCGTTATAATTTTACTAAAAAGTGAAAGAAAAGTTGATGGAACGAACACTGACCTCAATACCAAAGGTATTTGCTTCGATTTTTTATTATAAACGAAAATTGAACATATAATCTAACCGCTACATTATTTTACCAAATTAAAAAAAACATAACATATTGCGCCGGGTGGACAGAAGTACTTAGCGGCTGTTCAGGGAATGATTTAGTATCAGTTCTTAAAAAGTTATTGGCAAAAATTATACTGAATAGCTCACGACGTGGCGAACAATATTTCTGTGGAATGATTCATAAATCCCTCAAAACCAAAACAGAATAACTTTGACAGCTATATTGCAACTTTTGAATGACAACAAACAAAACAAGTCTGTTATTCAAAAGTTTTCAGAATCGGGTCATTCGCAAATCTAGGAAGTGAATAGCGTTCACAATGTTACAGTGTTAGACAAATATTTGAAGCATACGGAAATTACAGCCCACTATCATTCCTCAGAATTTTAAGCAGCATGAATTATTGAAATGTGATTTTACGAGTACCTAATCGAAATAAACTCAAGTGGTTTCAAATGTTTTGCTAAAAGAACAACTAAGCTTAATTTTCAGAGCATTCAGTTTTCAAAACTGACTATTTTACTTTATGGAACAGGTGATCTCTTTAAGCTGAAGTATAATACTTCAGCTGGGAGATTGATCGTATCTTTAAAGCGAACTTCTTAATGAGACCAGAAAAAGGTTTTCTTCGAACTCTAAAAGTACTATCTTCCAGCCACCGCAGGAAAAAAATAAGGAACATAAAAGATTTGCAGCCTTTTTTGTCTAAGCAGGATAAAACATATTTTCAGGCTTTATTTAGACTAAAATAAATTAATAAATTTTAGAAAAAATTGTTATAATTGATTGAAGCAGAGTAGTAGAGTATGCAGTATGATTCTATTAAGAATTTCTATAGTCTATTTGAATACATTGAGTTATCTGATACCATAAAATAACATTAATATTTATTTATTGGATCTCCTTTAGAAAATCGTACGTGCTAGTAATTAATTTTAACAAAATTTATTTTGGTATAAACCTTTTTCCTTCAGGTTTATATTAGTTAACGATAATTATTATACAATAATTTGTAATATGATTTTTCTATCATTTAATTGGAACATCAACAAAACTAAGCAATGCGAAAAACTTCTATCTTACAGTTTTTATTTTTGAAGGCTTAAAATTTAAAAGTTGATTTACTAAAATCATAAAATATGCACTTACGACTTTCCAATATATAGATGATATATTCCATTAAATATAAATACACAAATTTTTTGAAAACATCAGATTGCTCAGACTTTGGTTTCTTTTTGTACCTTGAAATTTTTAAATTTTATACACAAATAAAATGTTAATATAATTTCAATATATAATTAAAATATAAAATGAAGGAAGAAATTATTTTCTATTTTTTAGTGTGGATTTAGAAGCAGTCTTTTCTAAAATGATTTTTAATCTATATATTTTCTGATTTTATTTTATTAGAGTATAAATTTTGACTTTATTAGAGCTATAGCGGGGGGCGATCGGAGCTCTAGGGGGGCACGATTGCCCTGATCGCCCCCCCTTGTAACCCCCAATGGTCCTCATTCTATAGGAATTGGCTTACTTTATGCAAATTTTGTAAAATCTCGTTCCAAAAATTTAACATAAAGACGAATTTTAATTCTTGCATCTTATTATATGCTTCTCTTCAAGTGTCTCCCTTTTGATATTGGTCTTCAGATATATACAATCAAGTGCTTCTAAAATTTTAGGAAAAGATTTCATTATTTTTCTGTAGCCATAGCATGTGCCGCCCATCTGGTGTCAGAGAAGGATTTTAAGATACAAATTATACTGACAAAATTTAATTTGATATGATACTATCTTATCTTATCTTTTAAACAGTGAAATATACTAAAAAACATACATGTAAACCTATATCTATTATCACTTAATATCCTTTTACTTGATTTAAGACATATATTTTAAATCGCGTTGAAATCTACATGTTGGATCCATCTTGAGTTCTATATATTACCTTTATCAGCCTTGCTACACACAAAGTCCATGCTTTTTTTTTTAAATTGCATAAGCCTGATAATCCGATCAGACGACTTACTTCGTTTGTGAACGCACCTAGCTATAAACAATGTAAAGTTGTTAAAGAAGTATTAATAGAAGAGACAAAGTTTGTGTCATCTGACTCAGTTAAAAACAGTGTTGATTTGATTCAAATGATAATAAATGTTGATATGCCAGAAAATTCAATCTTTGGTATCGTTTGACGTTGCTAGTTAGTAGACTCAAAAAGGTATTGTTTAGTTTATTGGACCGCAAAATTAAGTGTAAAAGTAAGAAACAGGAATTGAAGAATTTAATTAACTTGTGCATAAATCAAAATTATTTTGAGTTTTGGGGCAAATGTTACACCTTCAAGGATGGTCTACCTATGGGGTCGCCATTGTCACCCCTACCAGCAGAGATATTTATGAACAGTTTAGAGAAACTAATTTTAAAAAGTCCTCGTCCAGATTGACTTCTGGTACCGATATGTGGATGATGTGCTATGTCTGTGGAAGGGAGACAATAAACAATTGGAAGAATTTTTGAAATACATTAATAGTATGGAAGAAAATATAAGGTTCATATTGGAAGTGGAGGAGGATGATACTTTAAGCTTTTTAGATCTCAAAATTAGAATATATTGGTGAATTGTAAGAGTAATACTGACAAACTGTTGAAATTGGGTGTATATGAGATATGGTATAATGATTGTGGTGGTTGCAATTACATTGGACAAACAGGTAGAGATTTCCGTAAAAGATTTTCAGAACATATTAGATCTTTTAAAAATAATAAACAGAATTTCGTCCTTGCAAAACATTTAAATGAAACTGAACATTATTGTAGCATTGATAATCTGAAAATTTTACATGTAAAAAGAAAAGGTTGAAAACTGGCCATTTTAGAATCTTTTGAAATTAAAAAAGTGCTAAATGCAAATAAAAATATTCTGAATGATCAGATGGATTTAATTAGTTCACCACTTTTGAATTGTTTATTATGATAATTAAATTTATTAGCCAATGTAACGCCAACCATACTCAATTCTTGGTTGTAGACGAATATGTATTGTACTCGCTTAACTATCTATGGTAGGCACAATGTATTGCTCAGTAGCGATTAACACTCTGATTATGATGCAGTTGCATCGAAGCACGTGTAAGAATTAAATAAAAGTTTTACTGTGGAAAAAATGTATTCGTTCTTAATCGATTCTCAATTCGATATAATATGTTCCACAAAAGTTGTACGGTTATTTCGATTAATATAATCCAGACCTGTAAAACTCCAAGTACAAGTACCAGTACAGTACCAGTACCTGGACTTTAAAATTTTTCAAATAAAAGTCCAGGTCCTGGTACTGTTACTAGTACTTAAGTACCAATGTAGTTAAGTACTTTACAGGTCTGATATAATCTTTAAGAGTCTGGTAACTCAAACGTGTACTAAAATATTAAGCTTTTCATAAAATTTTTTGTTTACAAAATGACTTAATTTTTTTTTGTGCTTATAGGTTAATCCGGCCGTGCCCAAAGGTATCGAATGGAACACAAAGTTTTAAAGATTGGAAGAAAATTTACTTTTACAATCACTAAACAAAATTAAGAAGGCTGTTAAGTTTATATATCCCTTAGGTTACGTTAGGTAAGACGGGTTCCCCTAGAAGGGCCTAGCTAGCTTCACATAGACCTCTACTGGGTTCATTGTGCCCCTTGACATCTTTTCAAACCGCTCTAGATCCATCCTGCTTTCCTTAATAATATCAGAATATATCTGAACTCTTTACCTTGCAGCTCCCCAAGATTTGAAAACAAGAAGCCACCTCTTTTATTCATCAAAGCGGGCCACTCGAAAAGTACGTGTTGGTCGAATTCGATTGCAGCTCATGCTGTGAAGTGTAATGACCCCTACTACATAGATTCCTGGTTTTGGTTCTGTTGCCATTAAACAATTCTCTTGTATTCGTCCTGTCATATGCAGGCCACAATTGTCTCGCAATACGGCAGGTTTCCATATTGATTCACCGGAGGCTTGCTTTTTGATAGGCTCCCCTGCTAAACTTTTTTTTTAAAGCTCCGATCATGATCCTGACATAAGCTTATGTTACGGCGCTAACTATTTCTGAGCCCTTTTGAGCTAACTGATCAGTTATCTCGTTACCTGGGATATCCCTGTGGCCAGGTACCCAGCATAGGGTCTCCTTGTGCCGTGTAGTCAATTCCTCAAAGCTGGTCTTACACAACTGCACCAATTTTGATTTAACCCAGCACATAATCTGGCGCCGTAATGGTTGTCTAACTGTTAGTGTATATGCAAATGTTCCGTGCTGGCTATTTCCACATACTTAAAAACTAATATTGCCGCCTGGTAAATTGCTGCGAGCTCTTCTTTGCGTTTCTTAATACTGAATCAACTACGCGTCTGAGTTACTATTGCTATTAGCTTTGGACAAATTTTATTTCTTAATTTCAAACACTGAAAACAGTTTAAAGTCATTGGGAGGAAGCTTATAAATCATTAAAAGGACATTCCAAAATGCTTCGACCACCTCTTTCTGAAGCGACGTTACCGATTCGGCTGAAATTTTGTCAGCTTATGGTTTTATAAATTTGTTTTTTAAAATACCGCTTATTGTGGCAGTTACAGCTATTTGAAAATAACAAATATGATCAATTTCTGCCGTTTCCACTTAAATTGAAAAATTCATATCTCCAGTTATAATAAGCTGATTTTAATGATCTGAAGTGTTTTAAAAAGAACAAAATGATGTTACGAATTAATGTTAATGGAAAATCAACCTTATTTAAATCAAAGTGCTTTGAACGGGTGTACTAACAATTTCCCATGAGGATTGTCCGGCCGATGACCTCTCCTGTACTGATTTTGACCTTTGCATTTGACCTTAAGGGTGATGTCA
Organism: Dioctria linearis; assembly: GCA_963930735.1. Taxonomy (NCBI): domain Eukaryota; kingdom Metazoa; phylum Arthropoda; class Insecta; order Diptera; family Asilidae; genus Dioctria; species Dioctria linearis. Next base: position 303,761,570 of record OZ005740.1, on the reverse strand, counting down.
AAAACAAGAAAGATGTCCGTCGCTTGTTCCCTTTCTTCGTCAAAGTCCACGCCCCAAGATCCACGATTTATTTATTCTTTTTTTGTATATAAAACCCGCGTAGAAAATTTGCTTCTTGTTAATTAATCGATTTTTTTGGAAAAAAGAATAAAGTTGTAGTGTGCAGTGGAATGGATTTAATGAATTACAATTAATTAGATGAAACTTGCATTTATTATAAATTCATAGCCGTAAGTGAGGGTTTTTTTTTTAAATTTTCTTCCCCTTTATTATAGTGGTGCAACATAGCAGTTACAGACACTTTCATTAAAACGTCCATAAAAATCCGAAGTCACTTTTGTGATTGAATCAAATAACTCGCAGTTGGAGACCACCCCGCCCGGAGAAAAGGTTACAAGTCACACCCCTGGTGCACACTCTGGAAACGAGAGCTCCACACTATGGGGCAACACACTAAAGCATGAAGAACAACAAGAAGGACAGCTTATATTTTATCGCTAAGCAGACGAATAAACAAAATTTGTCGCTAATCCAATATTCGTGAGAAATTTTTATCTTTTAACCACCAGAATTGAGGAGGGAATTTAACACATACATAGAACGAATTTGAATCCCCTGAACAAATTCCTGTGAGAAGAAGTTGATAACGCTAAAAGATCTTTTAACTTAAGGAAAACTAAAAGACTTGTTAAGTTTCACAGAAAATATATAAAATGATTTATTTAAATTTAATTTAATTTAAGCCTAACGCGTTTCGATCTCAAAGATCATCTTCAGAGGTTTCACCAAGTGCCAACGAAAAAAATCTGTCGATTACGCTAAAAGATCTATTGAACTTATGCCACTATAAAGCCCATTGCTCACCTTCCAGATTTACAAGCTCATAAATCCCAGTCGAACGTTCTAATGAAGTTTAGTGTTAGCTTCCCACTCATGCATTTGAAAGTTCATGCTTGCAAAAATGTCTCCTCTCTTTCATTCATTTGACGACATGAGCACGAGCTTATGCGTAGTAGCATAGAACTTCTTATGCCATCTATGGTAGTAGTTAATCATCAAAAACGATGTAGTAATACCTCAGGTGTATTCAGCATAATTTAGAATCATGCAGGGGAATTTAAAACAAAACTGCAACTTGTATTTTCAGTCTTGAAAGCAATATTTTATATTATTTAACTTGTCTCAAGCAATTTCTTAGTTTACTAAGTTTACTATATCATAGTCTTATGCAAGTCTTTCCCTATATCGTCGATTGTTCAAAAGATCAATCAAAGAGTGTTATAAGAAATATTCAAAAGAAACCGAGAGAGCTTTAAAAAGCAACGTTAAAGCATTCTGGGCTTATACAAAAACGGTGAAATCATCAAACATCTTTCCTAGTGAAATGTATTATGATAATACACTTTTCAATACACCTCAAGATATTTGTGATAGTCTTGCTCATTATTTCAAGACAGTATATTCTGACAACACTAGTGATAATGACTTGTCCACATCCACAGTTTCCTCAGCACCCCTCTCATCTCCTCTATCTTCCACCACTTCTATTTCTGTGCTTCCAATCACTTCGCAAGATATACAAACAATTCTTCTAGGTTTACATATAAGTAAGAAAGCAGGACCCGATGCTGTACCAAACATCTTCTTGAAGAATTGCTCTGCAGTCTTAAGTACCCCAATAAGCGTGTTATTCAATTTGCCATTACGTCACAAAGTTTATCCACCAACACTAAAGAAATCTTTTGTTACTCGTACCTTTAATTGCGGTGATCCTAAATCCATAACAAATGACAGACCTATTTCCATCTCCAATAGTCTAGCTCTTGTGTTTGAAAAAATAATTTACGACCAACTTCTTCCCCAAACAATCTGCATTTTCAACTCTCAACAACATGGATTCCTTCCGGGTAAGTCCACTGTCACGAACTTAGCGATATATACTAACAAAATTACCGTTGCACTTGATGAGGGGAAACAAGTTTATTCTATTCAAATGGATTGTTCTAAGGTTTTTGATAAGATCAGGCACTCTCGTATATTACTGAAAATGTCTTGCTTAGGTTTTCATGCAAATCTGATAGGATGGCTTGCGTCACATCTCCGTGAACGACTCCAGATAGTAGTTTTAAATGGTTATCCGTGCACCCCTCTTGTGCAAACGTCTGGTGTCCCGCAAGGTACCATTCTTGGTTCTTATATATTCCTCATCTACATTAATGACCTACCCGTCCAACTAAGAAGCGAATGTCTTTTATACGCAGATGATGCAAAAATTTTTAGAGTTATTGAGGATAATTTTTTACCGTTGAATATATCCAAATGTAAAACCTTAACTTTTTCTAGAAAAACAAATACCATACATTACCATTACAAAATTGCTGATATCTGTCTTAACCGTGTTACTGAATTGAGAGACCTGGGTGTTATATTCGATCAGAAACTATTATTTCAGTCACTCATCAACTGTATTACTTCCAAAGCTTTTAGATTACTTGAGTTCTTATTCCGAGCTTGTAAATCTTTTAAATCTTCATCCCCGTTTATTACCCTATACAATTCCTTAATAAGAAGTCACCTCGAATACACGTGCATTATACGGAATCCTTTTTATGGTGTGTATATAAAACAGATTGAATCTGTGCAGAGGAAATTTACTAGAATTCTACAATACAAAATGGATGGATGTTATCTAAATTATTTTTCTCGGCTTGACAAATTTGGTATCACAGCACTCTTAATGAAGAAATAACTAACCACTCATCAGTCTATAATGATTCATTATAAACTGCAGACACACAGACATTTATTTAATTAAGTTGTTCTGTCAATCTGGTTTTGATGAACTTATCTCATTAAAGAAGCAATATGGATCGAATAAACGCGATAAACTTTGTTATCATTTATTTTATTTTCAATTTAACAATTTCCAAATGAGAAACACATTTTATTTAAAATCATATTAATAATATAAATTGTGATTTGCATTTCTTTGCATTTCTTCTTCTTATTTTTCAAATCGGCAGATGTACAGCGGAGCTCCAGATGTACATTATATGCCAAATCTAGCACATTTTTCCTCATTAAGAGGAGAACACTACATTAGTGTACTTCATTATGATCTGATTTTCGAGCTATAATGACGTATACTATGTGATACACGGCATTTTGATGAAAAGTTAGTACAAATGATTCATTAGTTCGTGCTGCGTGTCTAGGGTATAACGATCATTTCAACCTTTTGACAAGACTTTAAAGTCAAACTTTGAAGATATACTCTACAATTATGCATTGAACTCAAAATGAATATAAAACGAAAATTTATTTCGATATTTGTAAATTCACAGTGATATCAAAAGAAAATAAAATGCGTGATAAAAAAATGCATGACATAAACTCATATTTTGACATGCATATGAAAAGTAATTTTCTTTGAAAAGAAAAATTGAAATTGATGAAATAAAATTAAAAAATAAATACATGTTAACCCCTAGAATTCAACAAAAAAGACATTTCTTCCATTCTAGTCTGTTTGATTTTTATTCGATATGAAATCACATAGTCAAGAATTTCTGAGTCTGATTTCCATAAAGTCGTTTCAATATGATTTTTAACCTTATGAACAAGGTTCGTAAATAACGATTATTTTTCAAATTCGCATGGAAAAAATCACAAAAAAATATTTATTCAATTAAAATCTTTTCTACGCCCACCTGTAGCTATTAAGGGGTTCTGTTCATAACTTGCATAGGGTTTCAGTCCATCTTAAAGGCATATGAACGGTTTTTGAATTTTGAAGTCATCAATAATCGTTCATTCGTGATCACATATAAAAATCTCATCTTGACTTTTATTTTCTAGTCGATTTTATGATTCTAATCATAAACTATCTATGGCGCTGTGTAAAATAATAGGTGCTGGTGTGCAGATGTCCAGATTCAAGCAACATTTCCCCCTCTTTTTTAGGTCGAATTTACGTTTATTCGACGTAATTGTGGTTAAGTTGAGATTACCTGATATTTACGTCCGATTTACGTAAGTGGAGAATGAGAGGACGTCGTATCTAGGGCAGAGGACACATTACCTTGATTTGGCAAATTTAATATAAATTTCACGTCGAATTTTCGGAAATGTTCCTTAATCTCGACATATTTTCTACCTAGTTTAACTCATGTTACCGCCTGTGTTAATGTAGAAGGAATTGTGTGTGTATAGTTTCCCAAGTAGGTAATGTAAATATTATGAACAAGGTACAAAATTCTAAATTTAATGATCATGAGAAGTATTGCTTTAATAAAATATATAGATATTATGGGCTTATTCAAAATTAATGAGATGTGAGCTCTAACGATTAGTAACAAAAAATTTAACATCTCAACGTCCGCACCTACTATTTTGTAGTATTTTTTTTTTATTTTTTTTTAACTGATAACTTTAGCAATCAAAAATAAGAATTATATGTCGACTGAAAAGGATGAAATTAGCTTCGATATTTTTATTGAATAATGATTTTTACAATAAAACTTAACCGTTGCGATCTCTGCTTATAAATTCTCACCACTTAGTCAGCTCGGCTGGATGGGCGTGCGTGCCAATAAGACTTCATTTTATGAATCATGATGCAATCACTTACTGAAGCACTCCTGAACGCATGTATTATAATATAATAATTTCAATATGGCTTTTACGAATCTGCACCATTTGTCTAGATCCTGACACTTTTAATAACTTCTCCTTTAAACATTGAGGATCATGCTTTGTTTTATGCATCCATATTATACCTTTAAAAGTGATGAAATCTACTCTATCGACTCGCGTCACGATCATTGCACTTTACTGTAGTGCTGTACTTACTATACATCTGTATGTATATTATATACATATACAGATCTCATTATTCTCATATTCCTTAATTCAATAACATATCTTTATCTACATAAATCGATTACGGACAGTTGCGGATCCAGCGCGCCCCGCGCCCCTCCCTGAAGACCACTGAAATGCATTAGATCTTCTGAAGTTTTCTTAACAAAATCTATTCTACTGCCCTTTTTGTAAAAAAATATAAACATTTTTGGAAGCGCTCAATTTGATACGTTTAAGATCGCAGTCTTGGCATTCGCTCCACTTCAGGTCGTGGCTGTCGAAGCCTATAGAAAAAACAGGAAATGCTGATACCTGTAAAAATCCTGTACACGAACGTGGCTTTTCTCGGGTGTTTGAAACAAGATAGAGCCTATTCGGGTAAAGGCGGTAGGAGGTTTGTTTTAATTGAAAACAGATGCAAAAGGGTCTTTCACGAATCTACGATGTACAGACAGCTTATTAGAATATTATCGGTGGGTCAAAAAAGCATTTCAACAAGAAATTATAGCTCGTAATTGAAGAAATTTAGCGAAACTACTCAATGGTAAGCAAGTCAATATTTTGGCTGCTAGATTCGCTTCAAATTCTCGTTTTACATTCACTTCACAGAAACCTATTTTGAATCTCTCGTGTGGATGTATACAAGAGCCAATACACATCACATGTTCAAGGTTCTTAAGATGATCAGCGCCTCTAAAGCCGTAGGTCCTGATGTTTTCTCACCACTGTTAATTAAAAGCTGTGCCTCATCCTTGGCTAAACCTTGGCGCAAACTACTGTACTTGTCTTATTCTATAGAAAAATTTCCTAACTAACTGCAGTCCCTTCGATTCATTGAAATGTTTTTGAATCTATTATTAACTCCAAATTAATGAAGTATCTAGAAACCAAATAACTCATCAATGATCGCCATTATAGCTTCCGGACTGGACGCTGGTCTGGTAACTTGCCTACTTTTCTTACGGAACGTTGGAACCGTAGTCTCCACGATTCTGATGAAGCCAAAATCATAGCTCTAGATATTTCAAAGGTCTTTGATATAGTCTGGCATCCATCACTTTTAGTTTTTATTTGATCGCCTAATACTGGTTGCATTAGGTGGCGTTTGACCAGAACCTCACCCTATAAATATCGATGATCCCAGGGTTCTCTCCATCCCTCTGTTTAATTTTCTTTAATCAACTGCTTTCCCTTACTTTTAATCCTATCCATAGTTTTGTCTATTACAGTATGCTTGATTTCGCATACTGCTTTGACACTCTTAGGGACTACAGAGGGAATGACACATCTGTCAATCGAATTTGCATTATTAAATGATTGTTTCACGACCGTGATAATATCCTCGCTTGGGGTAAAGTGAAACGCGACGAATTCAAGGCATCTAAATTTCAAAGTTGTTTCATCTCTATCAAATAGGATCATGGCTCTTCTAGCTTCATTTCTTTTGATGGATCACTGATTTACAGTACACCGTTATTATGCATTCTTGACATTAATATTTCCTGTAAGTTAAGCTGGACAGATCACTTCTTTTCTGAAGCATCGAAATGTCTTGGATTTCTAGTAAAGTGTAAGAAATGTTTCAGCCTATCGAATCTAGTGCTCCTCTGCAAGTCCTACATCAGACCTATAGAATGCAATACAATTCCCTTATCTGGGCCGGTCGCACAGCTTTAGATGTTAGAGCCTTCAATCTCATTGGCGATTTGGACATAACTCGTCCTTCCTACCATGCTGCGCTTTGCATCATACGGTATCTTCTGAGTTTTGCTTATTAGACAAACATATATAACTTTTCTATGAAATTATATACTTACAAGGTCTGCAATGCATCTGTACTGTGAGTGCTATTTTAAATAGACGTAAAGTAAGTAGCGCTTTAATTCCTATATTTTGCAATGTTTCAATTTATGATAAATTCGTCAATTTGAACAAAATGTATTTTGCTACTTTTTCTAACCGAAATGGATGATTCGGAAGAGTTACATTCCCACCATTTACAATCCAAAACAAAATCGCAGATGGTAAAAGTATAACATTGAGTAACTTTCTTCGTTGAGAGTGGTAGCTTATCTGTTCGACCTAATCTTCTATCTAAATGATATATTTTGTCCATTTGATATTTGCGAGTGGTGGCGAGTGTCACCGAACTTTTGATCTGTTTCCAGCTTATACTGTTTTTAAACCATAGTTGCGCCTCCTCCTCACAAGATTACTGGATCCGCCCCTGATTACGGATCTTAAAATTTTATATTTCAATGAGCTTTTCACACGCTCATACTAACAAGGCTAACGTTCAGAAATTTTTAAAGATCCATTCCATTTTACGAATAATTTCCTATTTAATATTATCACCATTAACGTAATTAACAACTGTTGAAATGTTTAATTGTTGTACAGGAACAAGTTTCCTGATTCATCAAAATGCGAGAGACTTTTACTTTGCAACAAGTATGTACTCCTAAAGTAAAAACTATACTTACTGCAGCCGGCCGATAGACTTCTGTATTTCTTGGCAACCTAATAATTGCTAAATCGTGAGCTTTGCATTGTGAATGTATAAAAAACCGGCCGGAGGAAACTTGTTTTCCATTTATGTGCCTACTAAACGTGCGCGATTTTTACCACACTACTTTGGAAAATGTGATTTCATCATAAGACTTTCCGGAGCACCTAGCTGAAAACTAGACCAACGACAAGAGATGTTTTTTTTATTGCTTTCATGGCTTGAGAAGAATTCAATGAACCAGTAAGTTACAAGTTATGTAAGGGTAACGTGTTTGATTTTTTTTTTATCTAATTGTTATGATATGAGTTAAGAGAAAAAATTAGCAGTCCTTATTATGTAGTTGTAGTACATGAGAGTTATGGGTACCTATAAACTGAGTACTTCACGTGGTTTTTTATAAGTTGAAGATACCACGAACATATTAAAACTAAGATTTATGAGAAATGAATAAATTTGAGATTTTTTAATGGCAATGTAACATCTTTTGTTTAAAGAGTATTTGAATTATCTGTAAAAACTATAGATTTAATTAAAAAACGATAAATATCTGTTCCGGATTTGCTGATAATTTGTGTATTTCCTGATATACGCGACAGAGTTATTGTAAATATCAATGGCTCAGTGAACGTGAGATTTTGGCTGTTAAAAATTTCGATGTTGACGAAATCAACTTAGAAATACAAGAAATATAGTCCGGCGAATAAATTTCGTTTAAATCAATTAACACAGTGGTAGATGACAATTAAAGCGTAAATTATCCAACTGAATGCTTGAATTCCTTCCCATGATTTGTGATCATTGCTATTATTTCTTTTATCCCTTCGATGTAATTAAAAAGAAACAAATGATTACTTTGAAGTTTTCAGTAAAGAGTTCAAACTTAAAATTAGACACGACAATAAGCACAAACATCACTAGAAGTAAAATATGGGCAAAAAAAAAATCAAAAAATTCGCTATATCCTACTGGCAACATAGATGCAGGACAGGAATACTTTCTGTTGTGAAATTATGAAGATCTCACTGATTAGTTCATGATGATAGCTTATGTGAACGTAATGCTAATGAACTAGTTCTAACGTTGGAACTATACTTATTTATATACATCTCATCAACATAAATATCACTATGTATCTCATTGATGAGTTCAATCAAGATTATCATTGAAACACTAATTCTGACATCATAAGTTAAAGTTATAATAGAAAAAGTGATGAGTTAAAAAAAAATCTTTCATCAGGGACACAACCAATTTTAATCATTCAAATGTTCCTTTTTATACTTACTGGATCCCATTCTTCCAGGCCGTTCGCACACTTTCAATTTATATTTTCAAATTAGGAAAGAAAGAAGAACATTTTCGAATCGATCAAATCAAATCAAGTTTTTTCGTCAGTCATTTCGTTATCACTCAAATTACTCGTTTCAAGTCTGAATAAAGTGCTGTGGAGTTTTCAATTAGAGAAACAAAATTTGGCTTTAGTGTTTTATTCATAGTTAATCAGATTTTATTGATTTCATTTCTTTTCTCAAAAAGTTATGAAAGGTTAATTTTCTTACTGCCAGAAGGTCCAGGTTTGCCGGAAATGTTCACTGCCGGATTATTAGGGTATATTTCGTTATTATGTGGAAAATCAGGTACTTCGTATTCTTCGTTGCATTTTCTGTTATTGCTTTGACAATCGAAGTATGTGTGTAATGAACGGCACACAATTTCCTCAAAATTATCCGTAGTTTTCCCGTAAGCACGCTTCTGGACGTACCTATATATTTCGTTTTACGCCGATGACTAAGGGCTGACGTAAAGTGCTGTTTGCGAATTTTCTATTGGCCCGCATCAAGATAAAATAAACAAGTGATTAAGCTCTGGTCACAAAGCACAGTAGCGGGTCCTTAAAGCTGAATTAGATTAGTAAGTAGCAACGGCAGTGGAAGTAAATATTTTTATTGTAAACAAATTCGTTACTTGTAGAAGGTTGCAAATTTATATCCGATAGGGTAGGACATACTAAGGACTATGTATAATTTGCACAACTTTTACAAGACTACAAAAAGTGCAAAATACCAATCTTGTCTGAACGTTTGCAAGCCAATTTGAGAACTTTTGTAATTTTTTTTTTTTTTCAAAATGGCAACCAAATAGGCAATATTGATGAAAAAAATTATCTTGCGGGCAATATAAAACGTTGCAAATCAGATTAAACATAGCTTTAAGTTTGCAGGACTTTTTGAGATTTTTTTATGAAAGTTATAAAACCTTTTTTGTCTCTGCTATTTTGCCATTGTTCGGGACTTCAGTGATGGTTACAAAATGAAATTTATTGATATTTTACCACATCCTACATTCCATAAAAATTTAGAAACTTTTGGAATTAGTGTTAAATTTTGAAATTTAAATGTCTCTATTGACTAGCCTAGAAGAATTGAAATTTAAATGTTTCTATTAACTGACCTAAAAGTATTGAAATTTATTTGTCTCTATTGACTGGCCTAGAAGAACATTGTCGAGTCGCCAACTATTACAACTAAGAATGTAAAATTTTTATTTCTTGCAATACATAGAAGAAAGAGTACAAAAATTTGTTAAAAATTTTGCTCTGAAAAAAAAAACATAAAATACAAAAAAAATAAGATCCTTAGTCCCCCTCCCCCCAGCACAGTAGCACCAGGGCGCAAATTTTCGGTGCATTTGGGATACATCGGTTCAGATGAAGGAACATCTATTTGAAAAAAAAAAAAACAAAACAAGTAAAAAAGCTAGAATTAATCTAAGACTAATTCTTAAATACCCTAGATGAATGCTCGTACGAAATTTCTGTGCAAGTTTGATTTCTGAAGTGCTTTTTGAATATATCTCTAGAATGGTTCGTGGCACAGCAAAAATGAATATAACCAATTTTATAGGATTTCATATTCTGAAAAACTGACTGATCGTTTTCACAGGATACGTAAAAATCTCAAATTTGGATATGGCAACACCAAGAATGGGTTGCCCGATTTAGTCCGTTTTTCAAATTATACACGCGTTCACGAGTTATCGTGAGGACGGGCAGACGGACGGACAGACCGACTTACAAAAATCAAAATAGCTTTTAATTTCATGCATGGTTGTCCAATCCATTTTGCTCTACCATCATTATTTCCAGGTGTTACAAACGCAATGACATTAGATTTCATCTAGGGTATAATAAGCTTCTAGAACCCTCATTTTATTACATTTTTTTATACGTGAACTAAAACAGGTATCTACAATAAAAAGAAATAAATGAACCATACAAGAAACAGTAAAAATATTCAATATAATTGCAGTCTTCGATTTACCATATTGTGGAATTTTGGTAGCACTTCGTCAATATCTCTTTTGTCTGTTTTTTTCCGTTCAAATCCAAAAAAATACCACACCTGCCATCATTTCGTGAGCCATTGACATTCTTTCAGGCTTATTGATAGGAATTAATGTCGACAAGGTAGATTCGTACGAAGCAGTACTACATTCGGCTGTTGCGTATCTCTGAAGGACTTCCTTTGTCGGTATAGAACTTCTAATATGTTTTCGCTCTGATCTCCTCCACCATTCAACTCATTCAAGTACTTTTTCATAATAGTAGTCTCTTCTTTGGAAGGAATTTCAATATGTAACTGGAAAACAATTGCAAATACGGATTTGTTTCTTTCTTATTAATTTTCTAACAATAATTATATATTTAAATGATGAACAGACTAAAAACTTCGTCCAACTCATCAAGACACGAAATTGAATCTAGTATATCCTCATGGTCTTCAAATGGTCTTTTCATCTCAGCTGTTATTATGTCTACAGTTTCCTAATATTCCGCTTTAATTGGCGGACCTACATTGTTTTGATGAGAAGGTGATGGACCATACAGAATTTAATCCTCCTTGCCTTTACTTGGTCTTCTCTTCTGGGAACTATTTTAAGATTCTTTTCTACAATATGGTATTTTCAGCATCTTCCTAAATTGTCTATCTCTTCTGATCTCAATTTCTCCCTGTGGCATCATGCTATAACTTCGCATCGAAAGTGATCATCGAAGTGAAGATATATTTCCGAGTTTTTCCCCCTAGGATAGCATTTATAGATTATTTTACTAGTTGTTGATAATTTTTAATTTTATTACATTAAAAATTATCAACAACTAGAAAAATAATTTAATTTTATGAATTTTTCAATCGCTGTGGCTTTATTTGGATAAGAAATAATTAATTACCAGGAAAAAAGCAAATTTTTAAGGAAATGCCTAACAAAATGTTCGGTCTTATTAATTTTTGAATTCAAGAAACATTCTTACAAGTTTTATAACTTCAAGTTTGAAGAAATAATTAATATATAAAATCATTTATATTGAATAACTTAAAAAGAAATGTAACATTTAAATATAATTTCTTAAATTTTACATACATTTTATAATCTTCGCTTGTACTAGGTATCACTCTCAGCTAAATTCAGTGATGTTCTATCGAAATTATCGCCTGTCGAAAGTTTTACAACATACCGACTATCGATAAATTGTCGAACGTCGAATCTTTCGAAGTTATAAAATCTTGCCCACGGACACATTTTGTTATTGTTATGGTTTCCTTTAATCCCATGCTTCGACCCTGTAAAGCCGCATCAGCCATCTGTTTTTATTATATTTTGAACTGTATTTATAATATCCTCTGGTTTGACTGGAAATCCACATTTAGTTAGGGTCCAATCCACAACTTTTTTTTTTCTTCAACATTTGTTAGCACATGGAGTTCGGATTTAGGAACACCTAATGTATTGCTTGCAACTCGAAATGACATTTCCTTATTTTTAAGATTTTCTACGGCAGCCCGTATAGTAGGCGTGTCGTATTTATTAGAAAAACGATTTGATAACATGATTTGACGTTTTATCTGTAATTATGGTTTGTTTTACCTTCCTACCTGAATATAAAGTTCATTTATACGAGTAACTGACAAAATAAACTAAACCTATTGCACGTAGACAATAAGATTACAAAAGTTACTGATTTTCTTTTTTTTTTATGCTTTGTCCGAGTTCAGAAACATACATAAATATCGCATATCTTTTCTTGTCCGCATCGTCCGAAATTAGGTGCACGTGAAAAAGAACTGTTTTTATTTTCGGACACGTTGTCCGAAAAGGCAAACAGCACTATGTATATGCTCCTAATAACGGACAGGACATATTTCAAAGTATTTGTATACATTTTCGAGTAAACTATTAATTATAATTACATAAAAACACTTATGATCGATTAAAACGACGTTTCAGGTACATATTCTGAAAACTGCCATTTCACTTACCCATTCCGCGAAGGTGTCACATATAACTTTTTTTGGCAAATTTTTGTATGACAAAATCAAGAAAAGAAAAAGAAAAAACTTCATATTCTAGGCAATCGTCACTGAAATTTATTAAATTCGTTCTCGCCTCTTTTGTGAAATTATTCTTTAACCATTCGTCAAAAAGAACTAAGAACATCCAAGCATTTTTATTACCGTTGTACTTAACAGGTAAATCAGTCATATTTTTCAAGGCTCTTAATTTTTTTGCTCTCCCAATCACAAAAGGCTTCAATTTGTGCTCACTGCTAGCATTTATACATGCCAAAAATGTTATTCTCTGTATGTTTTGAAGTTTTTCTTCCTAGTGCAGAAGTTTCACGAAGTTGTACCAATATTTTTTCGGGGAGAAGTTGACAAAAAAGTTCGGATTCGTCCGCATTGTAAATTTGATCAGGACTAAAATTTTTTTCATCACCCCTTTTTTCAAACTCCAATAAAAACGGTTGAACAAGTTCAGACGCATTTAAAACTTTCTCGCCGCATGTCTTTAAAAATCGAACTCCATACCGCTTTTTGAAATTTGAGAGCCAACCAGAAGATACTTGCACGGAATTCTTCTGGTCTTTATTTAATTTTGGTATGCGAGATATTTTGACTTTTCACACAAAATATGACTCGAAATTGGAATGTGAACTGCTCTTTACTTCAAAAACCGAGGAAATCCAGAAAGGTTTATGTTTATTTTTTCTATTTATACGTCCTGATTCGGATTTACCAACAAAACTTTTCAAATTTCCTTCCATTTGTTTGATCCTGCATAAAGTTGATTTGTTGACACAATACTCTTGGGAAATTTTCTTAATAGATGCGGCAGCAGATAACTTCTTAAGAATTTCACTTTTATTTAATTTATTCATGATTTTCGGCATTGCTCAATTAACTTTCAATCTTATCAGTCAAAAACAATGAAAGAAATTTTTGACAACTAACCAAAACCGAAAACAATTCAAAGTTTTACACTGAAATAATTATAGAAAATGCATTCACTCTCACCAACTTTTACTAAAATCTAACGTACATCGACGTAATAGCAAATGCGACTGCGATTGCTAGATGTGTGTTATACACTACGCAGCCAAAAAAAAAAATCAATTATCATTTATTCGTAATTAAATTTTTCAAAAATCTTCTTACCCAAGATTTTATGAATCAAATTGAAAGTTCTGTCAATTTTTATATGTAATTGACAGCACAATATTAATAAATCAAATTCAGAGGTAAAGTGATTTTTGAAAAATCTTGGGTAACCAGATTTTTAAAAAATTTTATTACGAATGAATGATAATTAATTTTGTTCGTCTGCCTAGAGTATAGGTGATGTCGTGTTTCTGTAATTTCAGTTTAATTCAGTTAAATTCAGTTAAATTCAGATTAATGAATTTAAGAAAACCGAAATACACGCAATAAATGGGCCATGTCACAGTTTTCTGGAATTTAGTTTTGCTGTTAAAAAATCAGAGAACGTTTCTGATTTTTCAGATAAATGAGTTTTTTCAGTTTGCTATTTTCGGTAAAGTTTTTGACTTATGAATGCAATCACATTTTCCGATTTTTAAGATTTTGCTGCATTGTCAGAATTCAGAAAATTTTGTGAAAATGTTCTAGACGGACAAATTAATTTCATATTTAAAGTCCGGTTTTACTAACAACAAAAAAATTAAATTTTTCGACTAATAACCCTAAGTAGGTCTTCTACCTCTGCGCCAATGGACAAAAAATTCAGTCTTGAGATTCAATAAAACTGTGTCAGTCATTCTATACTGAAACTGAATTTCAGTTCATCTGCCTAATTTGAACAACAGCTCCAATTGACTTATTGGAACTAGATAGTTACATGGACGAAATTCACGGGTGGAAGTTATGTGCATGAATATGTACCATATAATTTGCTTTCATAAGGATTCTTTTTAAAATTTAACAAAAATTTGCAATAGTTGTAAAAATCGACATAAAAAAATTGTTGGGTGCAAAATACGAAGAATAGCGAAACGAATGCGAAGGTTGCAAAAATCGAGATTTTGCAAAAATCAAGAGTTGCAAAAATCGAGACTGCATTGTATGTACAAAATTAGATGTTGAAATGAGTAGGTCATAAATATTCTGTCTTTCGCCACAAACAATGTATCCTGATTATTCCAGTCGAAGAAGGCCAACTTTTCTATTCTATTATATTCGCTTGCGGTAGTACTTTCTTCCAAGCAACTGTATCTACAATGAACTGTTTAATCGATACCGAAATAAATTTTTACGATACTTCATAAACTCCAATTTAAAACAAACATAAACTAAATTGAAAAAAGTGATTTTAAGTCTGATCATAAAACTTTTGCCTTATTTCCATTAAAAGTTGTGTGTAGAAATTTCCTTATGTCTTATATAAAAGTGTCAAGGTCATAAGCGTGCATGTATATCCAAATAATGTTGCAACACATTAACAAAAAGTAGGTTTCTCGGACATAATGCATGGCCACCAATTAAAATTGCGTGAAATATTGATTGATGGAGATATCCTCAAATGGCTGCGCAAAGATGGTTGATAAAATTACCAATTTAAAACTTGAGCATCACACTATAAGCATGATGTGGTAGGCATAGATTTACTAAGATGATAATGATTATGATGCTGGAGCTGCTCTGCTGGTGCGAACACCTTCTCAACTCAACTGAACCATCCCACACAAATCTGCTTTGAAGTAAATTAAAAAAAAAAAAAGTCTATTGAATGGCAAAACTGCTAGGAGGAAAATGCAATTTTCTTCTTTGTGCTCAAGAGACCAGCATGCCACCACCTTTAAACTTTTCACTGTTATTACTTAGGAACTCCAGTGTCATACTGAATTCAAAAGCAGAAATCGAGAAAAAAAAGAAGGAAAAATTGGAGAATAGACTTTGGTGGAGGATGAGGTTTCACTTATCTTTTGTTGTAGAACTGACTGAAATTAGAAGTTTTTTTTCTGCAAAAGTTTGCAATTATGGAAGGAGGAAATAGGAAGTTGGACCACAAATGAGTCGCAATTCGCAATATTAGTCTGAGTGCACTTGATCTTTCACTTAAGGCAAATTTGTATACCCAGCCAAGTCCATTGGAGATTTGCGTAGATTACCCTTTTCTGTTTATGAATTGTAAAATTAATTTGAATTTTTTAATTTTTCTTTCTTCACGCTTCTTGCTTATATTTTGTTGTGTAGGTAGGTATATAGTTGTTTCGATAGCTTAGTTTACACATGGAAACTTAAGTAGCAGCGGAAAATATTTATCTTAACTAAATTTTCCATTTATATACCTACACCAGAGACTGCTTATTTCTGACAGTAGAAAATTGAAAAATAGAGGTTCTGGTTATTTTGGTTGCCAATTTTCTCGGTAATTTCCATGAACAAGCCGAGAAGTTATAATAGCCCCGTCAAATAAGGCTGAAAAAGTGGCCAACCTGGGAATGGAAGCAAACAAGATGTAAATTGGTATAAACCTTTGCTTGGGCATTCTAAAGACTGGGAAAAGAGTCTCATATAATCTCGTGTCTGCGTTACCAGATTTTCAAGATCAAAGGTCGCAGAAATTTGATTTTTTCAATTATCTAGTTTTCTATGGAAAATATGTCATTCAACGTCATTATGAAACTTGTAGATTATAGGATTTACCTACAATTTTCATTTCAATCTTAAATATTTAGAACGTGCAAAGTATTCCATACATAATGACTGATTTGTGCTTTACAGGGTTTTCCAATAAGAGGTGTTATTTTGATATTCAAAGAAAAATGCCAGATTTTGAGATAAATGATCGGATCTTTATTTCATTATAAAGAGGAAGGTATGCCGTTAATAATGGAAAATAAAATCAGCCAAATGACCACTACGACCACGCCTACAGGACCATATCCTTTTCATGAAATTTTCCATAACCAAATCGCAAAGTGGCTGCCCTATGTCCTCGATAGCCTCACGAATTCCATCTTTGAGGTCTTGAATCGACACTGGGCTGTTGGCGTAGACCTTGTCTTTCACGTGGCCCCAAAGGAAGAAGTCGCAAGGTGTTAAGTCACAAGATCTCGGTGGCCAATTGTGATCACCTCTTCGAGAGATAACACGGCCCGGAAACTTTTCCCGTAAAAGATCAATGGTTTCGTTGCTTGTATGGCACGTAGCGCCGTCTTGTTGAAAGTAAACGTTGTCCAGATCAATACCATCCAATTCCGGCCATCAAAAATCATTAATCATCTGTTGATAGCGCAATCCATTCACCGTAACTGTTGCTCCAGCCTCATTTTCGAAAAAGTAAGGTCCAATGACCCCGCGGGACCATAAACCGCACCAAACAGTCACACGTTGAGGATAGAGAGGCTTTTCAACAATAACTCTTGGGTTTTCCGAACCCCAGATGCGACAATTTTGCTTGTTGACGAAGCCATCGAGGTGGAAATGGGCCTCATCACTCAAGATGAGTTTTCGATGGAATTCCGGATCATTTTCATGCATTTCAAGGACCCAATCAGCAAAGACTCGACGTTGTTGATGATCGGCCAGCTTGAGTTCTTGTGTTAACTGATCTTTATAAGCCTTAAGACCCAAATCTTTATGCAAAATACGGTGTAATGACGTTTGTGGAATGCCTAAATCCAAAGAACGACGAGGAATGGACAAACCTGGGTTTTCTTCAACACTTTCGGCTACAGCAGCAATATTCTCGGCTGTTCTTGAGCGACGTGCACGGGTTTTATTCTTCACACCACTAACTTGTCCCGACAGCTCGAATTTTTCTACCAATTTCTGTATGGCGGTCCGACAAGGTGCTTCACGACGACCCAAAAATGTTCCGTCACTGCGTCTCTGCCACATTTTCACCATTTTTATAGTGAATTTTAATAATTTCAATGCGTTGTTGAATCGTGTATCGTTCCATTTTTTTAAATGGCGTAGTTTCTACTTGTCAAAAAATGACAGCTCCAAAAGTGACATCTACCGAAATAGCGGGCTAATTAAAATAACACCTCTTATTGGAAAACCCTTTATATGTAATCAACCGCTTTCGGAAGGCGAAACAGTGAGGGCCGGTTTCACAGTTCAAGTTTAAACTTAAGATGTGGTTTAAACTCAGTTTATTTCTTCAACACAGTTTCACAGTGGTAAGTTAAACCTCGTTTAAACTTAGTTTAAACCACCAAAATTGAGCGTTGAAACTCAGTTTATCTTTAAATGTGAATGAAGTGACATTTCGTGCATTTCAAAGAGTCTTTACTTATTTTCGTAGGTTTAATTAATTTATTTTATTTTTTATTTTATTGTTTTCACTTTCATAATTTTAATTAATTAATTTTTTGTGTCACAATGATTTGGCCGGCAATATTTTGACAGTAAATGATCTACAATAATTTGCTAGTTCACAATTGTACAGAAAATAGCTTGTTAATTCAAAATTCCATAGTGCTGCCATATTAAAAAAGTTCGAACACTGTGAAACTCATTTTGGTTTAAACTACGAACGAAGTTTAACTAATCCCGAGTTTAAACTCGAACTGTTGTGCGCGGCTTACAAACATTAATTCAATTTCAGTTCAATTTATTCGTTCTAATAAGGCATTGTACAAGTTAAATATAACATAAGCAAGTAAATAAAGATATTGTTACGCGCCACAAAGTGATACAAGCGACATCTATTGGAAATGGAAACAACTTTAGGTTAGTGATATCCTTGTATACTTTGGGTTCGGAGAACGGAATATTCAGGAAGGTTCTAGTATAATACGTCTGTTCACGTACTTCTCGGGTGTTTTCGTTCTTGGGCTTTTTTGTGTGAAAAAGTGCAAGACGGGAACTTGTCAAATTTGGAAAGTACATGAACAACTTTTGTGTGTTCTTGGGCAGAAAGCGAAAGTGACAACTGCGAACTGTCAATCTAACAAATGTAATTTGTAAATAAAATTGTAATTATAGTGGATAATTTTTCATTTTAATAAGATGAATTCAAAAAAAAAAAGAAAGCAAATTATTAGGGGAGTTTTATTTGGGGATGATTCTTCGAGTAGTAATGACAATAGTCCTACTAATTTAATGCCTAGTGACGAAGAAGAGGAATTTGTATTCAAAATTATTGGAGAAGAGCTTGAAAGTGGAAAAAGAAATTGTATAAGGAACTATTTAGAAGAAGTAGTTCCGAAATACACCGATATCGAGTTAAGAACTCATTTTCGGCTTAGCAGGGACTTACCTGGTTGAAAGGGTCAGAAACAGTGATGTGTTTAGTAACTTGCGTGAAGACAAACGTTTTAGTGCTGAAAAACACATGGCAATATTTCTGTGGTTTGCATATTATAATCGACCCTCCAAGACAATGCAAGGATGACTATGTTGATAGAACGGGAGATATCAGTATTTGCCTTCAAGCGATATGTGATGAAAGTGCAAAATTTCTGGACATATTTGTTGGTTATCCACGGTCAACTCATGACAGTCGCGTTTTGCAGAATTCCTTTATATACCCTAAGCTTCCCAGTCTGTGTAAAGGTAAAACCACTTTAATGCTTTTATTATTATTTTAAGTAAATTGGTAATATTCAACTTTTCAGGTTTCTATATTCTAGGCGACTCAGCGTACCCTTGTTCTGAATTTTTATTAACGCCATTTAGGTACAATGGCCATTTAACTGGAGAGCAAAAAAAAATACAATAGAACATTAAGCTCTGCTAGGGTAGTTATTGAGTATGCTTTAGGTATTCTTAAGCAAAGGTTCAGACAGCTATAATACTGCAAACTAAAGGTTATGAAGAAGTTGTGTCATTTTGTAAGAGCCTGTTGTATTCTACACAATTTGGTATTTGATATGGAGAAGGACTTTTTGGGAAAATTTGGAAAATATGGTGAATGAAGATGATGATGACGTATTAACATTAAATACGTCGGATAACAAAAGGGGATAAATTGAACGGGAACGAGTTTGCCAAGAAATAAATGCCAGGCAGTAAAAATAACAAAACATTTATAAACATTTATAAACTATTTAATAACATAAAATTCAAAATCAAATAAGTTAAACTAAATGAAATCCAATTTTATTGCAGTCATTTCTAAAAAAAAAACATTTATATTAGATTTAAGATTAAAATATAAATAAATACCTGTTTACTTCTCCAAGATGTCTCTCAACTCCTTCAAAATATCTATCTTTTCTTTTCTTTGTTCCTCAAGAGTCCTGGTCCTATCCGCGTAAAGCTTCAACGCCTCTCTATGATACTCTGCTTTCTCTTTTCTCAACAGCCCCAACTCTTTTAATTTGTCAGCTTTATAATTTTGGTTTCTCCTGGAAGGATCATTGTATTCTGCCGGTGATT
Source organism: Dioctria linearis (assembly GCA_963930735.1). Lineage (NCBI taxonomy): Eukaryota > Metazoa > Arthropoda > Insecta > Diptera > Asilidae > Dioctria > Dioctria linearis. Next base: position 303,741,512 of record OZ005740.1, on the reverse strand, counting down.
TCTTGCTAAAAATGTTGTGAATTAAAAATAAATGGTTGCTTAAAAGAAATTGAATCTTACCACTACTACCATGTTCGGGATAACGAGACTTTGACGGCTCTCTGCTGTTGCGGAGAAGAACTTGTTTCTAGCTGTTTCATGGAATCCCTGGAGGTGGATGCTTGAGAGGAAGCTGTCCTAGCCATTAACTCTGTTTTACTGAGACCGTTACCCGCGCCCTTTCCTCCCATGACATGTTCCGGAAATATGGCCGGTCTCTCTTCCAACAGATCCCGCAATTCCCTGGAAATAAATTGATATTATCCTATAAGACAATATAAATATAATTACCATTCATCCTTTATTGTTATGCGATTGCGGCCTGTTTTGCTATTATGATTAATAGTCTGCTTAAATTGTCTTTCTAGAGAGCGGTACTTGTTCTCAATTTGGATTAGAGAAAATTCGTACTCCTTCTCCAGAAAGCATCCGTAGATGTGGATCCACATTATTTTTTTATTTTTAAATTTAATGCTCTTCCCCACCTTGGGCTGCACTTCCTTGACCATAGCCAGCAATAATTTTATAGGCGCGTCAAGCCATACTTGCTTTTCAAATTTTTGTTTTTCATCTTCTGCATCTTGTCTGATGTTATCTTCAACAAGCGAAAAAACCTCACTACTTGGGCCTGGATCAGTTGCAGCAACATTGGAATCATTATTTAGGATGTACTGCCTTACTTTCTCAAGATACGCAGGATCTAATAATTTTTTGTAAATAACAATTTCATTTATTTATTAAACTCAAAAAAATTGCTTATTAGTGGTCAAAATTAGTGCTAATCGTGATCGAAAATTAAATAAACTAACCCAAACAATCATTTTACTTACATTTTTGTAGATTTTGATATGATCTGGGCGAACAGTGTACATCAATCCCAAATTCTGCCGCATTTTCCATTTTTAACTTGTGAATTAATTAAAATAAACTGACAATTCTCGATTGCATTTGACAGTTGTTACAAAAGTTACCCCGAGTTTTTTTCTGGGTGGATTTGGGCTAAAACTTTATTGAAGGGGAATTGTGACGTCTACATATTTTCCCCATTTTCTGAGTACGTGAACAGAGTTTGGGTGCTTTTGGGTGAAAATGTTATAAGGCATTCACACAATTTCGAGTACGTGAACAGACCTAACTTGTAGATTACAAATACGGTGCTTCTCACATCCAGGAGGCGGAGTCTTATTTGAGACAGTGAAGTGAACGAAGTAAACTATTTGGATTGTGATAATTAGAAGTACAGTACTAGCGATAATTGTGAGAGTAAACAGTAAAGTTAAATAAAGAACGAACTTTTGAATTATATCAGAAATATTGTGTTTTAAATAACGAACTAAAGCCACTCTCGTAACATATACAATACGTATTTTCGAAACTTGATCAAACGAAATGTTCGGATACTAAACACATAGACAAACAAAAAATTCCATGTGTATTGTATATGGACCCCCTCATCAACCGTTTGGGAGTTACACGGTGATTAAGAAAAAAAGCAGAAATTCATGGCCTTTCCAACAACTGCTCAACCAGCTCTCTCCCATGAAGAATTATGGTTGTCTAAACTAAAAATTTCGGATTTTCTTACCTTTGTTATTTTTTAATTTGACCTCTATTATTTTTGCAAACAGGAAGTTAACATAACTTTATTTTATAAAAACTGTAAACTGTAGATTTTCCTCTTTAATTTGACCTATTACATCCTATGTGTTAACTGTAGTCGTTAAACAGTTAATAACTCATAACCTATTCAGGTCACTCCGAAATTAGACGATATTCCCTACCTTTTAGGGGATAGGCCTAATATTTTTTACAGTGTAAACAACTTTCGGAGAATCGGGCAAGCGGCATCTATAAAGTACGGATATAAACAACTTTCCGTTCGGAATATCGAGGGTTCGAGAACGGAATATTCGGTAAAGCTCTAGAACGATTTGTAGAGTATAAATAAGGCGCTTGTCATCGCCAGAAGGCGAGTCTTATCTCGAACAGTAGTGTGAACATAGTAAACTATTTGGATTGCGATAATTGGAAGAACAGTACAAGCGATAATTAAAGTAGAGTTGCTTGATTATTGTTCGTGAATTTTGTAAAAGGAAACAATATACTTCAATAAATGTTAATGTTGCAGCTGTCGTACTACTGGATTTTTACTTCATCTAGAGAGCTGCCGTAATATTTTTATTCCTACTTCTATTTCTTTACGTTCCCCTTCTCTCTTATTTTCTGTTGACCATTTTTAGATTTTTCTTTCTATATTCCTCCTAATTTCTGGAGAAAAGGTATGAAAGATGCAATTAAGCTTTATTTAATAGTGTTCTTAGAACTACAGTACATTGAAGTTTGCGGCATGTCTTCCTTGATTAACTTAAACTTGATAAAGTCGTCTTAGTTTAAGGCATTGATTTTATACATATAGATATGCCACCAAATCTGTTACCTCTTCTCGACAGATGGCCTTACATGTACCAAATTAGAAAACAGAGGCGACATTTTTACCGAATGACTGAAATCATGTTTACAGATGGCGCCATCTATTAAAAAAATTGTAAAATATGAGAATATTGAGTTGTCTTCGATAACAAATGTTTTTCTTCTTCACTTTCTAACAATGGCCTAGGAAAAAATGTAATAAAGAAATTCAAAGGAATTTCAGATTTTTTCTCAATAAATTTGCTTTTTATGACGTATATATATAGAGAAGTACTTCGCAAGAGATTTTTTTGTTGAATTATGTATTCCTTCTGTTCTACAAGAAATTATTATTTAAATCAATGCATATGTAATATTATAGGTACCTTAGGTAAATAAATAAATAAATTATTTTCAAATTAGGAATGGTTTATTCTATTTTCAAAATGGCGTCAATTTTGCAATGCCTCCTTTCAGCCAACGCGTCAAAACAGCAGCCAGTTGCAGATCATTAAAAATTCTTACATATAGTACGAGTGCTAGCAGCGTCACCATCTCAATAGTCCTGCGGCCCATCTGTTTGGTGAGGTGGGTTGCGTTTACCTGTGTCCATTCCGTTCCACAGGTAAACAAAGCAGTTTTCAAAAAAAATTTAGTTCGAATTTTTTCTTTTTTATTAGTTTTTATAGACATATAAACATTGAATAATATAATTTCATTATTCCCAGACAGTTTTTTGCTGCTAGTATGTGCCAGACGCTTTTTTTCGATAAAGAAAATAAAAAAAAAATGATTTTATTATAGCTGTAATTTTTATACGAACTGGTTTAGTTATCGAAGGTACAACATGAAATTAATTTGTCAGGCAGAAATTTGGTTGATTGTCAATAACCAAATCGATTGAAGTGTGATAGGGAATAAATGTGTAAGAGTACGGCGGACAAAACGTTGGTTTTAAACAAAAACAAACGTCTAGAACGGTGCCATTAATGAGGAAACTGTCTGGAAATAGTAAAATTATATTGTTTGATCCTTATGAAAATAGATGAAAAAAAATCGAACTAAAATCATTTTAAAACCATTTTTTTTTCACCAGTGTAACGGAAAGGGCACAGGTAAACGCAACCCCTCTCATCAGGTAGCGTTACTGAAGGGTATTGGCTGTAGAAATTCCATTTCGGATCTTTTCCTGACTAGTTGGACCCCTACGCCGTTGTCTGTGATATTGTAGTGTAAAGGCGCCCATATTTGTCAAAATAAATTGGAGTGCGTTAATTTAATTAAGTCCAGCAGGCAGTCCCAAATCAGTTTGGAGTTGAATCTATTTGATTGAAGAGCAGCTCTGCAGTCAGAAAAGATATATAGATATTTTTGTTTCTGTGGGTTCTCTTAATATTTTTCCTAATTTATAGCTCAATTACATATATATGTCGACCCGAGGTCTTGAACCATATGCTCCTGCCCCATCTCCCTCATTTGTTTTGGAGCCATCCATAAATCAAAAGAATATTCTATCTAGGCTCAGGCTCAGCGAGCACCCGAATCAATTCAACTTTATTAGATCCTTCTCGGCAACCAATAATGAATAAGAATTCTGAAGAAAAATTTCCAGTAATTTATGAGAAACTAGTAAAAAGCTAGAATTGGTCTAAGACCAATTCTTATGATATCCTAGATGAATGCTCGTTTGTAATTTCGTATAGTCACCCATCTGCGCAAGTTTGAGTTTTGAAGAGGTTTTTGAATATATCTCTAGAACGGTTCGTCGAACAGCAAATATGATTATAACCAACTTTATAGGATTTCATATTCTGAAGAACTTTTCAGTACATTAAAACCGCCGTATAGGAGTGAACGTTTTCACAGGATACGTAAAAATCCTAAATTTTTATATGGCAACACCAAGAAGGGGGTGCCCGATTTGATCTGTTTTTGAAACTGTTTTTACTGGTTTTATGAAAACATTATGTACATAATTTCAACGCTCTACGTTGACGCGTTCTCAGGCAATGTCCAAATATGTAGTGAAAAATGAAATTTTTGTATGGCAACCGTACGAAGGAGTGACCCGATTTGCTGCATTTTCAAACTTAATTTTGCTTTTTTTTTGAAAGCCCATGTGAAAATTTTCAGCTTTCTAAGTACATGCGTTCTCGAGTTATCGTGAGGACAGACAGACAGACGGACATGCAAAAATCACAATAACTTTTAATTTTATGGTTCCAATCCATTTTGCTCTAGCATCATTATTTCTATGTGTTACAAACGGAATGACAATCTTAGTATGTATACCCTTTAGATTTCATCAGGCTCAGCGAGCACCCGAATCAATTCAACTTTATTAGATCCTTCTCGGCAACCAATAATGAATAAGAATTCTGAAGAAAAATTTCCAGTAATTTATGAGAAACTAGTAAAAAGCTAGAATTGGTCTAAGACCAATTCTTATGATATCCTAGATGAATGCTCGTTTGTAATTTCGTATAGTCACCCATCTGCGCAAGTTTGAGTTTTGAAGAGGTTTTTGAATATATCTCTAGAACGGTTCGTCGAACAGCAAATATGATTATAACCAACTTTATAGGATTTCATATTCTGAAGAACTTTTCAGTACATTAAAACCGCCGTATAGGAGTGAACGTTTTCACAGGATACGTAAAAATCCTAAATTTTTATATGGCAACACCAAGAAGGGGGTGCCCGATTTGATCTGTTTTTGAAACTGTTTTTACTGGTTTTATGAAAACATTATGTACATAATTTCAACGCTCTACGTTGACGCGTTCTCAGGCAATGTCCAAATATGTAGTGAAAAATGAAATTTTTGTATGGCAACCGTACGAAGGAGTGACCCGATTTGCTGCATTTTCAAACTTAATTTTGCTTTTTTTTTGAAAGCCCATGTGAAAATTTTCAGCTTTCTAAGTACATGCGTTCTCGAGTTATCGTGAGGACAGACAGACAGACGGACATGCAAAAATCACAATAACTTTTAATTTTATGGTTCCAATCCATTTTGCTCTAGCATCATTATTTCTATGTGTTACAAACGGAATGACAATCTTAGTATGTATACCCTTTAGATTTCATCTAGGGTATAACAAAAATAATGTTCACGCTCATAAGATATTGCTTTCTGTATGCCCCGATCCGAACCAAAAATTCTAAGAAATTTCATCAAATGAGACAAATTGCTTGGCGGAAAATATTTCAAACAATTCACGAAAAATCAATGTACCAGTCCACAACCAGATGTAAAAAGGCAGATCGCAGAAATTCTATCAAAAATCCGATCGAAAAATTTCTTGGAAGCATCCAGTGCCTAGATATGAATTTTGTATGTTCTGCAACTTTCTGCTGAGAAAGCGAAGTATGAGATTCTTTTCACTTAAATCCCGTATGATACACATCTGCCAAATCGTTTTAATCATCTTGATACTAATCAAGATATGCCTTTAAATATCTTTATTACAGATTTTTTGCACATTTCTACACATCATTAGATAAAGAAAGACGGAAAAAATAAAATTAGATTAGATACTTTGCTGTGATATGGCGCTATTTGTTATGGAAGACAACTTATTATCCTCATATTCGCCAAGTTTTGCTAACAGATGGCGGACCGTTTTGTGAGCAGATGATATAGTACTACAGTGGCGACTCAGTGACAAGAGGTAACAACATATTGTGCGCGGCGGTGGCATATCTATAATGTATAAAATCAATGTTTAAGGTTAATATTTAAAAATAAGAAAATTTGGTGTTTATTAACTCTTTTCAACCTCACGACTACTTATATTACTGCATCATATATAATTGTTATCCTTTCCTCTCTAAGTATTTCTGAATGGATGCCTGCCTGACTTCATAGATGGAAGTTAACTTGCCGACTAGACATTCGCTCTGCATTAAACAATGCTAGGCAAGGACCATAATATTCAAAATCCATAACGTTTTTTGTGGATTTTATCATGCTTCAGCCAATTTTAACTGGATTTTATTCTGGGTTGTAATGACAATTATTGGAATACTGTGAAAGAATTGAGAGAATTTTCTAAACACCACAGCCCTGCACGATTTTTACGTCAGCTTCCATAATACAAAGATTAACAAGGTATGGCCGAATTATCTGTCAATTGGTTGTTTGCCACATTTGGCGACAATTGTCACAAATTTATTCGTTTCAATTTCAATCTTCAAAGTGAAAGAAATTATCTATTTGGAAAGTAGGTATGGAATCAGACAAAATCTTACCATGCGTCTCGGTATTTTTTGATCATGAAGTCATTCTACAATGTCCAACATTTCTTATCTTCACCAACAATATTTCGTTTTGTATACAGATCTGTCTTATATCAGAAAGGGTATCAGTAGTTTTGCTTTGTGGAAATTTAATCCGCACAATTACATGTAAATCTTGTGGTAATACATATAGCTTAAAGCCGACAACATTATTAGAGCATTGGGCATTTTTGAACGAAGAACTATATAATATCCACTTTCATACCACCTAGTTTCTTTCTTCTAATCCTCTCAGAACTCTCTTTTGTCTTCATAGTAAAAGTCCAATTTTGCATGTCAGTATCCCACCCATCAAGTTTATGACCCCCTACACACTAAATACTTTCTTTTGTATTCGATTCATATTCTTATAAGTGAAGTAACATCTTCATGGGCACTTAAGTAAAGCGCGTCGCATTGTTAGCATTTGCGTTGAAATTAACACAATTAAAAAAAAAACGCCAGTTAAATTGCTCGTTCTCATGACATTACATAGATGTGCTTACTTTTACGTTAAATTAAAAGTTCATTTTATATTTAGCTAATTTATTGTTTTGTTTTTTTTTGTACTCATATCTTTTATCCGCTTTTACTTGTTTTTTACTTAATGAAGCGTCTGCTGCACATTAACGCAAAACAATGTATCATTAAATTTTGGGTTCTGTTTTTTTTCTTCCTTAATTGATGTTTACAACTTTTTCTTAATGGGACCATACTGCTTGTTAAAAAGTACAAGTAACGTTGAAAATTAATGAGCAAAAAATAAATGACCTGGTTAGAGAAAACAATGAAATACCTAATTACCCATTTAAGCTTGATTTCTTTTTGGATTTTTTAAATGAATTATTATAGATGAATTCCCGTGGTTTGAAAATTGTGCTCTTTAAAGTTGAAATTATAGTATAGAAACCCTACGAAGTAACTGCCTCATTTACAGACCTAGATACAAAGTTCTTAAAGTGAAAGGATCATCAATATTAGCATGCAGCATTAGATTTATTAATTTTGTCTTGTCTTATTAATATGTGGTAAAAGCCTAAGTTTGGTGTCTAAGAGTACAACAAAGTCTTTGACTTCTTTGATTTTGTCAAGAGCAATACCATTGATATTGTGTTTTTACTGGTAAAGCTAATGGCTTTAACTTGTTAATATTTAAATACAAAAAATTTTTACTTCACTAAATAAAGAAAATGTCAATATGTGATTGCAAAGCGTAACAACCAATAGAACTAACGACCATTTTAAAAATTTTGTCATAGTCAGCGTATATCGTTAATATAGCATTCGCAGATTTATTTAAGCCAAGATCAAATAAGTTTAACCCAAGATCAAATAAATTTAACCCAAGCACAAATAAGTTTAACCCAAGCACAAATAAGTTTAACCCAAGCCCAAATATGTTTTCAATTTCAATTCAAATCAACATTTTATTATTTCATTTTGTCATTAAAAACAACTTCTTCAAACATGACTTTAATATGAAAGATATTATAAAAGATGACATAGATAAAATTTCTGAACAAATGGTCAGTGCAAAGGCTGACCTTCCATTGCCTTAGGGAAGAATAAAACCAAGTCCATTACGTAATTGGCGCAGTCAGTCGTTGGGACTTGTGGCAGGCTTCTTCAATAACTATAACAATATTATGCTCTCTACTTACATCACCTACAACTGGTCATGACTACGCCGTCATTTTAGAAAACGATGGTTCTATTGGGTTGAGCATAGGAGAATAAGGAGGCAAACATTTTAGAGCAAAATTAGTCGATGATAAAGCATCGCAAACCTGCTGCGCTCGATCCTAGAGTAATTTTAACTTTCTTCTTAGTTTTCTTTGAATCTCGATTGATTATGATTTACATCTCTTCATTACCTCCAACTCCGCTACTATTGCTGGGCAACTCCACATCTTGAGCAGCTTGGGCTGCCATTCATCAGAACTGCCCGCGCTGAAATATCTGTCACTGCTCATGTTAATGAATTAAAATTTTTTTATAGAAGACCACTTTAAATCTGCAATCGACACTGTTGCTTCAAATAAACTGACCACTTTACAGTGATGAGTGATGGAATCTGCACAAATTTATTGAAAAATACGTCACTCCAATTCTTAGTGATAAGATTTTGCTATTATTTATTCTGACAATTTTTGAGTTCGCGATGGTTTATTTTCGACGAATTTTGCTCTAAATTTTTGCCAATATTTGAAGCCTCATATTGTTTTTAATGATAAAATGTTAATTTGAATGGAAATTGAAAGCCTTTGTATTAAAATGACTTATTGAGAATTTCTGATAAATTTATTTGCTCTTGGGTTAAACTTATTTGTGTTTGGGTTAAACTTATTTGCTCTTGGGTTAAACGTATTTGCTCTTAGTTCAAATAAATCTGCGAATGCTATATATAAGAGGAATAGCAGAGGATCAAGATGGCTGCCTTGAGGAACACCAGAAGGTACAGAAATTTCACCCGAGACAGCCGACCTAAACAAAACTTGCGGAATTCTATTTGATAAATCTGATACTAACCATTTAATTAAAAATATATGAATTGCGAGAACACCAAGCTTGAAGAGCAAAAGCTGGTGAGAAATTTTCTCTTTATGGAGATGCTGATTTAGCGTATAAACAAAAAGCGAAAGATAACGACACTGCAAAATTGTAAATAAAATAACGCCATTAATTTAAAATTTATTAAAATTTCAAATCGCTCTAAAAAAACCATCAATTTTGTACACACAGGCAAGAGCTTTGGAAATTGATATATGTAGGACAATAAATAATAACTACATACTTTAGGAACACCAGATTTAAATGTACGCATAACATAAATTTTTTTCAAAATTTTTAGAGAAATATTCCCAGCAACGGCAAAGTTAAACAATTTGCTAATACATAAGTCATACAGTAATTTAATAAAAATAATTTTTTTCGATGTTAAACCAACAATTTGAAATCCAAGCACTGAGTGCAACCAACCCGACTAATCGCTATCATGATTTTCATTAAAAATTGAAATTATTCTTTTTTAGTATGGGAGATCTAAGTCCATCTAAATATTGCATGAAAATTATGTAAGCAAATAGTCATTCAACCTTAATCCATACCAATTCTATACTCACTTATGAAATATATTTTTCAATGATTCAAGAATCAATTTATTATCGATTATAAGATGTAGTTTTTATTGGATGCTGCTAAAACCAATCCAAAGAGCCGAAAAAGTAGACATTGTCCATTTAAAATAATTCATTTTGACACGAAATGGAATCGCTCCTTCGATAGCTAAGAATTTATTTCGTATCTCAGAAGAGTCATGAGATCTATTAGAGAGTAGTTTAGCTTTTGCCGGTCCAGTTTCTAGTCTTCTTTTGTTCTATTAATCTCGATACATCTGGTATTTTTTCTTTTTTCTTTTACGTAAATAGTGGTCTGGTGTTATAATTTCATATTCCATGGAAGTACATATATTGAAACGCGCTGTGTAATTTATTTGCATTAAACACTGTTTTATCAAGTGGAAACCTCGGCATTACTGCGTTGCACTTATCATGGCTAACAAACTTAGTGATAAGGTGAAGCTAAGATCTGAATGTGACTTAACATCCTCAACGAATGTTGCCGGTTTGGCATCTATCGCAAGTAATTTTGAGGCACAAACATCTGATCGTTTTCATGAAATTGAGGATAAATTAACTAACGAATTCAAGGGTCTTTTGTCTGAGCTCGAAAAAGTATTATGTCTACTCTGAAGACTTTCATTGATGCAGTACATACAGACATAAATGAGATAAAAAGTGATCTACGCTGAGCACATCAACGCATAGATGAAGTGCGTGAAATTTTTAGTGATTCGACGTTGGATATCACTTGCCTATCAGAAACCTGGCTTAATCCAGAAATTAGTGATATCCTAATTAATATACATAATTATAGAGTTTTTCGTAATGATCGTTGTGGCCGTCGAGGCGGAGGAGTGGTCATCTTTATTAAAAAGAGTATTCACTGCAAAGTAAATTTAACATCTAATAATGGGGAACGGGATACTGAATTCATCTTTTGCGAATTATTCTTTAGCAGTTGTAAATGTCTTATTGGATGTGTTTATAGCTCCACCCAATTGCCCCTCTCTGCAGAGCTTTTCCACCGGATTAGAAAATATTGTACCTAGGTACAAACATATTATTCTCTGCGGTGACTTCAACATTAATTTTCTAACTACATCCTATTTGACAAACTCCTTTCAATATCTTCTTGATTCTTTGGATTTAAATCTAGTTAATCAAGAGCCCACGCATTTTACATCTCATTCATCAGCTCTTCTAGACATATTTCTTACAGTGGATAATTCTAAAGTCCATTTTTACAACCAAGTGTCCATGCCTGGAATATCTGATCACGACTTAATTATGACTATTTATGATTTCCATCCCGATATCAGCGCTGAATTTTGCAATTTTTTATATTTTAATTATAAAGCAGTCGACTTGTCCGCCTTGTTTGCTGAAGCAGATACCATTGATTGGAATGGGGTACGTTATCTGCATAATATTGACGATCAGGTAAGCTTCCTAAATGATATTGTGTCATATTTGCATGATAAATACGTCCCTTATATTACCAGGACAGTATTAAATAGGGATTGGCCTTGGTTTTCTGTTAGGATTCGTTCTCTCATTCAGGAGAGAAATCTTGTATACTACAAGTGGAAGCGTTATAAAATATCTTTGTTTTGGGACGAATACAAGACTTTTCGTAATCGAGTTACCTGTGCTATTCGGAAATCTAAAAAGAAGTTTTTTTTTTTTAGGAAGCTAAGTTCTTCTTTGCCTGCTGCAAAGCTTTGGAAAAATCTTAAGAACCTTGGAGTAGACTCCTCGCGTTTGTATGAGTGCAATGTTGATCCAGCTGAACTTAATCAGTCCTTTCTGGCCCATAATACATCGGTTTCTGTGGCTGACAGCGCTTTCATTAGTAACTTGAGATCAACTCATACCTATCCGTGTTTTGAGTTTTCGAATCTAACGTCTAATTAAGTCTATCTTGACTTATGCAGTATTAAGTCAAACTCCGCAGTAGTTGATGGTATCTCGCCCAAGTTATTAAAGCTTATACTACAAGTCCTTGTTTCTCCCCTTACTCATATATTTAATTCCTATTTCACCATGTCAGTATTTCCGCAATCATGGAAACTTTCTAAAGTCGTACCCGTAGCTAAAAGGTCCAAACCCACTTGCAGAGAATTTCGACCCATTACCTTATTGCCGTTTCTATCTAAGGCCATGGAAAAATTAATGTCTAAGCAAATCTCGAACTTTCTTCAGCTTAACAACCTCCTTCATTCTCTTCAATCTGATTCCGATCAAAACACTCCGGCATCACCGCATTATTAAAAATAATAAATGAGATGCGGAAAGCCTTGGACTCAGACAACCTTAACATTTTAGTTCTCCTGGACTTCTCGAAGGCTTTTGACACTGTTGACCACAAGATTGTTTGTAAAAAGCTGGTTACAAAATTCAACTTTTCACCTTACGCAGGTAGGTTTTTGCATAGTTATTTGACAGATCGTCTACAAATAGTATACTCTAATGACAGGTACTCCTCCTACCTCAGTGTCAATCGTGGAGTTCCACAAGGATCGATTCTTGGCCCATTGCTTTTTTGCATGTACATAAATGATATTATATTTGAATCTATCTCCCATAGTGAGCTTCATCTATATACTGACGATGTCCAATTATTTCTTTCCAGACCTCTTGGTCTTATTGAGGATGGCATTAGTTGCATTAACGAGGATCTCGTATGCCTTAATCGATGGGCAATTCAAAATGAGCTTATGCTTAACCCTCAAAAAACGAATGCCATAATTGTTTACAGGACAAATATCGACAAAACAAGTTTTCCTCCAATATAATTCTTTATAACACGTCTATTCAATGGGTTGAGTTCCTTCGTAGCTTAGGTGTTATATTCAATGACACACTTAGCTGGGATGATCATATCAATAGTATCGTACTTAATATATATTTTGGTCTCCGCTCGTTGTGGGCTTCCAGTCAGTTCACTCCTCAAAGCACACGCCGACTCCTGGCTCGTTCGTTGCTCTTACCAATAATCACTTATGGATGTGAGATCTATGGTGAGCTAGACCATCGGAACTTCAACAAATTGTCACTTGCGTTTAACTCTATAATTCGATACATATACAATCTTCGTAGATTCGATCACATTTCATCTTATGTAAACTCTGTGTTTGATTGTAACCTTTCCTCTTACTTAGACTATCGCTCATTGATAGCGTTGATAAAAATCATGAAATTTTGTTGTTAACTGAATTTTACCACGATCTCATGGATTTATAACCAAACGCCTGTTCTTCAATCACACCACAGCCTTGCCGCATGATATTAAACGGTCAGGAAAGTCGGGCTCTTTCGGTGTCATTAAAAGGAATGTATTTACCTTCATTATCTCACGTAATATTGCATAGAGACTTTCATAAATAGTTTATCACTCTTCTTGCGCGCCACTACACCCTAGGTTTGTTCATTTACCTGTCTTTCACCTTTTTTTTTTGTTCTTTTCTTTTTTCGCTTAACCTCTCACTCTTTGTAATTACTTGAAATTATTTAAACTTTTACATAATTTAAAAGATGTGAATCTTAAATGTATAATTGAATTGATGAATAATAATAATAATTGATTCCTGTCTCACTGGGTAGTTCGCCACAACTAAATAGTTCCCGAATTGGTACTTGGGCAGCTCTAAGTCAAAAGCAATTATACTCCGTATCTAAAGAACAAAGTGAAAAAATATTCGCATCTTCTCAGTTTACATAAAATTTGTATTATTATTGTTACTAAAAATTTCCACGTTGAACCCCATTGAAAATTCAATACTCGCCGCCTCTGTCTGTATGTGGAGTCGGATTTCGACATCTGCACATATACTGACAGCCTAGAAGAGATTTCAATACCGCACAAATGCTGGGTGTCGTCCTTCCATAGAAATATCGAGGGCAATAAGAAAGCGGATGAGCTATCAAAAAAGGGTTATGAAATGCATAGCTTATATATAATATCGTACCTATGTGAGAATTCCGATCGGAACTCTAAAAGAATAGATCATCAACGACAGCTATGTTTGCTAATAATCCAGTGGGTTAGTCAGGATATACCTGTGAAACAATTATGGACTGTATATAAGAGGAGACAAATTATAGAGATCCTTAGGGAGAGCCCATTGTACGAAAGGTACCCATATTAAGAGGCTGGGTCTAGACTCAAATGATTTCTTTCAAAGCTCATGAGAAAGTGGAATTAGTTTAAAATTTGTTTTACGAGTGTCCTGCTCCAGCTAGTTGGTAGCTATTTCTTCTCAGAACAAGGAGCTACAAGCCACAGAGCTTATATGCAACCTTAGACGACCTAGTATTATATAAAACTCTTAGCGCAAAATACATTTAATAAAAAAACACAAAAAAAGCTCATCATCTCCCATGCTTTTTAATTGTTATTAATTCCATTCTGCAGAAGTGAATAGGTCTCTATTGCAACACCTTCCCCGATCATAGATTCCAATTAAAACTGCAAAATTGTCTAGGAAAAATTAAGAGTTGTTATGATGGAATAAGCCCCATTCGTCATGTAACCCTATACTGTACCCGGGTTACGTGACTTCTGTCGACTTTTCAGTAATTGGAAAAATTCTCTCCTCAAATTAAAAAAAAAAAGAAAATATCCGAATGGAGCCCATAAAAATGGCAACAATAATAAATTATTGTCAGCAGTAAATCTGACGATTACTATGAACGAAAAGCGAAATTAACTAAACGGAAGTTCAACTAATGGAACCATTACGCATTTTCAATCTACCTAATTCCATTGTCTTCGCGATAAAGACTAATTTGAAGGCGCATAAAACAGTTGCTTGCTATTATAAAGTGCGTTACGTAGCACTTGATGGAAATTAGTTAATCATGCTTCTTGAATTTATATTGCGATGGTTGTCTTCATAGATTGCTGTTAAATAGATGACCAGCAGGAAATATAGTTAATACCATCTAAGGTCGCGGAGGCTATAGTGTAATGGTTTTCTACAAAAAGTGTAAAATTCCATTTAATCCCATTGGTGCGGCAGTGAATCAAGAAAATTAAAGCTGAGAAATGCTGGCACTCATCTCTTTTCTTTGCCACATCCTTGGCCGCATTCCTTGGCGCTTATGATCTGACTATACGCTGTCAACTGCGTTCATATGGTGCACCCGGTAATGGGGCGCAATTAATAAAAACATTTTTATCACCTCCCGTAATAAATTCACCAGAGATAAACTGAATATAAATTTCGATTTTTGCTTATTATTAACTTTTAAGCGTTATGGTGCCAAGTAAAACAGGGTCAGTAGCGGGTGGTGACATCGATGAAACGAGTAGGTAATCTCATTTTATTTATGTGGTTGCAGGTGAGATCATGAGGAATCTGGAGAAGTTATCAATTTTTTTTTTGTATTTTTTGTATTTTTTTTATATCTGACTATGGATCGAGAGAGGTCAAGATGTTTTATTTTAAATAAATCAATCAAATATTACCTACCCACTGATTTGTAACACTTCATGTTTTCCCAGACATAAATATAAGAAAATAACTAATAATGACTATAGGAATTTGTCATGCAATGGTTTTACAGGGTGTTTTACTCTTAGCTGTTGTTTATTTTATTTATTTTTTTAGCCACAACATGTAGTCACATTTCATAGAAAAGAATAGATAAATATTTATTTGTTTAGAAAATATTCCGTAATAAATTAGAAATCAAGACTTCAACACTCAGAAAAATATTTTGTAATAACAAAGTAAAATTACATAAATCTAAAGAAAAACTAGGCATAATTTGGCCCCGAAGAAGGAGTGTTATAAGGTCTAAGAAAAAAAATCCCTCGAATTAAATAAACACATATATCATAATTGTAATGATATTTTTATTGATCTAAATTCACCGTGTATCGAATAAATGAAATAAGTTTCATAGATTTGATGAATTTTCTTCAAAGGTCAAAGGAAAAACTTACATAGGATCTTCGTCCTTTGTCATTTAATCTATAAAAGTTTATTTTTAGTTTAATGAGAAAGAGTTTTTAGAGTCGAATAAAACTTTTCTTAAAATTTAAAATATGCTTTCATTAATATTTGTTACCTGCAGTTCCTCCTTCCGCATATTATGCAATATGAATACTACTATTTTCTCAATTAATGATTAATAATCTTGAATTATTAAATCATAACAGTTGAACGTTGTTATCTATATTATTTTCAAATGAAACTATTATATTTTTTCGACTCGATTAATTTCACTAACAAAAACTGCTCATTGAAAAAATATTGGTTCAAGGGCTGATTGTTTAAAAAGGGATCCTAAATATACTATAGGATATTACAAACCGTAGTAATTACATAAAAATAAATAAAAGCCTATTTTTTTAAATAATTTTATTAGATACCATAAGTATTAGTTAAAAAAAGAATAAAAATTAAACGTGTTCTTATTTGTTTTAAAAAGAATTCTTTATCCTGATTGCTTGCTCTCCAGTAGGTAAGCTACATATATGGATAGGAGGTTTCCTTATATCTTCTAAATTTTTAATCAAAAAATTATTCTCTTCGCTTAAAATAATATATCCTAATATATGACTTTTAAAACAAATTTTAAATTCTTGTCCAAGCGCAAGTATAGAATTCTGTGATTGAATAATTTCAATAATTTTATATATCTGTATCTTAGAATCAAGTTCGGTTACAAAACAATATTTTTTTTTTTATATATAGTTCCACAAAAAGTTAAAATATCTATTGAAACACAATTACAGTCAAGATCGATTTCTGATATATTTAAAGCTTTGATCAAAGAAAAATGTGGGCTCTCAGAAAGCGGTCTTTATGCAGATAAAACTTGGTAGATCACATTTTTAAAATCCAATATATTAAACACGAATTCATATAAATGTTTAAAAGAAAGTGATATGGGAATATTAATTCTTGAAGACATATTACGAAGGTATTTTTTGAAATTCTGATGTTTCCATTCAAAGCGAAAGCACCAGAAATTATTTACTGGGTTTTTTACTTCTGTGAATAACTAAAGTCAACAATTTTCCGAATTTCCACTTCAACATCATTACTTGAGTGAATCAAGTACATAGATGATTTCTGGGAGCTTTTTAATAACTTTTCGTTTTCTTGTTTTATTATCAATTATAAATTGACGTGATGTTGGTTGTATTAAGGCATAAAGCAGCAGGAAAACAATTGCATTGCGTGAACCTAAAACAAATAGTAAAGGAATTTAGAAATATTTTACTAAAATTATTTTATGTAAAGCGAAACCTATTTTCATCTATTTTGATAATATGATCATATTGGTTTAGGTATTGCTCTATGCTTTCGGGGTCTTTGATATTACTTTTAAAATAATCCCAAATAATTGAATAAAACTTTTCCCAACGAATTATTAGCAAATCTTCTTTTCCGGGATACCAAATGTTAAAGTCTATGTCAATCTGTTAAAGTATTATTATCAGTAAAAAAAAACACAAAAAGTATTTATTTGTTATTAACAATTTATAACCAAAAGATTTTGTGTAGAGAGACCATTTATTAAGTATCTCCGAAGACGGAATTTCCTTGTCTGATATAAGTTCTTTCCTGTAAAATGACGTAAGCTCGAATTTTTGAAAAATAACGTTTTCTGGACAAATATTATTTCTCAACAATATTTCTTCATTGCTCATTTCAGGATTGCGGTTAGAACTTTGACCTGTAGGAATTTTATATACTTTAATTTAGAATCAACATAAATACTAAAAGTTATTATTCCATGATTTGTGTATCATAAGCACTGTCACTGTCCAGGATGAAATTTTCCTCTGAATTTTTAATTAATTCACTTTGATTCAGGTTTATTATACTCGAATTCATTATTTTATTCCTTTTGCTACTAAAAATATCAAAAAGCACAAAGTCAAACTTATTTTACCAACACTTTTTACAAAACGCACTTTCAAACTACACGCAGTTCCCGAGAATCTGTTGAGAAACTAAATACGCCTCCATTCATGTTTGCTGAAGCTTCACATCGAAACTACGATGCGAGTGTTGCCAAGAATTGATGAAAATTTCTTAGATCTGAAAAATATTTTTCATTAATTTAAGTAACTTTTATTAAATTTATTTCCTGCATTTCTTAATTTCTAAGTAAAGTAAGCTTTAATCATAATACATTTAATGCTTGTAATTTAATATCTTTCTTACATTTAATGAAATAATTTCATTACTTTGAAGTACTAGATATTTCTTACGAAAGAAGAACAAATACATTTGAGCTATGAATTTTTGATTTAAAATAAAGAATAATAAGCTTAAATATTGGAAGATATTTATGTGATTAGTTTTATAAACGCTTGCATTGACTCATGAACAAGTTTAGATTTGAATCTTATGAAATTTTATTTAAGCAAATGTAATATTTCATAATTTAAACAAATCGTTTTTTAGATTAAGTAAATTTTCGGAGATTTTAAATTGAAGAAGTATTTTCTTTAATTATAAAATTTTTATTTTTCTTAGTGAAAGTTCCAAATTTCTAATAACTCTTTTATAAAGACTAAGATCTAAAGAATTTGAAAATTTGTTATAAAATCTGCACTTAAAATCTATAACTAGTTCGATGAATTTCGATGAAAATAATTTCGCGGTACCTCAAGGATCAGGAGCATTTACGGGGTATATGTGATATGTTACACTACCTAATATTTCAACTCTTCGACGGAATTCTAACTATTCTAATAGTAAATTAATATCTACCATATTCGAATCTGTCTTAAATATCTTTAAGATTAAGATTTAGCGGGGCGAGTGACCTTCCCATACAGCACAAAATTACTTAGGGACATCCCATTCTTGTCCCACCAGATCCCATAGCTTTCCCGGGATAAACAGAAAGTACTCATTATGTACCTAGGACCATATTTCTAGGAGTTATTAGAAATTTCCCATAGGTTGTTCCCTGGGATATCCCACACCGACTCTCTATAGGAAAATTCTTAGTATTTTACAGACAAATACATATGGGATTCTCTCTGATTCTCGTGGTTCGCATGTTTGGCTGGTGAAAGGACTTATTTGTTGCTTGGAGTGCTTCTGTGTGTCGTTTTTGGAGAACGAAAATAGAACAACAAAATATGTACAGAAAGAAGCCATATGAGAACTGCATTGTTTAAGCCAGTTAAATTCGTGTAGCTATCTTCGAATTTTATTCGCTTCTGCAATTTCTTCTTGTTTCGACAAAGTTTATTAGTTGTATATTTCAGAACGTGAATTTTTAGTAATTTTGCCATAATAATTTAATTTTCCTGTGTTAAAAATGTTGGATTTATGTTTTGTGCAAGTGTGTATACCTCTGGCATATACTTTCTAGCCATTATTATTATTATTATATTTTTTTTTTAAAATGCTTGCCCATAAAAAAATTCTATCAATATTCTCAGATATTCCCTCGTGCATCCTGCCAACACACTAGGAGATCCGTAAGACGTCCTAGGTACGTTTGTAGCAGGAGTTTCACATTGTTCAATGCGTTAATTGTGCTTAAGTACAGGCAATCCTGTGGGAAAGGCATAGGATTTACCAGGGACATTCCAACCCCTGACATTCGTTACTCCCAGGGATGTTCTAAGTTATTAAGTGGGATCGCACGGGATTTTCCACGGACAATTTATATATCCTAACAGAATTTCCCAGTAACATACCACTGACATATTTGTGCTGTGTTTACAGCTATTCATTTTGCATCGCTTACTTTAGAGTTCATATAATAATCCCATTCTTTTTAGGAAGAGCAGTATTTTTTTGGATGAAATTTCTTCGAAGTCGACTGGTTTTAGGAAGTACTAACCAAAAGCCTGCAATCTACATTATGCAATTGCATCGCATTCATATAAGACGTGCTCGGATCTTTCATCCTCTTCGATCCATAACCTACATCATCGGTTGCTGATATACCTATCTGATGTATGTGTTTGTTAATTTTGCAGTGTACAATTAGGACTCCTGTAATGATTCTGAATTGATTCCTAGATTTAGTTAAGGCACTTTGATCAGACTTCTAGCTTGTCTGGAGTCTATCATTGAAGTCCATCTCTGGGACCATTTGGTTCTGAATCCAGTTTTGAGTGGTAAGCTTCCCGGTATTGTAATAAATACCGAAAAATGCTTCCAGTCCTATGAGATGCATAGATGCTCCTTTTCCTTCCTTATAATTTCCATCAATTTTCGAGTGTCCTCACTCCCATTGAAGTGTTAGATGGTTCTTTGTGCCAAGTTTCGTTAATGCTTGATTGCATTCCCACATTAACTTCGTTTTGACCTCAGGTGATGAGATGACTTTCAATGCCGTTGGCTATCTGTTTAAATAGTTTATATACTTTTTATTAGTGTAGGATCATTTGAGGTTTTCGTATGCACATCCAATAATGGCATTGTACCTCTGCCTCAATTATTGAGGCGTATTTTCCTAGACTTTGATACATATGAGTCTTTGGCTTTACACCATATATTTCTGCTACTACTGCTTTCTCGGTTTTAGAACCATCGGTATGGTTTCACTTCCCAGATTTAATATGTATTTCCTCCCTATTTGGTATCCTTATTTTGAGAGGTAGGCAGAGGTTGTGTATAACTACCATTCTATCTGAAATCATATCCAGGATCGGATTTGCTTTTTTTCGTTTAAGTAGTTATAGCAGATAGACATTTGGCGTCCCATTCACTATAATCATCTGTCCGGGCTTCGTAAACTATTGGTCCAGTCCCTTTCGAAAAATACAGTGGGGGATTTTCGCACGATTCTTTATTTAAAATTTTCTTAAAATTGTAATAAATAATAGTAACATGAAAATCTTCTTACCTGGGGATTTCACAAG
Source organism: Dioctria linearis (assembly GCA_963930735.1). Lineage (NCBI taxonomy): Eukaryota > Metazoa > Arthropoda > Insecta > Diptera > Asilidae > Dioctria > Dioctria linearis. Next base: position 303,720,806 of record OZ005740.1, on the reverse strand, counting down.
CAAGTACAGCTTGCGTGCAGGCTGTACTGTCATACTATTTGCCCGCGTAATCGAAACTGCCATTTAGACATAGACATTTAACTATTGGTATATCTTAAGACCATTTCAAACCGAAGGCGAACCTCACACAATCATTGAAAGCAACGTTGATTCTGCGCAGGCAGGCAGAATCTAATTTCGGAAAGATCAGGCTCCCAAAGGTAAAATTAAGACTTGTCAGGATTAAGGATTAGGTCATCCGCTAGAGACCAGGCATAGATTCTGCCAAAATCCTCATTGACTCGCTCCAAGCAATCCTCGAATAACCCAATCGGCCCACTACTTTATAACTAGACATCGTCAGCGTGTAAGTGAATGTTGACGTTAGATAACACGCTAAACAACAATGGCCCTAACACAGACCCCTGAGGAACACCAAATGGTATAGGTAAGAAGTCTGAATCACACTCGTTATAACGAACTTGTTGGCATCTTCCCGTGAGAAAATCTTTGATCAAGTTCAAAGCCGACTAGGAGAAACCAAAATTATTGAATAGTAGACTAGTCTTTAGGGTTTGACTCTGTCAAAAGCCTTAGAGAAGTCAAGTAGCACGAGAATGCCGACCTCAGCCTGATCCACGCTTTTCCGCAGGTCCGTAATAACCTTTAATATGGCTGTTTCGCAATTGCGATTAGAGTGGAAACCTGACTACCACCGTGTCAACATGTTATTATTTGCTCATACATTACCTTTTCTAGTACTTTGGCTAAGAAGCACAAAATGTTAATAGCGCGAAGATCAGATGCTGTAGCGACTGAAGACTTTTAAGGAATAGGCAAAATCGTAGGCAATTTCCAATTAGAATGTTGATTTAGTAAGTGCAGGATGTATTGACATGGAGGAGCAATATTTTTATGAATTTAGGTGAGATTTTAACAGGGCCTACAGATTCAGATTTGACAGAGAATAGTTCTATTACGAGCTCTTGGCAATCGATTAGATTAGATTGGAGATTAGATAGATTAGAGTAGCAATCGTCATGGTGTGCTATGTGTGCAATGGCGTGCCATTATGTAAATTAGACGAAGACACAGGAGCAGATACAACGAACTCGTTTAAATCGTTAGAATCAAAATTGCTATTGTTCAAATTGCCTTGTCTACCACATACATCAGCTTTTTTCAGATTCCTCCACAAAGTTTTTGGGGAAAGATTTGTATCGAATTTATTGCCAAAATAGCAACGTTTTACCCCACGGATAGCAGTGGTTATTCTTTTGCGGACAGGTTTATACAGCGAACGAGTGTACATCGTTTTGAGTCGCCTAAATTGTTTGTAGAATATTCACGCTCTGTGATAAGAATCCCGATTTCTGCAGTATGCCAAGGACACGTATTTGAAGTAATCCTCTTGGTCCGCAACGATATGTATTTATCGAACAGATAGCTGCAAAGGCTTACTTTCGAAAACAGCAACTTGATCGTCGACAGAGCTAAGAGCTCTTATTCTATCCCAAGGCAGGTCAGAGTAATTCTAAATTAAGCTGTTCATGTTCAAATTACTGAAGTCTCTAAATGAGGTTATAAAAAAGGACTCGATGTTTATCGGTTGTAAAATATAAATCAAGGAATGATGGCCTAGATGTATTAAAATATTTGTTTGTAGATTGTAAATTCCATGGATCTATTATTGGAACACAAGATGTCGATATTAAAATCGCCGGCAACAATAATATTATTATATTGACGAGACAAACTACTAAGCACAGATTCAAGCTCCGGAGCTCGGTCAGCAGGAGGACAATATACAGCTGACAGTATACATTTCTCGATCCCATTATTCAGCTCCACACATTAAAACTCCTTGTCGAAGAGTAAATAATTCTGGCCTTCAGGTGATATTTCACGTAGGTGCCAACTTCACCGCCAATTCGTAACTTTCTATCATTACGGAGCAGCTGGAATCCTAGTATTGCTTCTAATATGTAAAGAATGCTTGGAAAAGTTAAAAAAAATTATTTTATTATATAAAACGAGTACTCGAATTAGTGACTAACTGCGATTTTCAACCCCCCATTTTTAGCCAAAATCGACAAACGTCCATTTTCTCTAATAAATATGGCGGATGTGTATGTATATATCCACTATCCAAAAGAATTCATTTGTGACTGACAACTACGGCGTTGTGTATCACAATTATTTGTTTGTGGATCGTAAATACACTCAGTTGTGTGTGTCCCATTAATTAATTTATTAGGTACTTCGTAATGGCATTTTTTTATAACTAATGCATATACACAATTTGTTCAGTCCACATACATATTTGTACATCCCTCGATGAAACCAGATTGTCCTAAAAATCTATAAAAAAGGAAACACAAAGCATCATGTTCCCAATCAATATAACACAATATACTTATCTGATTATTCCACCGCAAATCCCATCCCAATCCTGCCTACAGCCGTCCAACATATTTTTTGAGCTTAAATTAAATAGAAAGTACATTAATAATATGTAAAATAAATAAAAATAGCTCAAACTTACCCAAAATTCCACTTTCCTCCAAATGTTTACATTTTTGTAATGTCATCTAATGACATTACGTCAAACAGCTGGTGTCGCCACAATCAAATTTGGACCATCGAACCAAGCGTTGCCAGGGCAACATATTATGAAGCTGGGACATAGCTGTTCACGGCGGCTATAAAAAGGCGGCGAGCTGCAGCAAAATCACCATTTGGTTTTCAGAGTCTAATCTGAAAGCATCCTCCACCAGAGTCTAATCTGTTTCCTATCCTTTGAACAAAAGTATAATTTTGTTTATTCCTTCATATAGAGGTTTAATTCTATTATTGTAGAAGTATAATTCTACTTATATCCAACATCCAATTTTGCAGCATATTATAATTTCAGAGTTTAATCTGAAAATATCCTCCATCAGAGTCTAATCTGAATCCCATCCTAGGAGCAAAAGTATAATTTTGCTCTATCCTTCATATAGAAGTGTAATTCTATTAAAATCCACACTCCCAAAAATCTGACACTTGATCCCCAATCGTGTATAACAGAAGTTTAATTCTGCTTACATGCTCCAGGACGTTGCGATTGAAGTATAGTTCTGCGCAGACGTTTTAACATTCGCTGTAACAGAAGTTTAATTCTGTTTACACGCCCCAGCACGTTGTAGCAGGAGTATAATTCTGCCTACACGTTTCAATACTCACTGTAACAGAATATAATTCTGCTTACACGCTTCAGCACGTTGCAGTCGAAGTCTAATTCTGCTACATCGTCGCTCTCTTTCTCAGAAATTCCTTCTAAAATTGTCGCTGTTTGATTCCGAAGAAATAAAAGCTTTCTTCTTCTTCTTTCTAGAAACAGAACTAAGGACAGAGAGTGTGGGCAAAGCAGCACGATTTTATATTGAATTTTTATTTTGGATTTTTAAATTGTCGTCATTATTGCTGTTGGATTTTAATTGAATTTTAGTTGAATTTTTTAATAGTATTAGTAGTTTTATTAGATTGTAAGTTATTATTTGAATTGAAACTATTGAATTTGTGATATTAGGTTAAGTATATGAATTATTTTAATAAAATTTATATTTGAACTGAGTCTAAAGCTGAGTTATCCTTTACAAAACCGGCACCCTCCCTTAATCTCGAGACTAGATCTCACACAATTCATAGGCTTGCTGTCCAAGCAGCAAATTCGCTATTAAAGTCATACGTCGAGTGGAATCTATTATATCGCAGAACAAATTGTATGTGAACTATTATTGTACTAAACTGTACTAATTTAAAAATGAACATCTTTTATTGGAAAACAAAACTGTGTTTTAAAGACGTAAAATGTGTTAATAATATTCACAAAACGAAATGCCCAATTTGAGATTAATCCACTTAAAATGATTTAAATGTGTTTGTGTTTCTTATTTACAGTGAATTAGAGTAAAGAAGCTCTTCTGGAAATATAATTTTCTCGATCACAGCTAGAGAGTTGTCTCTAATAACCGTGAAGTTCTGTTCGGGACTGCACAGTTGTAACCAACATCCACATAGCTCTATTCAGAACTTCAGAGTTGTTAATCACAACCATGTAGTTGTATTCATAGCCACAGGGCTGTATAAAAATAGTGTGTTTCTCCTGAGAGCTCCAGAGTTGTATATTACAGCTAAGTAGTGGCGTTGAAAACAACTGTCTTGTAGGTCACACCTATGTAGCCCTTATAGAACTGTAGCTCACAACTAAGTAGTTCTTTTAAGAACCATAGAGCTGTAACTCATAGCTCTGCTGAGTATATAGTAATAGCCACATTTTTACCATTAATTGTTATCAAATTTCATTAAGAAATTTATTATTACAGATCAAAATGAATAGTTATAAAATCGTCGAGACTAAGAGATTTTGACAAGACCAAAAATCTTGGTTATGTCTAGAATACAAAAATGTTTATACGGACTATGTACCAACCACATTTAATAACTATGGCTTGTAGTACGTATTTGGTTACCAGGTCAAGTTCACATGTAGTCCTTGAAATTCATTAAGCGATTAAAATGGTTCAAGGATTGTATATGGATAAGGAAATAAGTTCACACATAGTTGTCATAACCTCAAAACTGATAGCTCCTAACTGCTTGTAAAAATAGGTTCGGTTATAGCTCTTAGAATGAACTAGATGGTTGACACAACTAAAGAGTTCGGAGAAATGATTCACACACACTGTTAACAACTAAAATTGGTTCTGAAACGCAACTACGAAACTATTTACAACCAAAACTTGTTATTGCGAGAAGGTTCTTACAAAAGTAGCTTACACAATAAGACAAATGGGATCTGTTCCCAGTGAAAGAATTTTAGAATCTATTCCAATGGTGAATCGATTTCGAAATCAGAACTTTGCGAGCAAATAACCGGATCTGTAATCGATTCAGTTTTGATTCGAAATAAATTTTCGAATCTTCCTTCGATAATGTGTACGTTTCGATTTGTCGAATAGGTTGTGAAACAAATGGAATTAATCCTTAGTTTGAAGTTTGAAGTAATGTTGTCGAAGTGAAAAATATAGGTTAATAGTCTAATTAGAAGCAGACGCCCAAAATCAATGATCATTCGTTCGTAATTTGATTTTTCAAAAATCCCTTTTTCATTTAATTTGAATTTTAATTATTAAAAATTTGCTGTCAATTACATATAAAAATTGACAGGACTTTCGTTTTAATTCACTATATCTTGGGTAACATGATTTTTGAAAAAATCAATTACGAATGAATGATCATTGATTTTGTCCGTCTGCCTATGGCGTGGTTAATCAACTTTTAAATTATTTGAGTACATTAGTGAATGAGTAGAAAGTATGCCGAGAAAAAAAAATTTTTGTGATATTATAGTAAAAGACATTTTCGCCAAGGAAATAGGGAATGTAAACAACAATAAATTTTTTAATAATTTCCTCTTTGGTAAGACGTTAGGTAGGTTAGGCATTAGTATCATGTTTCAGCAGATATTTTAAAAAGTTCCCAATCCGGAGAAATCAAATGTGGAGAAGTAAAAAAGATGTTGAAAGTAAAACATCAATTTAATAAAAGAGAATGAAATGAAAAGAAATGACTGAATTCCCTTTATTTTTTTTTTATTTTTGTATTCTATTCTATTGATTTATATGTCGTTAGGTAACTTGCACACTAGTCTTAACTAAACCTTTCTAATAGTTTATCTATTCTGATGATTTTCTGTATCTTAGATTGTACTTCAAAAGACTGTAAGGCTTGGGTACTATACCAAAGTATTTTTGAATTAATTGAAATTAAATTGCAAATTAAAATTTTATTGCACTATATGAGTTTTACAAAAATTTTAATATCTTAAATAAAAATGTTATCTAAAAAATATTGCTGCTTAATTTTATGGCGCCTTGTTATTTTCCGAAGTATTTAACTTATATTCACGTAAAAATTGATATGGTCTGTAAAATATACCAATAGCTAAATGTCTATGTCTAAATGGCAGTTTCGATTACACGAGCAAATAGTATGACAGTATACAGCCTGCACGTAAGCTGTACTTACTTGTGTAATTCCCAGGTAAGACAATTTTCATGTTACTATTTATTACAATTTTCTGAAAATTTTAAATAAAGTATGGTGCGAAAATCCCCCACTGTCATCTACTAGTTCAAGCTTTGACGTGGTGTGCTTATCCGAAACATGGCTATGTGGAAAAATTGTCGATGCTCAGATTTTTGGTCCTGAGTTTCAGGTCTTTCGTCGGGATCGTCACTTGGACCTGCTGAATGCTCCTGTTGGTGGGGGTGTTCTGTGCGCGGTTCAGCGAGGTATTCCGTGTTCACTGGTAGATTTGGACGGGGTGGATGATCTTGAGCTTCTGGTGGTGGTTCTGAGACTTCGGCTTAAGAATGTATTTGTCGTCAACGTGTACATTCCTCCAGGTTCGCCTCCTTCTACTTACGATTCGTTGGCTTCATCTATCGACATGATTACTGATACTATGCTGCCTTCTGATGATCTTCTGGTTTTCGGGGACTTTAATATGCCGACTGTCTCGTGGTAATACGACTCTGATATGGAAAGCTTTCGTCTAGCCTATCTGTCTGCTCCTCAGCATTTTCCCCGCTTTATTGACAGCATTGTTTCTGCAGGGCTCTTCCAGTGCAGTGGCATTTCAAATGACTCAGGGAGATTCCTTGACTTGGTGTTCTCTTCGGATTGTTATGGTACTACGGCTAGGAGATGTTTAACGCCTTTGCTTCCAGAGTCTATTCACCATCCAGCAGTTCATCTTATATTTTGTTTTGATCCAATATCTTTGAATGTATCTTATTCTGACGATTACTATTTTAATTTTGTTAAAGCTGACTATTCTAGAATCGACTTTTGGCTGTCTAGTCGTGACTGGAGTAATATATTTGACGAACGAGATATCGATAATGCTATTAAGCTACTTTACGACTCTATATTTCTTTGTTTTGTTCAGAATGTACCAATTTCTAGATCTAGGAATAAAAGTCTGAATCAGCCATGGCTTAATGGTTCAATACGCCCATTTCAAGAATTTGAAAACTAAAGCATGCAAGAGATTTTGTTTTTCGAGGAGCGACGAGGACTATCTGGTTTACTCGTATCATCACGGAAGGTTCGTGGCTGCTTCTGAGGCTTCTTATAAGTTATACATATCCAAATTGAAGACTTCTTTGCTCGATAGACCTAAACAGTTCTGGTCCTTTGTTAATTCTAAACGCAAGTCTGATGGATTCCCCTCATCCTTATCTTTTGGTGATGCGGAGAGTGCTGATTCGACAATTATTGCCAATCTGTTTGCCGATTTTTTTTAATCTGCCTTTAGTGATTCCAACTGTGATATTAGTTGTAGCGATTTTACTCACTTGACGATGCTTCCTTCGACTTCTTTTGAGTTAAAGGATCTTGTTTTTGACGATGCCATAATTTCGAAACATATTTCGAATTTGGCAGATAGCTTTTTGCCTGGCCCTGATGGCATCCCATCTTCTTTGTTGAAGAAATGCAGCATTCCGCTTATCCCCATCTTATCTCACCTATTTAAGTTGTCCCGTCGATCAGGCGTCTTTCCTAAGTTATGGAAACACTCCTTAATTTTTCCACATCATAAAAAGGGGAACAGAATTGACATATCTAATTATAGACCAGTTGCTCATCTTTCAGCTATTCCCAAAATATTTGAGGCTATTGTCTGTGATACTCTCTAATTCCACTCTAAACCGTTCATATGTAGTTTCCAGCATGGTTTTACTAAGGGGAAGTCAACAACTACCAACCTATTGGAGTTTTATAATCATTGTATGTCTGCCATTAATACATCTATATACATCTATACTAACTTTAGTAAAGCATTCGATAGGATTAGCCACAAGATACTTTTACATAAGCTTTCTTTGCTGGGTTTCCCTTGTCGGTTTCTTCTATGGTTAAACTCCTATCTGTCTAATCGTACCCAGAAAGTCTCTTTTCGTGGTATTCTATCCAGGAACATCCTTAATACGTCTGGAGTGCCCCAGGGTAGCCGTCTTGGTCCTCTTTTGTTTGTCATTTATATTAATGACTTGCACTTGTTACTACCTCATACCAAAATTCTTTGTTATGCTGACGATGTCAAGCTTCTCCGAACTATCTCGAATGCCGTTGACTATGCTCTAATTAATTCTGACTTGAACATCTTCTACTCTTGGTGTTCTAAGAATTTTCTTTCTTTGAATATTGATAAGTGTTTTGTTTTGTCTTATTATCATAAGCGTAGTCCTTTGTATCTGAATTACTTCATCAATGGAAGTTTATTGTCCAGACTTCACAGTACAAAGGATCTGGGAGTTATTTTTGATTCCGGGCTCTCATTTGAAAACCATATTTCAAATATTGTCAATAGGGCTAAAACTGCTCTGGGCTTTGTTAGGAGGTGGTCCCGGGAGTTTAATGACCCTTTTGTAACCAAGACCCTCTATTTCGCTTTTGTTAGGCCGATCTTGGAGTATGCCAGTCCTGTTTGGGCACCATTTTATTCTGTCCATATTAATCGGATTGAAGCAGTCCAACGCAGATTTATTAAATTTGCTCTTCGTGGCCTTCCCTAGAACGATCCTTTAGCCTTGCCTCCTTATGCTGATCGACTCAAGTTGCTCTCTATCGACACCCTTGAGAAGAGGCGTGATATTTCTAGGATCCTTTTTATTTTTGATTGCTTACATGGTACAATTAATTCCCCTGAGCTTCTTGGGCTCCTAAATTTCTCTGCTCCTTGTCGTTCCTTGAGAAACAATGACTTTTTTTGTTTGTCATTTTGTGATATAAATTACAGTTTTAATGAGCCTATTACGTCGATGTCTCGTCTGTTTAATGCTCATTGGCACGTACTGGACCTACATCTAACTAAAGCCCAAGTAAGTAGCTTTTTTCTTTTTTTCTCTTCTTTTTCGTTTCTCTTTTTCTGTTCAATTTTATTTATAGTCTGTATTTTTGTATTATGTTCTCTATAATCTAATGCTTTTTCTCTTTTTCTTTTTTTTTTTTTTATATATTTGCCTATTTTTAATTTATTTAAATGGGATCATTCTATGTTGTACATTTTCTTTTTGTTTTAATTTTGTAGTAATCAGCTATTTGATGAAATTTGTAGAAATAAATAGAAGATATATCCAATAATGGGTATTTTATGTCTTCCACACCTTTAATTAACTTAATCTAACGTTAGAATTTGAAGAGAAAAAAAGTTATGCCGGAATTGTATATGTCAAGCCAAGTAAGGGTAAAGATAGCATAACTGAATACGTTCTTTGAAAATATCTCGTCGCTTCAGTTTCCCCGCACATACCCAACAGTCTAATCTGTGGAAATCGGAGCACAAATTGCGCACTGTGCATGAGAATGGCATGTGTAATCGTCAGATTATGCAGATATGGGGTTTGACTAAGAATACAAACACAAAAAATTTTACACAGTTGTAAATTGCACCTCAGTAATTTAATTGAGAAACAACAAAACAAGCCTTACAAGAAGTAACTCTTTTACTTTGCCATAAAAGGTTTTTTCTTGTGCTGTTCTGATTGTTAGGGCCATTGCTAGAACGTTTTTATTTAAATATTATCAAAATATTGTCTGATTTTCTCAGATTCCCTACAAATTTTTGTAATATTTGGAAATAATAGCTGTTTACACCGCCGCCCGGCTAAAAAATTTAAATGGATTGATTGGGCATTGGTTATTGCAGTTTCATGCTTTTTTTTATAGTTTCTCATTGAAGAAGTTTTCTATTCAAATTTCAAAACCTATGTTATAGTTGCTACTTTCTCGGCTCTGCTATTATTATTAGGCCCTTAGGTCTGGGTCAGGTAGACCTACCGGACCTATTGGTAATAGAAGCCTATGAGAGGCTATATGAATTTTTGACCCCTAAAACCTGTCAACTATGCCTGACATAAAATTTCCTTAGCTAAATCACATTCTCGCATTCGAAAAGGTTAGTTTCCCCTTACTTTAACAAAATACAATATTTTCTCCTATTTGCAATCTAAATAAGTTTTTACCCCTAAATACTCCTTAAATAAGTTTTTCTAAAGTTGGTGCGTAGCTACATAGCTTTCTAGAACTTGAAAATCGTAGATTTATTAAATTTTATTTAACCCATTTATGCCCAAAGTTCTTTTTCCGAAAATTTAGTTCTTTCTTTAAGTTTCACGATATTTTTACATCAAATAAATAGTAAATATAAAAAAAAAGGTTAATAATAGTGAAAATATGGAGCGTTGCGCAAACGCAACACTGAGCAATTTAAAGCAAAACATGATTTTTCTTGAAAAGTGCAACAATTCAATTTTATCTGATTCCAATAAACAAAATGGCATAAATATTTGTGTTAAAAAAAAAAGTTCGTTATTATAAGAATAAAACAAAAAAACTTCAAAAGGACATTTGAAAAATGGCATCACTTAAATTGCTGTGGAATTTCTCAAAGCAATGGCAAGAGCAATCTTGCAGACCTTGCACCGCATTACAGTTTGACTTTTGCATTCTTTGCATCGAAGTCTTTTTTCCTCCTGTACCATAACATGAGGTCCACTTGATAGTTTTCAATATCTCTTCAGAAGCGCCTCTGCTAGCTGACGTCTAAATTCTAGGCCATCAAGTTTAACGACGAAATTTTTAGCAACAGAATGTGCATTTGTTACTGCAAGATCTATCATCCATGTGACAATTGGAGCATACCATTTTTTACTCCGAATACAGATTCGATAATTCGTAATATGATTATCGAGTAAATCAACACCCGCATGATCTTGTTGTACAGTTTTACGACATTTGGTTGCTTTATATTGCATTTTTTTCGTTCTGTATGAACCTATCACCTCACTGAGCCAATAGGATGTACTCCATTAACATTTGACAGTAAGGCTACCACTTGATTATCCTTCCAACGGGTAATGATAAGGTCATTCCTTTTGTCGATAACATTTTGTTAGTCACCTCTTTTCTTTTTATTGAATTTTTTCTTTTCACAAATAGCCATATTTTATAGACGATTTTCACGAAGAGTACCTGTAGGGCTATATTTTATTTCAAAGTGCAAAGTGAACTTCGGGAAATGTCTTTTTCATGATATTCGCAAATGCCAGAACAACATCCTCTCCAAGGGGAATTGCCTTGTCTCTAGCTCCAGATCGGCCTTGATAAATATCAAACTAGCAACAGTATCCCAATCGACTAGCTGCAACCCAAGCCTTGTAACCAAATCGCACCGGTTTGTTCCTTATAAATTGTTTGCAGGGATTTCGTCCATAATAAGGGATCATTACTTCATCGATGGAAATATTCATTTCTACCGGAGCGTATCGTAAAAAAGTTTTGTTTAGATGAGAGATAAAGGGCCTTACCTTCGAAAATCGGTCTCCAAAATTAAGGTTATCATTATCTCTGAAGTGCAAATTTGTGAAAATCGCCTCAAATTTGTTGCGTCGCATCCATTTCGAAACCATTAGATTGTGGGAATCTTCCCTTTCTTCCCACAGCATTATTCTTCTTGGTAACGGAACATAGCTCGATAAAATCAATACTCCACAAAAGACATAGAAATAATCTCTGTTTATGCACACAGAAGAGTTTTTATTTTTGGTGGCGTAGGACGTAGTTTCACGAACTATCGATTCCACAAATTCCTCATCAAAAAACAATTAGAAAAAGTCCAGAGGTGTTGACTCAGCCGGGAGCTGTAGTGGTGGAGTTCTTGTTTTATTCCACTCTTGCACGGACTGTTTCCAAGAAAAAGAGCTCAAAGGCAAATCATCCTCATTTCCTCGAACCCAATGCTGAACAATTTTCCGTTTGGCCTTGGTAGTGAATGGAATAACTATTTCAGTGTCGTCTTCAAAGTCGTTGATGGTAACCTTAGCTTCTGCTTGCAACTGATTACTCGAAAATGGCTTGGATTTTCCTCTTCTTCACTTCCAGACTCCTCATACATAAGTAAGATAATTTACGGGTGGAAGAGCCAATACAATTTCATCCGGGCAGGAAATATGCTCCGGTAAATTGTCAATATCATCTAGAATCTCTGACAGAGTCAATTTTGATTTCCTATGAAAAAAGTACAAAAATCACAAATCGGCTTTATTTGCCCAGTTGCAGTGTTGCGTTTACGCAACAGACTAATAGAAGCAAGAAAATTAGCATGTTAATACTTTTATTTTTTCAAAAGCATTGAGTTTTTCAATAAAACAAGTTTTGATCATGCTTAGCAGAAATCAGTGAAAACGTACATAAACTAAATAAATTGCCAGTAATTTTTATCAGTAGAGCTCATGTTGGTGCCAGTCCAGATCAAAACCAACTAAAGCAAAGCCCCATGCACATAACAAACTCAAATAAAAAAAAACAATTTTGATGCGAATGTGATCATAGAGTGTTAAGATATATTACAGATTCTCAGGCGCAAGTTCAAATACATTACAAAGGGAGCAGTCTTCATTTTGACTAACGTTGCGCAAATGCAACACTGGGCATAAATGGGATTATCGCTATGCCCCATATTTACCCCTAAATGAATTTTCCCAATTTCTCGATTAATTGCATTTGATTATGTCCTTTTCAATTTAGTAATTAATAGAATCAATTGTTCGATTCTCATATCCCTCAATATAAAATTAGGACTATGATTTTAATGATATATTTTTGATGATACATTTACCTTTAGTAGATACACTCCGCGACACGACACTTGATTATCCTCAAACCGCTTTTTACTTCATTTCCTTCCTTATGCGTGGGTGTCTAATTAATATACCTGCGCAGCTTTTGATGCGGGCCGCAAGTGTATACATTGGGGAATAATCCTTTATATACCTAGTTCGTAGACTTGCTGAAGTTCCAACTATTGAAGCTACACGGAAAAAAGAGAATTGTAAACGTATACACCGACGACGATAATCGCTAACATTTCTCTGGTTAAATATCAACTAACCATGATTTGATGTGTTATCTACATATCTCCTGGTTTTTTCTAAAATGTTTTATTTACACCTGAATTATTACAAAAACGTATTCGTTGTTTAAGTAACATTTCAGTTAAATGTTTTTATACTAATGTTGTGTTAATAGTACATCCATATTGTAAATCAATCGAACACTGATATGTTAAATAAACATATCCCTCGTTAATGACACAACTCACGAACAATAAAAATTTGTATAAGATACAATTTCATTGTCATAATTACAAAAGTGATGTGTATATAACATTTTCTGTATAAATGATACAATAAATTAGAAATATAAATGTGTATGAAATACACTTAAATTGTCATATTAAAGTGATTTATAATTATTTTGTTGATAAAACATTATCTAACTAAGTGAAACAATGACGTTGAAATAAAAATTTGTATATGATACACCTTCATTGTCACATTTAGAAAAGTGATGTATATTATATTATTTATTTTATAACATTCAACGCCAAAAATTTGCCTTTAATCGCTTTTCTTTGATTTTTTCGGGTCTTACGAGCTTCGATGTGAATAGAATTTTACACTCAGTACCATTACACAATTCTGTTGCAGGGAATGCTGAAATAAAATTTACTAAAATGCTACAGTACAATAGACAACACATATTTTCATATTTTATTCTTTATTTGAACAATTGTATAATATTAATTTTGTACATATGTAATATGGGACATGAGTATCATAGAAAGATTTATTAAAATTAAGTAGCATATATATATATTTTTAAATCATAAATTCTTAATCCTTCTTACTAAATTATACACTGGTTTAAATTTAATGAGTTAATTCTTTCAGTTCCTACATTTTGAGAAGATCAACGGCGAAATTTTCTCCTATAATTGTTTCCATTTTGGTACTACTTTTTTTTGCACGACAATTACTTTTACTTTATATCTTTTATTGTGTACGGTTTATTATATATTATAGAATTTTTTTATATTTATTATATTTTTGTTATCACACGTTTTTGTTATTGCACGACAAAATTACTTTAAATGATGACGACGATTTATTTCACGATTGCACTTCTAACTGTCTGACACTAAACTGATGCCTGCAACCATTTAACCAAATAAGCAAACTAACAATAACAAACGATGTTAACATATAAAATTACTTTCATTACTGCTACTGTTCAATTAATCGAAGTATAATCAAATTGTAGATACTACAACTTGTTAGCATTTTCAACAAATGTTCACATATATCAAGAACACACACAAGAAACTATAGTAAAAATGAAACTAATTTGGATGTTGCATTTACAACACTTTTTAAACTGAACATTTTCGATGTTTTTATGTTCAATTACATTTCCTGTAAAATTCTAAAAAAAATTAGGGCTTCCCTACATCAGGTAGAGGCCGGGTATAGAGAATACATGGTATTCTCAATAAATGTGCTGTGGCGTAATTTCGTCCAGAGACTACCTTGTATTCTCGAGGCATCGTTGATTTTATATTGGAGCGAGGCATTGCTGGCTTACCCTTTGGTTACGTCATCAAGTCGAGGCATCGTCGATTTTATTATTCTAGCGGGACATTGCTGGCTTACAAGGCTAGCTAATTTATTCAAATAGACAACATTGTGAGGTTATGTTTGTTGCTGGTGCGAAATTAAGATAAGAAAATGAGTTCAGACAGGTTATCTTCGTCACTGGTTGTCGAAATCAATAAAAAATTACATTCTAATATAAATTCAGTTATATGTATGGGAACATAGGGAATTGTGAGTCACACTTTTTCCAAGCTCGATAACTGCCACAAAAATCAAATTTTTTTAAAATTTCAAAATGGTTTATGTTACTAGGAAGGAAACCATAACTTTTAGCTTAAGCAGTATCTTGAAATTATTATCTGCTGAAAAAATCTGAGCGTTGGCAAAAAACATGCATTTTTGAGATTTTTAAAAATGTTGGGGAATTGTGAGTCACCGTCTGAATTAAGTGGAAAATCAAAAATATCGCTGTAAAATATTTATTTTATGGTTGGAAATTACATCACAATTAGTTTAAAAAAATATATAAAAAGGAAGGTATTAAAATTATTCGGATTCGCAATTCGGGCATGTGAAATAGGCTCCAGTACTGACGCATTTCAAATGAACAGCTCGATCGCATAAATCGCAGCGAATGGAATTGTTTCGGTTCAATTTCTTCGGCATATCCTCCAAACAAAGTATGCAGAAGTCAACTTCTTCGTCTTCAGAAAAAACACGCGTTAAAAATGCGATATTGGCTTGAAAAATGCCAAAGATGTTGTGGCTCACAATTCCCCAAAAAAAGTGACTCACAATTCCCCAAACGTTTTGATTGACAAGAGGGCCGTGTATGATTAGCTCATTGCATGTTTATGCGAAATTCCTTTTAAAAGTTGAAATGTCGATGCCATAAGATAATTATGAATATATTTACTTGAATCGATTCTCCGAAAATCGTTGTCACATCAATGCAAACAGAAACGCTCGGAATAAATATTTTGAGAAAATGAGAAAATTTTCTAAGTGGTTGCCGCACGGAACGAACGAGTACGTGCACACGCATCGATTGCTAATGGAAAATGAGTTTGGTCAAATATAAGACAATGACAGCCATTTGCATGAGTCAGACTTTCCAATTATGGTGAAATATTGACGTGACTTACAATTCCCCATGACTCACAATTCCCCAATGTCCCCTACATATTTTTCTGTATAAAAATGAATCTATTTAGCAAAATACCTTTGAGTGGACTTTTTTATTGATAATTTGCCGATAAAAAGTGATATATAGTATTTCATTTTTAACATATTCTCTACTGGAATCTTTATTATTATTCTATTAAATGAGACAATGACGTATTATTGTGTAGGTAGTAATAAAATAAAATTTGCAAATTCAAGTTAAATGTTTTTATTATTTCTGTCATATTCAGTACAATTTACCAAAACTGTGTACAATGTACAAATTTTTAGTAAAATAAGATTCAAAAGAAATGTGTTATAACAAATAATTTAGTGTTGTGATAACATTTTCATTAATTTTTAATACATTTTTTATATACATTTAAAATATATTGCCAAAACATTCAATATGTGAGTAGCAATGTTGGAGCTACTATTTCGGTTATTTTGAATACACCTATTATCTTTATCTAACAAATATCCAGAAACATTTGCAAATTATACTATTCACAATTCCTTTTTTTCCGTGTATATAGTCCTCGCTGTTTCTGGTGAGTTGGATGCTGTTGTCAGGATCCCTCGTCTTTCCCGTTCTGTCGTTGCCCTTGTTGCTCATCTTTTTCAATTTTTACAGTAGCTCAGAAAGTTATTAACTTTCCAAAGATCTCAAACTATTCTGCATGCGATTTCTCTCTTGGATAAATTCATTTCCGTAAAGGTAATAATTTTGCCTATTTCGGGTTTCCATTCAACTTCAATTAAAAAAAAATTACTTCAATAACTTTGCACTTTTGCCAAACAAATTTTACAGATTTTATTCATCGTATTTCTTCCTCTTTCTCAAACAAACAAATAGGGAGGACATTACAAAAGCTGTGATGACTGGTGAGGGTATTCAAGGGGCGCGGAGTGTATTTAATCTTGAAGTCTCTCAAATCGCAGATTATATCAGAATCGCTACATTTTGAGCACATCTCATATAATCTCATCAATATACCTTTTATGGGTCCATATGCTCCGGCAAGATTTACCTGACACAAATATAAGTCTTTGTTGAGCCCATGAACAACTGATAAAAATGTTTCCAACATAAGCGGTAGGTAAACGAAAATTATACATGAAATTCTGATATATATAGTCTGCTTGTTGTAGCACATAACCCAAGCTAAAATTTATTATGGTAATTACCTCACCTGTGATCAAATCAAATAACAATCTTCCCACAATATTCCGTCCTATACTAATAAGCCACCTGGAGGGCGAACTATAAAATTAGCCAGCCGACGATAAAGACACGAATCTCTCAGTGGCTTATAAGAATCTTAATTACAGGTAAAATTGCGAAAAATCCCATTAAAGTGGATTTTTTTTTTATTTCTTCTTTAACACTACCAGCATGGAGCCATCTCCAGTATGGAGATGGAGGACCTGACACTAATTTTTAAGTTACATAGATATATTCAAGAAGACGGCGCGCGGTTGTGGCGGCTGACGAACCAAACTCCATTCGAGCTGAAAACTACTATCGCGCATTGTACGTGCTTTTATCGCTTCTATATAAACGAAGTAAGCGATTTATTAATGGCTGGCGAGCCGGCGGGCTAGCGGACTCGCGGGCGGGTATTTATTTATTTATAACCTTTTTTGTTTTTTTTGTTCACCTGGTCTGGACTGGACAAACGTCCTTAAAGGCCGTTTAGCACCGGTTTAAAAGTGAACTGTTGCTGATATTGCAGCTGTTAATTTTGGGTCAGAGGAGCATCTTTCACACTCTTGTTGGGATCGTAATCGCGTCTTATTTACGGTGATTTGTGTTTTATTTACGGAATTTTAAGGTTATGTTGTGAGCTACCATGCATCATCTCTCTGCACAAGTATATGTACTTAATTGAAGCATCAAGGTAGTAATGCTCTCGGTGATTTTGGCTATGAACAGAGCTTTCTGTTTAATTGAGAAAAGTGAAATTTTTGGGGTCTCAGTAAGATTTTGGAAAAAATATTTTTCCGACTCGCTGCCATTTTACTCTCTAAACGAAGGGAGAAAATAAGAACTAATCTAAGGCTTAGTCTGGTCTTGTAAAGCCTGCACACTTTCAGTTTGTAGTATAAAAAAACTAATTAAGATTTGAGTGTACATATTTGTCCTTGCAAATGTTTATTGCTGTCATCGATATTTACCGCGATAAAAATTTTTACCCGCGAATTAGTTGTTACTTGTGGTTTTGCTTTGGAGATGCTATTATCTATACGAATATCGTAGATGTATGAAGGGGTTCTATTATGATGCTTTGAAATCAATTGAAAAAAATTAAATAGCATAGAAAACTATTTAGTTCCGTGGGTAGAATACTCATAAAACAAATGAGTTTTTTTTTAGTACAGTCTTAAAAGTGTTCTTTAAAGTTATTTCATAAATCTATTACAAGGTTAAGAGTTGTTAAATTCCGTATAATTGCTTGTTAAGCTGATTGGTCGTTTGAATAGGCTTCATATTAGTCCATAAGAAATAGTTTTTTTCATGTGTCACTCTATAACAAATTTGATATACCCACGTCTAGTAGGTACACAAACGGATTTATAAATGATTCCTGACTTAATTTTTAGAACCATCGAATCCGAGCAGAATTTCCATTTATTGGTTCCAAACCCTTTTGCGGTCTTAGACAAAAAGGCGCCTAGCAAGAGAAATAATGTCCAAAATAGAAAAAGCTCACCAGATACAATGACAGAAACTTCTGGGATTAAGACACCTGAAAAAGTTGATTGTGGTAAGCACCAGATTAGGCAATTTACTCGCTTTAAGTTAGCTACAGCAGTAAATATTTTGATATCACAATCTCCAATTTATTTGTTTCTCGCATACTTGACGTATATTTGCCCACTGATCATGTAATATCTTCACTTCGAGGACTTTTTCTGTTTACCTATTAATCACGCTACAAAGTCTATTCAGTTAGGGAAAGGTACTTTCCTCGAAGATCTGTTTCCTGATACAATCAAATCAGTTCCAATATGTCCTTCTTCCTGTTTAACATAATTCACCTTTTCCTGAACTGTGCTTCGATTAAATTTTCAGGGCGATCTTTTCAATACCGACCAAATGTTTTTTTGTTTATTGTATCGTAGGTACCTACTTCTTACAATAGGGGGTGGTACATTCATTATACCAAATACTTTCTGGAGGCCTAAATAATATTTGCCGGAAGCCCAGTAAACTTCTTCTGTTCACCTCGTGTATGCATTTTCGAAATGTCAAATTAGTGGACTGATTGGAAAAACTATCACGCCACCACATTTATCGTAACATGTAACTATTTTGGAGCCCGGGGCCATCCTGTCTCTCTTACGGAACTAAAAAATTAAAAAATGTCACCCTCACCCAGAGGATATTTAGATTCGTGATGTTATCTTAAAGAGTATGCGTAAAATATGAAATTGCGTACAGGTATTGCATTGGGACATGTACCCTCAGTCTGGAGGACTGTAAAAATAGCGTTTATTCCTAAGCAAGGGCGATCTGACTATTCCTTAGCTAAGTCATATAGGGCAATAAGTTTAGCATCACTTATTTTGATAACGATGGGGCTATCCCATCAGCATGTTTATAAAGTGGAAAAATCTACAGTTAAAGTACTCCTTGTGCAGAGGTTCGACAAAGCAGCTTTCGACAGAAGATTTCTGGTATTTACCTTTATTGATATTGAGGCGGCTTGTGATAACATATGCTGCGAAGAAGGTGAAACAATCTGTCGTGTAGTGGAGTTTATATTAAGGTTGCGCATGGTGGTTACGAACGTTGGATGGTTCCTCGATGGGACCGGCATAAGAGGCTAGCCTCGGAGTGCATCCTGATAGACGAACGTCAGGTGTGTTTCAACGCGGGGAGCTTCCTTGTCCAAAGGTACATAATGTAACTATGGATAGCTACGGATAGGCAAGGTATGTGCACCCCTTCCATAGGCCATGGACATAGTCACGATGTGGTGCGGCCAGGCGTTAACCTTAATGACAACTGTGGAAAGACTTTAGGAATAACTCTGGTCTTCAGTAACTAAACGAAATATGTAGGGTTAATTTTGTTAAAGCCTGTATTGCGACCTGAGCCCTAAATACCAGAGAACCAAGTATTGGATCTATAAGGCCGTCATAAGGTAACATATGAGGCAATTACATGGTGGCATAGGCATGCTGATTAAGGTCGAATTGAGGAGTTTACAAAGAATGGCCTGGCTGGTCTAAGAATTAGGGGTGCTCGGCAGCCCGTAATGCGTACAGGATGCACGAGGTAGACTTTCTTGAGTAAAGACTTGGCAAAGGATAATCTACGATCGTATAGGTTTTCGAGTAAATTCCTGAACTGGCTATGTCATCAGACCATTGTTGCCGTAGAGACTCTCATCGTGTTTCATTTACCCAATATACCTGGAAATTTCCGATTCTCCAATGTCACTATTTGCATGGACTGCGATTCTACTCGCAGATTATGTCAGGAGGACGATGACACTGCTTTACATGTCTTACGTGAATGCGCGGTGATAACCAAACGTAGAATGACGACTGTTTGGTAAACCAGAGCTAGAGCCTGGTGAGCTGTTGGATAGACAATTCCACATATTCTTGAACCAACTTGGCATTCTTTAAGGAGATAGGAGTGTGGGCGCAATACGAAGTCTCAGTGGTTACAACACTTAACAACTTCTCATTACTCTCTTTAACCAATTAACGAATCAATCACACAGGTAACCAAATTCATTGTTATATAGATTTATTGAGACCGTTTTTTTTCTCTTTATAAAATGGGAAGCCCAGACCCCATAATTACCATATGAAAACTTATTTATTATTTTTTTTCCGTATTTCCAGACTAGACACTGCAGGCTGTATCCCTATCTACATCATAGCATTGATCACTTTTATCATTACGTCCTCCTATTTACGGAAAGAGTCATATCTATAGATGAACTCTCTTCTCAAGCTCACCTTGATTGACCTTTTTTGTTATGTATCATCCTGTCCAAATTCTAACTTGCACGCCATTTCACTTTTCTTCATTTGCACTTACCTTTTATTGCAAGCAATTTACTAAATTGCGTGCATGAATTTTTTGCTCATTAACCTCAAAAAGTTTTGCAAGTGTCTATTGTTTTTTGATTATTTTCAATTACGGTTGAGAGATGCCGGTTACGCATGCCATTTTTACATTCGTGTTCAGCAATCTTAATTTTCCATATGCATCAAATCTATCGGAATACCTGTGCAGCAGCACTCATATAATATTCATTCAGTGTAGGTTCGAATGAAATCTTGCGTAATACAAGATTGAAGGCCACGTTCCATGATGATTGGTCAGATATGAGAAGAAGAAAAAAAAAATATAGATAAAAATCGCATCCAGGTGAATGAATTACCGTGATTGCAACTGCTCTGCTGATGGTGGTGCACTCATTTGGCACGCAAATAATAATATAAACACAGGAAAAAACAATTGTGTCTAAAGCGAAAGAGTTAAATCTTAATTAGTTCTTTGAGGCAGATAAATTAGTAAAAGTAATTTTATATTACGTTTTTTTTTTGCATTTAATAAAAATAATGAGAAAAAAGTGTAATTTTGGGTCAGCCGGCCACTGACTGATCTGAAAAACTTCGTACTCTTCAAAAGAAAAAGGCGCAAATGCTCTCTGTTCGAGATTTTTAATACAGATCGAATCAAGCAAAATAATACCGCTGGACGCTCAAGATTGTTGTTGTCGATGTTGTAATAGATACCGGCTCGGCACGTTTTTGATCTACAAAAAAAAAAATTAAAAATAAAATGATTCCCACTTTAAAGTCAAGTGTAAGTTGGGAAAAAAAGTTTTCATGTCAATATCACGCTTGTGAAACTGAGCAACACTGTGTCCGTTCATATTGAGACCTTAAAAGGTTAGCGTATAACCGTCAAAGGTAATTTGAGTATTTTTTCTTCTTTTTTAGTTTAATTAAAACGGAATCTATATCACAATCTAGATTTGATATTTTATCGTTATGAAAGTATAATTATTCACTAAATTCAAATATTTTTTAGATTTCAATTAATTCAACTAATTAAAAGAAAATTGATAAATTTATATGGGGTTTGAACTATAGTGGCGGGAAATTGGTGTTAGTCTTTCAACTCAATATATTAGAAAATATTCCTTGGTACCTTCATGTACCACAAAAGCACAGCACAGCATACTAAGAATATTCCTATTTCACTGTTCTTGAAAGCTGACTTCTACTTTAGTTATTTGCATCGTTTTTCTTGAATATACTAAATAAGTAGCCTGCCATAAGTAAGAGTTGCCATATATCGCTTATTAAAAAAAAACTGCCTATGTTCGAGGAAGATTTTTTGTTTTTGTCATAGGTTTGCTTTGATGTCTTTGGTCACCGTGAAAGTCTTATAAATAGCATTGTGTAGGGTAGATGATCATGATCAATATTACTATGAAATCTATAAAAAAGAAAAGAAACGTAAGTGAATGTCTTACACGTGCAATTTCCAAACATAGATTTGAATAAAATTATCGATGATATTTTAAGAATAGTAAAAAATTAATTTCAGGTTTGGTTGGGTGCATTCGTCATATAAAAAAAGGGCACAGTTGGACATTTTTCGAGCCGGATGTAGTTGATATTTCTCAGTGATGTTGAAATGAAACTGCCAATTCTCAGACATCCCGCTGGCATATGCGCTCAATGAACATTTGTGATTTATTCGTGTTATAGATTAAGTTCTCCTAATTGATTTATGTAGTTTTTTTTTTCAATAAATAAAGTACACACATACATCTTCGTATGTCTTAATCTTTCATTAAATCATTCAAAATTAGACTGCGACTCCTTTTGACGGATCTGCCCCACAATATGTATATCCGGCCATTCCACATAAAAACGATCACTTTGGACTGATTTTGGACACGATCATCTCCGAATTCAAAGATACTTTCATTTTGTATGGGATACGAAAATATCTCACAATATTTTTTTGTTTCTTCCCTAACATGCCCCACCTACCCCAAATTACATGATTTTGTGATGAAACGTCATTTTCAAAAAAATATATCTCGAGAATGGAGCAACCGAATTTTATTATTTATATATTAAATCAACCTTTAAAAAAAATACAACAACACCGAACGACAATTGATAATTTGTTTTTTGTTCATTATAGTATTTTTTTTAAATACTTTATTTACTACTGTGAAGTTCTTTGCCGGATCTATCTGTGTACCGGAAATTGCGAAGGAGCTCGGCACGATGTTGGAGATAGAACTACTAGCCTACCCATATGATCCCCTTAGTTGTCGATTCCACGTAAACTAAAAATACTTATATTTAATAAAGAGGAATACCTAACTAATTACCTATTAAAACAAAAACACAATAACAAGTAAAAAAGTTAGAATGGGTCTAAGACCGATTCTTACGATGCCCTAGATGGATACCCGTATGTAATTTCGTGCAAGTTTGATTTTCGAAGTGGTTTTTCGCAAATATTTCTAGAACGGTTCACGTCGGCCCATAAAAATGGCTATAACCAGTTTCATAGGATTTAATATTTTAAAGAATTTGTAGGTATAATAAAAACGACAAGGACTGATAGTTTTCACAGCATACATAAAAAACCTAAGTTTTTATATGACAACACCACGAAGGGGTAGCCCGATTAAACCTGTTTTTGAAATTATATTTACTATTTTTGTGAGAATATCTCTACGTTGACGCGTTCTCAAACAGTCTCCAAATATATAGTGAAACACGAAATTTCTGTATGGCAACCCCACAAAGGATTTACCCGATTTATCCTATTTTCAAACTTATATTTACCTTTTTTTTTAAGTCCCTGTGCAACATTTCAGCTCTCTAAATAAACGCGCTCTCGAGTTATCGCGCACACAGATGAACTGGCAAACGGTGGCATCATCACTGGCCGCAGCTCGCTTCAAGATCATCTAACAAGGATGAGAGTTGTTGACAGCCCTGAGTATCTGCTCTGTCTGTAGAATAAATTCCTTCATATTTACAGATATTAAAATTTCTATCCCTCATATATGGAAACGGGGGTTTCCCTTATCCGATTATACACACATTCAAAATCGATTCCTAGAGTCATATTCTGAGTTCTCAAAACCAAAAGAAAGTGCTGTAACGTGGGTTGCCCAATATTTCGGTCGGTAGCAAAACGCAAGACGTCGAAATTTGACTCTGGTAGATTCAGTGGAGTGAGGGAGTCCAAATGCAACAGTTGGGTTGAGTTCAATAATTATTCCTTTATTTTCTACGTCCATATTACAAATGTAAAATGAGTAATGTTAGTGAATGCTTGTCTATGTTTTCTAAATCTAATTTGAGCAGGTCACAGGGGAGACTTCCTTTGCTCACGCACCACCGCTAGTCTTCCGTTCTTCCCGTACTAGTTACAGGATAGCTTTTCCGTTATGCACGTACTGACTATTGGATTCCGTTTGTTCACGTATTACCAATAGCTCTGTACTGACTTTATATGATGGCTTTCCATTGTACACGTGCCGATTACAGGCTTCCGTTTATTACACGTACCACCAATAATCTTCTGTTTTTCACGTACTGGCTTACAGGCTAGGTTTGGGGGTGGAGGAGGATTTTCTAGGTCTCCCGGACAAGCCAGTTCAATTTACTAGAAATGTTGTGTAGGAAATTCGGGTAGGCGGTTGAGGGTGTCTAGTGAATCTATATTGCCCTACTTATAATATCGATTCAAAAAGCTATTGTGAATTACACGAAGGAAAATTTCCTATAGAAAACTTCACACATAGTTCTATTAATGTCTAGCCATGTACAGGTTCGTTACAGTGTACGCAGAGAGTATCCATTTACCATAGTTCCGTAGTTGTACTTTTAGGAGCATATATTGGGCGTTCACATACTCATTTTAGTTCATTTTGGGGTAGATAAAAAGGATAAATCAAAATGAACTATAGTGAAAACCTAAGTACACCAATTTTGTGGTGAAATATGAAAATATGTGACAAAAATATACCACAAAAAGTATGAAAAGAGATCAGAATCAATACGGGAATAACAAATTTTAAAAAAATTAAACGAAATTTTCTTATATGTAAAGAAATAAAATTAAAAAAAAGGTAATTGATTGTATTCCATTATTGGTAACTTTCCCCTATCTCATCAGTTTAACTAACAAATTTGTAGCTATAAATTTAAGCCGTAAATATTTAGCTAATCACTTAACATTTTAGAAACCATTCAAATCTATTCGACGCAGTCTTTTTTGTAACACAAAAAAAAAAACGCGTCAATAAAGAAAGATGCGTTAGCAGACCACCTTTTCACTTGGATAGTAGATGCTTCGCAGAAATTCAATTTGGCTCTGTTGTAGTTTTTTTTTTCACCGTCTGTGGTCGAATCGAAATGAAAATGTGTAAACACAGGAAAAAGCATATAAAAAAATTTAAATGTCTATGATGAACCTTCTCAGCACTTTTATCTAAATTCAGCCTCACAATCTTCTTATCTAGAGATAAGATTTTGATAAATTTATTATGTCGGCGAATATCATGATGCATAACGCGTAGGGAATTCATAATTCCTACCTATCTAAGAAGAACTAACAAATTCTCGTAATTATATAACTTGCAATTGACGAAAATGCCTGTTAACTGCTCTTGTTGTCTATGTATGTAAGTAAAAGTAACCATCATGCTTGCTAATGAATTACGTAATATCTTCGCAACAACACTAACTACGTACTCTCCCACAACAATAGATATCACCCACAGGAGAGTATTAAATGCTTCACTAAATTTCTTTTGATTTTCTTGATTAAACACAAAACAAAGGAAATAATTGAAATCTTTTGTCGGTTTGCATTGTGTTTTACCTAATTCCTAACTTTTGTGTTTTTTTTTACCCACTTTCATTGAATTTTTGTCTTATTATTTAGCACTGACGATTCACTTTGAAATGAAATTTTCTAAGGGAAAATGTGCTGAAGTCTTTATTGAAGTGAATTTTCTTATTTTTTTGTAAAATAACAAGAAAAAATTATTAAAAGAAAAATCAGCAAGCGGAATTAAATTTATTTATGGAAATGTAGGATAGTTTTTATTATTTTTTTAGATCAAAAACTTTAAAATGTTAATTAGCTTTGTAAAGTTTATTTTTTTATTTCAAACAGAAATTAAAAATTAAAAGAATTGAATGTGAGTAAAATAAATTAATGAGCAAAATATTATAAAACACAAAAATTGAATCAATTGAAAAATTGGAGGATATGACACTTGGAGGACGGTATCGCAGTGATACTAATTAATTTACTGTCATTTTGTTTTTGCACACGTCACCCACCATCTCAAGGCTGCCCAATTTTTCCAATTTGAATAGAATCCAGTGCTCGTTAAAATTTGCGCCGCAAATTATGCAGTTCGTCATTAATGAAATTGTTCCTTCTACTTTCTTTTAATTTGCTTTACAATTTTTTGCTTTGCAGATGTTTTGCTTTATATTCTATACATCGAATTTCTTTCTCTATTTCTCGAGCAGTGTTTTGTACGGACTTGTTTGTAAGAATTTCGTTTTGGTTTCAACACTATTTTCACATATTCAACTTTCTAACGTCACTACCTGTTTCGAAATAGTAAAAAATATTTTTTTTAACTAGTCTCAAGGAAGTATAAAGCTATTGAATTGTTCAAATGAAAGAACCCATAATGGTGACGTCGTAGTTGTTTTAATATTATTCGAAGCGCTGTATATGGATATTCAGGTAAAATTGTCTAGCTTGAATTTAAAGGCACAGGTGAATTTCTCCACAAAAAATATGTGTGGAAGTGAAGTTGTCGTTTCAAGAGAGATAGTTTTGCAAATAATGTTCTGAGCTGATTATAAGTTGAACTCAAGATCTTATATGTTACTGTCAGTCTTGTAGTTAAAGGTCTAGGTGAATTTTTTCTCAAAGAGATTTTTCAGGTATGTGTCGAGAAGATCCTTGCAGATGAATTGACTGACGATAATACTCTCCAGAATAATTAACGGTTATTAAGAGATGAAGACAATGTCTAAGATGTTACTGCCAGTCTTGGGAATTCACATGATGTAGCACTGTCTGTTGAAAACTCAATCTCAACTAGACTCGAGTGGTTTTACTTGAAGATAAATGAAGGGTCAACGAAGTCACAGTTTCTTTCTAAGTAAAAGCTAGGGTTTTAAGAAAACTAGAATCGGAGTGGTTTGGGATTATATTGTTATATGCTATTGGCTTGAACAAACAGCATAAATCCAATCGTGCACACAGTGCAATTTTTAATTTCCCAACTTATACCAAGTATAGATACGGTCAGAGACACTTATCATTTATAATTTTTTTATGGGAACTAAACGCATTATCTGACCTACTCAACTGATCATTTACACACAGAGTTGGCAAGTATATAAGGAAAAGTACTTAAGTATAAGTATAAGTACGATAGGCTTGAGTACTTCAACGTAAGTACAAGTAGCGCATGTATAAAAGGTACTTGTAACAAAGTACTGAGACTACTAAAAAGTAACTATACTGACAACTTTTTAAAGTATTTCTTTAAAATCTCTGTACGTTCGCAGTAATATAATAAAGATTATAGAGATAAGTTAATATAACATTAGGATAAGTACCTATTGAACATAATATATAGTAACAGCCGGCGCAACACGAAGAGTATAAAAGGCGTAAGAACTAAATAGAAGAAATGTGCTACTGTTCCAAATACAAACGATTCTAAAAAGTCAGACAACTACTTTAGACCTTTATCTTTAGCTTATCTGAGTTTTGTTCAGTTTTATTGTTCTGTCGAGTTATGCTCTAATTGAGGGAAACTGTAATTTACGGTGTGGCAGTAATGCCAACTTAATGATTTTATCCCAAGATATAGGGATAATTTTCGGTTTTAGGGACTTAGGGATGAAAGTTTCAAAAGTGACGATATCTAGGGAAATTTTGTGTACTAAAAATGTCTAATAATTTATTTGCTCAATCCTTGCAAATTGAAGAAACACTAGCACAGATTACTGTTGGGAACTTTTCCATCTCGAAAATCCCACGTATTGCCAAATTTTTCCCACATTTCCCACAGTTCGAAAGCTGAAATACCACCAAAATCCCATCATATACCTATATACTTATTAATTTAAATTTAAATAAAAAAATTATACATTTTAATTGTACTACTGTAAAAATGTGCATTAATGTATAAGCAGAAAATTCTCACACCAGACTATCCGTCGACAAACAAATCGATAAAACTCTTCTAAGAATTTCTAAAACTCCAACGGACCAACTCAGACCTTTTAGGCTAAAACACAATGTGAGCGACACGATAAAAACGCCGTACAATACGTCCGTGAAAATACAATGGGAGCGACAATAGCTGTCAATCCCCAATTAAATTCATTCTGTTATTTGTGTTGTAAATTAAAAATAGAAAAAATTTCAACGAATAAATAAAAGATTATTAATTATTATTATTATGCATGTGTGGCCGTTTGGCCAATGAAGATAAAAAACACAATCCGCATAGAAGAAGAGGTGTGTCCAAGAGCTATATAAAACTCAGCCGGTGACATTTTACCACCTCAATAAACCTTTCTTCCATTTTTTATTCAACCAACTTTGATATTTTCCACCCAATGGAGTCCTTACATTCTAAAATATTTGCAGCGTTCTTATATAAAACTGACAAAAGTTTGATTTGAATAGCTCCTCCGCCCTAAACTACTATTCATACAGAAAAATGGTGCTCTGATAATCTTAAGCTTGCTTTCTTATCTTCCGAACTGTAATAAAATATTCATACCTTTCCTAACAAAATTATTTAAAAAAATTTATGTTAACCAAATGACTACGATTCGTCATACAAAAATTCTCAGCTGAGTAATCATTGTATATGGCGCTGATGATATCGAATGTAGTACAAATTCGGACTCCGGCTGCACATACACACCTGCAATTATTACTCAGCTGACAGTTATTGAGCGCAAAATGTCAAGGATACATTTTTAATATGACTATTTTATTAAGTGTAGCCTTTGGGAAGGAAAGGAACCAAGCTTTAAATTACTAGAAGACTATTTTCTTGTATGGATAGTAGTTTAGGCTCTATGGCATATTTAAAGTCAATATTTGGTACTTTTCCATAAGCATCAATATAGAACATTTTTGAAAACGGACTCCGAACGCACACATGTAAATTTCTGTTTCATGGCTTGAGAAGTATTCTCGAGGGTTTTGATGCAACCCAAGATCATAATTTTGCCAAACACAAGCTAAACGTGCGACAAATTTCAATTTTCATTTAAGTTCCACGACAACGTCGAACGATATCGTCAGCATTGTATTTTATACCATACACTGCCATGTTATTAAAACCCAAATGACAGCGTTTTTAACGGCGTTTTTGTCGTGTCGCTCACATTGTGTTTTAGCCTTTTAATATAAAACTCTTCTAGGAAAATGTTCGTGATAAATTTTCCCACAAATTGTTCTACTGTAAAAATGTTTTCCCTTTTTCCCACAGTGATGATTTAGAGGGCAGAAATTCCCACTAAGTGGGATTTTACCCACAAGTTCCCAACACTTGAGAATGAGATTTGCTGGTAGACTATTAATTTACACGTCAATGTCACATACATTTGCTTTTAATACCCACCTTCCTCTATACTCTTCTGTTGTGTAATGAAAATTTCCAGTCTGAAAAAATGCCATAGTTCAGATTGTCAGTTTTCAGAAATATTTTTATTAAAGGTGTTCTGAAAAAAAAGCTCTCCATTTCTACTGTTTCAAGTTCAGTACAACAGCAAGAAAAACCACAAAAGAAAAGAAAAACTAGAAATGATTTTTGCGAAAAGCAAAGTTTCATGAAAAATGGCTTTCTGATCCAGAATTCAAATGTTTTTAATATTTTTAGTGTGCTTTTACTTTTTATAAAAATCCATTTCAGGGTTGGATTGCAAAAGGGAAAATGATCTGGCATGTTTTGGTTTGGCAGATCATGTTTCGTTAAATTTGTTGTAAGAGCAAATTGCAGAGATATGCTTCTACTAAATAGCATCAGATATCTATTGGAAGAATTCAGAATGTTAAACCAATATCGCATTATTTTCTGGTTCGCATGAACAGAATATACAAGTCTAACTTTTTTGCACAACATATTGTAGCATTTTCAATTTTGATCATTTGTCGTCCTTATTAAAGGATATATTCTCTAATTCTCGAATCGTAAAAAGATATGCAAGTTGGTCGGAGGAAGACATTTTCACTTTTGACTTATAATTAAAAAATATTTCTAATTAGTTTTGTTCTGGGAAGATTTTCGCATTACAATTTTTATGCTCATCTGTTGCTCTAAAATTATTGCAACAATTATTATTCTAAAATTATTGCAACAATTATTACTCTGTGATTTTATTTAATTCCTCCTTTTTGTCTTTACATCAGTTTCAAATGTAAATATACGCTCCGATTCAGCATTTGAATGAGGTAAACTCAAACAAATTCTGGCTAAGTTCGCGATATTTTCGAATTTGTATTTCCCCCCAGCAAAACGATTACATACTATACAAAAAGTTCCAAAATTCTAAAATGTCCATATTTTCTAAATTTTGCTGTTGTACTGCATCAAACTCACAGGAGATTGTTTATTATATCTTTGAAGGTGTATTCTTTGTTACTTTTAAATAATAAATAAGTAAGTAAATAAATAAATAAAATTTATTTATAAAATACAAAAAAATACTGCGTTTTTTTTTTTAGAGTTAAGCCAATTACTTAAGGAATTCTAGGGATTTTTAAAAGCGTCTATTATTTAACAGCTTAAGTTTCGAAAGATTCGAAGAGAAATTGAAAAACATTTTGGTGGTGACGTCGAGTGTCTCATATTTTCTCACATCTGCCGTTTTGAGGAGGTCAATCAAACGAATACAGAACTGCTGTCAAAGGAACATTTGCTCTTGGCACACTCCAAAACATGTTGTCGACCATTCCGGAATGTACTACCCATTTCACAATCTGTATACTCTGCTCCGGTATACCATGCGATATCTAGTTGTTGTGGTATCTAACACTATGGTAAAACTCAACAAAATATGAGTGCGCTAGAAATTCTGTTTGCTTTTCTTCGGAGGACTAGATATTTTTTTCTTATTATGTACATAGGAACTTAATAGGCTCAGAAATATTTAAATAAAAATCTTGGTACTTAAGTACTTATATTCAAGTACTAAGTAGAAGGTTTCTTAAGTCTTCAGTAATAAAAATGTACTTTAAGCAAGTAGTACTTAAATAGTTTTTTAATTACCCAGCTCTGTTGATACATATTTTAATACCTCACTTAACAAGCAACGGCATTCACACTTTCCTTGCATAAAGCGCAAAAGTAAATGCCGACCTCATAATATATTTTGTTTATAGATACCTAGGACGGATTAAAGCAAAGAGGACCTTAAAGCTAAGTCAATTACACTCTTAACTCAAAATTGGCAAAATTGTAGTTACACCCTTCTGACATTAAGCCACCGATATTATACCTCACGAGCTCATCATATCAGAACAAAATGACTCTAATTCGAATCCTTGCTTTTGACTACAGGCTTTTATTCGGGTCAAGTAGGTATTGAGAAATTAAATTTGTAAACATAGAATATAATTTTGTATAAAAAAAAAGAGCTAAAGCGCATTGGCTGCTCCTAAGTAAGATAAATTCTGTTAGTTCAGAGTAAGCCGCTCCATTAGAGTTCGGGCCTTGTGAATGCTCCAAGTTTTTTTTTTTAATTTCAAGTTGGGGTAAACGTCAGCAACGGTTTCACTGCGGTTCTTCCAGTACTTGGCTCATTGGCTTTATTATCACGCTTTCCAATATTACAATTTATTGGTATAATATATAGCTTTAGAATCAGCATGTGAATGTTGTGCAAATGGTCAAAAAAGGTCCTTATAAATAGTATGTTTATTGGAAATCAAAAGCACTGGGTTTTCTTCAGTTGAGCTCATTCGCTCAACTAAATACTTTATCCATTTGAGGAGCCATCTGCTGTTATCCATCGAATCTGTTGTCCATTAAACAAGCTGCCTACGAGGATCTTTCTTAAGGTTGTTAATAATTCTTAGAATTGGGAACGTAAATAATGAAGGAATAAATTAATCTTCAGCTCAATTAATGTATGGTAGAACCATGACATCTGTCCTCCTCTCTTCTGAAGGTAATTTTGCAACCTACTTTTCTCTTTAACTGACATGAGTACGGCATTGTTCCGCCCAATGCCAGAAACTACCCCACTGTTCAATACTACCCACGTCGTCCGACACCACTCAACCTTTTCCTACTTTGTGTTTGCATTAAAATAAGAAAAATTCCTAAGGTTGTTTTGGTGTCAGTCATAGGCAAACTGATAAAAAGAGGTTAGATCCTAAGACTTCTATGAGACTTGATTACCAGCAACTAACAAAAAAAAATGATTTTCCTTACTATGAAATCCATGCAAATGCATCAAAGGGTATCCCAAAGCACTGATTATTAAAAAAGAAACGAAAGAAAACCGAAGATTTAAGAAGGTGGAGTATCACTTAATTCCTGAAGTCAAATTCTAGATTTTCAAGCTTTTCACACCTTGTAAGATCTTCAGTTATTATTATTACCGCAAGTATTTCATTGCACCTTTTTTTTCATATTGCTTTCATTTTCAATCCAATGGGCCCCAATGATGAGTCCTTCAAAAATCTATCTATACCTTCTCTTTGAATATCTCTTGTTCCTATATGTCACACTTTAGTCTGAAATAACCATGAAGAAAATTGGAAGACCCTGCTACATGAAGGAGAAGAAAAGTGCCTCAAAATGGCTCTGTTCCGACAAATGGAGTTTCCGCTTCTCTTTTGGCTAGGCCGTCAGCAATTTTATTTTTTTTACAATATTCTTAATACCAAACACCGTAATTATTTTATCCAAAAATTAAATATATCTTTTTATATTTAATAACATTTTTTTTTTAAAGTGTTGACTCGACGAATAACTTGTACAAAATGGATGAAAATTTCAAAATTTACTTGACATGCAAATTTCTTACTTTATACTCGTAGATGTTGGATAATTTGAAGTTAGTAATAATCATAAATTTTTTATAATGGATTTCAAAAACTCTTTTAGATTTGGAGAATTTAAACATCGCAATGGCGCCCCATGCTTACAAATAAAACCAATTATGCACATTCAAAGCAGCTTCCTTGGTTTTTCGCATAAGATTTGGCATCTTCGACTCTTATGAGGACTTCGCAAATCTTCAGAATTATCAGGAGTTATATACTCAGAACTTTCAAAATTACGTAGAAGTTCAAAATGTTTCCTTTCCATATGTCTCCAAAGATCTCCATAATTGTTATTTCTAATATGTGCGCCACATTCTCTGCATATTCACCCGTTTCAAAAAATAGCTAGTTACATTCGGATTTTTGTTGCATACCCATCGTAATAAAATATTTATCCAAAATTTAAATTTACTCGAAGGAACTAACGTTCAACAAAGAAATAATTATCCTGGCTAATAATTTTGACGATGCGGGTTTTTGAATAGAAAATGCATCCAGTACTCTTAATTTATTGGTATTCTCTGAGTTTTGTGTATCTGCCATTAAATCGATGAAGCAAGTGGATTGCGTCTTTACTTACTTCAGCAAGGATTTCGATAGAAATAGTCACAGGTTTCTTATTGTGTGTTTTCGTACACAACGTTTTCTTTTTCGTAGGGCGTTTTCCAAAGAGTGCCTCAGAGTAGCCATCTTGTTCCACTACATTTAATAATTTACATTAATAATGTTCATTACTAACTTGAGAATTCATTGTAATGCTGATGATACCAAACTTTTCCGTGTTGTCTCTTGCATAAATGACTATGCTCTTCTAAATTCTGAGATAGACGCCTTTCGTAGATTGTGCTCTATAAGCTCACTTCCCCTTAATGTAAGAATTGTATCGCTATTTTGATATCACTATTGATGATAGCTCATTAGTGAGACTTGTCAAAATCAAAGACTTAGGAGTCATACTTAACTCCAACTTTGGTTTCCTACGCAAAGCGGGAGTATATGGTTCTGTACACCCTATATGCTATTTTCATCCTGACGATCTCAATAAACACTTTGCGCTTACTCAATTACCGGACCCTTGTTCAAGAGTAGATGCACTGCTATCTTCCTTCCTCTGATGATTCAATCGATGGGTTCAGTTTTCGCTGCGTGGATGGTGATGACGTTTTAAGGCTTTTCTATCCATCAAATCTGTGGCCTCTGGTGCTGATAATATCTCGCCGAAATTTCTCAAACTAATCTTGCACTGGATCATTTGGCCAATGCAGCACATATTCAATATGTGCCTCACAATGTCTATCTTTCCAATTTCTTGGAAGATTGCTAATGTAGTACTAATTCCAAAAAGACCTTCTCCCAAAGACTTGTCAGACTTTCGGCCCATTAGTTTGTTGTGCTTCCAAAAGTATTTGAAAAATTAATCTATAATAGCAATCTAGTTTTCGGGCTGGCCATAGCTGTGAGACTGCACTTCTTAAGGTGACCACCGATATTCGCCACGCAATATATATTGACGACGTCAGTGTATTAAGTCTTTTAGATTTCTCAAAGGCGTTTGACAGTGTAAACCATACTATGTTACTACAGAAGCTTTCGTCTCACTTTAGATTCTCTAAATCAGCTCTCCAAAACTTTCGTGTTGGAAGATCCCAAACGGTCACAATAAATCAGCAGGTATCTTCGAATGTTCTACATCTCATGTCGGGTGTTCCTTAGGGATCGATACTGGGTCCCTTATTGTTCAAATATACCTGAGCCGTCCAATCGGTCTAATTGAAGACTGCATTGAACGAATCAACTGTGACCTAAAGACAATCCATAACTGGTCTCTTAAGAATTGTCTTTGCCGAAACGCAGGGAAGTCACAAGTTCCATTTTCGTATTAATGAGTTTACCTCATTCCCCAATATTACGTTGAATGGTATGTCCCTGCGGTATATGGACAGGGTACGTGATTTAGGTATACTTCTCAGTTCAAGGATGAAATGCTGTGACAATATTAGTACCGACATATCAAAAATATATGCTGGACTTCGGCGACTGTGGCTATCTTCTAGTATTCTTCCGACTAGTTTACGTCTGAGACTTGTGAAAGCTCTATTACTTCCGTACTTTACTAATGGCAGCCATGTCTTTGGAATACTCGACTTCTGCTGGAGGCGGAAAATAAATACAGCTTTTAATGACTGTCTTAGATTTGCCTTCGGTCTCAGAAGGTATGACAATGTCTCCCATTTACAGGATTCGCTTCTCAGCTGCTCTCTTGAAGTCTTTTTGAAACGTAAATTGCTTCTATTTCTTTTTAAAGTTTTTCATACAACTCAGCCGACTTATCTGTCTGAACACGTCACATTTTTTAATTCTGATAGAGGTCTGAAAATATTGTTGCCGTGCTTTCGTACACTTGTTTGTGAGCGTTCTTACTTCGTTCAAGCTATAAGATTGTGGAACGGCCTTCCGGCTCGTATTCAGCGGACGGGTTGTTTTGGAGCTTTTAAGAGGCTCCTTATTTTTTTATATAACATCTTTTTCTTTTATACAATGCAACTCTAATTATATATGTAAGTTATATATATAGTGTTTTTTTTCTTCATTTGTAATGTAAGGTAATATAGTTTTCTACTTTATTTTTCTCTTATCAGAGCTTATTTGTAGGTAGTGTTAGTGTATCTCCTAGTTTTTAATCTAAAATCCTGATTATCTAGTGGTACAGTTTTATAAGATCGGATTAAGCATCTTAATGTACCCTTAAATTGACTAAATAAAAATAGAAAATTGAAATTGAAACAATGCAAATAAAGCTAATGCGACACTGGGTTTCATTAAATAATAGTCAAAGGAGTTCGACGAACCTTATATAACTGTACTTTTATTAGCCCAATTTTTGAGTATACTTGCCCAGTTTGGTCTCCTAGTTGCCGTTCACATAAATCGCATTTAGGTGATACATCGAAGATTTGTAAGATTTGCTCTTCATGGCCTTCCTTGGTCCTGCCCTCTTCGACTACCGCCCGTATTTAGAATGACTTAAGCTAATTTCATTGGAAAATCTTGAAGACAGACGCAACAACTTTCGGTACTCTTAAGGTATCAGAACTTCTTTCGTGTTCCGTAAATATGGTATGAATTAGCTTATTAAATTAATGTGTCGTATCATTAATAGCCGCTCCGCTTCAATCAATTGCTATTTGTCGATATCAGAACTCAAGGGTCAGCTTTCTTAAGACTTCTTGCTATTCAAATTAATATAATCCAATAATTGCGATTTTCTTTATATGAAAATTTGTTGTCATGTACAGAATTTCATATGATTTCCACGCTTTACTTTCAGTAGCCAAAATCGAACAGCTAGAAATTAGTCATCAGTTGGTCTACTATCGCGGACCTCCCATGAATCGGGGGGTTCTGGGTCCAGGCACACCGGGCCATGCCTGAAGATGACCATGCACTTATATGTCTAGATGAAGTTTTTGCAGTAAATGTCATCGTGAGTACAGCTTCCTAGAAAAAAGAAAGTTTCACTGTTTTCACGGTAGCTATAACTTCCAGGAAGATAGGTGAAATTATTTGTTGCAACCGATTTAGGCAGGGTTCAATATAAATATTTATTTTGGAAGGTATTCCACTGCTTGGGATGTTTCACAATATTTCGAAAATCGTACGAAGTTTACTTCTGCGACTGAAAAAAATCCGCAAAAATTAAATACGGATGCAGGAGAAATCAGTAGAAAGCCATAATTTAAGGACGCAATTTAATAATGAGTTATAAGACAAAACAAAGAAGAGGAAAAGTGGACAGGAATCTGCTGAAGTATATACGAGCAATTGGGAGTATCTTAGAGCCCTGCAATTCTTTCAGGTGGCCGAAAAATCTACCGTTATCTGCTATTCAGCCAAGCAACATTCTGAGAAATTATTTAAAATAGTTTGCGCTGGAATTCTGAACAAATATGAGAATAATATGAGTCACAATAAAAAAAGCCCCCCACACAACGGCTCATAAAATCTTTTCTAGACATCTTATACCTCTAGCAAGAAATCGGATTGTTAATGCCAATCCTTCTCCAGGTGAAATAGGCATAGTAACAGTAGCTTCTTTCCTTATTGCAGGCGTAACATTCAAGCAAATTTTCAAAATCTGCAACTGACATCTGCAAAATATATAAAAACCTTTCATCACCAAATTTTAATTCCCGAAGCAAGCTATTGAAGCCACTAAAACGTTCTTTTCCTTTTTCGGTTCCCTTGTCCAAATCCTTTTTGCTCGACTTCATAATTTTCTTTCAATTGCAAGACAAACAATTGAGGTTGACTGAGATACAAATTGACCGACTAAATACTGCCAATAAAGAGAGTCGTGTAGACTCATGTGGCACTTCTTGTTGACACTTGATTTAGACTCTCAGCTCTAGCCTCAAAAATTGAGGTATGCATTAACAGAACCGGAACTGCTCTATCGTCTATCATCTCAATGTGTCGTCGTGGATTTGCACGATAATTTGAACAGAATAAAATCGTTTCATTTTACAAATTTAACTGCGTGCTTTTGATAAATCTGAAATGAAATTTTACTCTAAAATTTAAACGGAAAAATTCCGAAAAATTTTTTTTTTATTATTTAATAAAACGAATTCGTTTCATCCGGAGCGATATTTTCATTTTGATAAGAACGAAAACTTTCTGAAATGTTTAAAAGCATGTTTTCATATCGTTTCTTTTCGGACACCTATTTGTAGGTAAAAAGATTCAGTCAAGCAAAATAGTACAGCTACTGCCACTCTATAATATAAAAACGAAGTGTCTCCTTCAGTCTTCATCTATCTTATCTCAAATGAAAAATGGAGCAAGTCACTTTTCTTTATTGTAATTTACTAGGAATTTGAAACACACTGAAAATCTTATTCAACTTGTGGATCGGCATTGGGTTAGTTATTCATAGCAGAATTTTATGTGCAGTTTTGACAAAAAGTAGAGCTCAGCTGCCTTGTTATTCTAGCAAAATCTTCAATTTATTTTAGGTATGCTAAATCAGTTTACAATTCAAATTATATTTTTCCTTAAATGACATTTTCTCCAGGGTTGTTGATTACTCAATTATGGATACTTCCAATGCAAATATATGTAAGTATGCATCTCGTATCTATTCAATGAACCACTCAGGAATTTTTAAAGTAGGATCTACATAGAACTTCCATACTATTTTTCATGTAACTAAAATTCAATTAGTACAATAAACTCTTGTTGCCGTACCGCAGAAATGCAGACATCCTCCGCCGAGAACCCATTGTTTTTTTTTTTTTGTGTTTCAAACTCCCAGAACTTTTCTTGAAATAGCTTTGCCGGATATGTGCCATTTGGATATCGGTAGCAGACGCCCATAGACGGAACTTTAAATGAACTTTGAACAAATTATGCAGTTGTTATAGTTGGGTTGTCTTAATGCCATGGAAACTGGCTCTCTGTTTTTTATGAAAATATCTCTAAATTTTACTTGCGCATGTTACTAGAATATATTGAATATTAATGACGATTACATTTTCGTAAAATTTAATTGAATGGAGGAAAATAGAATATATTTCGGAAGCGAATGCAGAGTATGTATAAAATTAAGATGTAAATGCAAGTAATGAACTATGCAATCCTTTAGAACTGTGATAAGAAAAATTCGGAAACGGTTATTTTAGAATGATGATATTGTGGTAGTGCAATCCTATGAAGGTATTTCATGCGCTTTACGTTTGATATATTCAAATTCCGAACAAATATTTCTATTAGTATTAACATTCAAAATTATAAAAGACTCTGTTGTCAGTTTCAGATACAGGCCAGTGAAAAATATTTAATTAATTGAGTTATTTGAAAAAATATATTTTTTAATTGATTTTATTGATATAATTCAACTTCTAAAAATTATACCAAATACTTTCATTCCAAAAATAAAAATTTTATTTCAATTAATATTAATGTATTCCTTAGAATATGAGTTTGGGACCCCCAATTTGAGTGATCCAAAATCCTCGAGAAACACTTCCCAAGCCACAAAACAGACTCCCTCACTACCACATCAGAGCGCTAATTTAGTCATAACTTCTAGCATTATAAAATATTTTCAGCGTTCTTATGTAAAACCACTAATATGGACTAACAACGTCCATAGAAATACACTGCAGAAAGTAGGGTCACTTCTATAAAGCGTTCTCTTTCGGTCTAAGCAACAAATACCAACTGAGAGAGAACTGTAAACAACAAATAAATAAGTGGGTTCATCGAAAAAAATGTTTTTAAATTAATTATTTGGGTTAATTAGTGATAAAAAGTCTTTTACCAAAGACAATATATTCATAGATACTCAACAGAAATCGAAAGGTTTTATTAAAATCACGGGGGTTTGTTTACCAAAAAAAGCTCACGATTTCTGTTCTCAAAAGCACAGTTTAACATAAACGCATAAAAGTATGCAATTTGAAAATTGAAACAAATCACTATATGTACATGCAAAGTTATATGATGCTGTGGTATTCGTGTGAATTGTACTCCAAAGCCTTTCGGGTATCTGCACAGCAGTAGGATTGCATAAGCATAGAGCAAGATAGAGATTTTAGATTTGCTGACGTATTTTTCATAGATTTTTTTTTGAACTTATAAAAGGTTTTGCTTGAGGAGCAGGCAAGGGACGAACGAAATGTGTGCGCTCTGTGTAGTTGGTCAGACACTTTTCCTTGTAATTTGTCTGGCATAGTTTATTGCTTGGGCAAATTTTATTTTACCGAAGCCGCTCATCAAATAACACTTTTCCGAGAACTCTGAGTTGTAATGTTTCATATAATTTTGGCAACTTTAAAGAGATAAATTTGACTTTACCAACAACTATTTTCTCCTTCCTACAGCTTCACTAAAACCCATTAGGGATTAAGATCCATATCGGGACTGCACATTTTGACATATTCAAGGATAACCGAAATCTCCATTATCCTTGAAAGCAAATTATCAGAAAAATGACTTTGATTAACTTATTTCTGAAACCTCAAAGCTTCCCAAAATAAATAACGTTTATTTCATGTAGATACGATGATAAACTTACATCTACTAATCTAAATTTCCCACATTTTTCAAAAGACCGTATCTCGGTCATATATGGATCACAACAATAAGAAATTGCTATTTTCGATATTGCCAACCTTCCTGTAAAATTTCATCAAAATAGAAAAAATATAAAAATTACACAAAATTGGTCGATTTTCTGTGTAATGGCATATAGGATTATATATTTTATATACACAAATTTACATACCCAAGAATATTCAGTTTTCACTTCTTTATTCCATAATATTATTGGACCGAATTTTACTAACAGGCCCCATAATAATTACTCACAATTACAAACAAATAGATTATAAATAGAACTGTCAAAATAATTTCTCGCCTCCCAAGCAAAAAGAAGAAATTACCAATAATAAATCTTAAAATATTCCGCGAAATTTCACTCATATACCTATTGCTGAAAATGGCGGCATACACTTTCGCAGTCTGCACACTACAGCCCGCCGAAGAGCTTTCAGAAAGCACATCATTCCATCTGACGGTGATGAAATGAATAAAAAACGCCAAATTGTATGCAAAATATATAAAAACAAGAAATTTTTGTCGTTACCATGGCTAACATTATTGACTTTATTTCCTTTATCATTGCACTAAACAATTTGAGTTTTTCAAAATAAACAGAAAAAGATTCGATCTTTGTCACAAATTGCACTTTCTTTCCAATAATATCATAATTGTGATAGTTATTCGTCTCTGAAAATAGTAACTTTCAAACTAAAATATATTAGTAACCAAGTGTTTTACTAGTTTTCTCTCCATCACTTCCTCTTCCACTTCAAGTACAAATTTATCTACTTGATGTACCATTATTACGTTATTATGTACGAAACTTTGCAAATTTCATGAAGCTAATTGCTCACATATAAAACCCCGAAATTTTTATTTTTGACACGTCATTATCTAAGTTTATGCTTTTTCTCAAACTATGTGGAATTTAGATCATGATAATACGCACAGATTTGTCGTATTAACTTTTCGTGTTTTTTAAGATTCAAGTAATAACCCCTCTTAATGGTTTTTTCAATGTTGGCATTGACGTAAAAACTATTTTTGACACAAAAAATTGTACCTGCATGAAATAGCATATCGAACAGTCCATATTATATACGCCAGTTTGTAAAATTGAGAAAAGTTTGAATGTCTCCTGCAGGTTGCACCCTAAACTACTACTTATTGTATTAAAAAAATTATATTAAAAAATGACACATTATTCACACCGCTTAACGCGGTGGCTAAACTTACGGCGCTGGATAAGAGGTGCCCCATTTTCTAATTTTTTATTTAATTGTTGTAAGTTGACCCCTCTCATTTCAATGCTATATCCGACAACGATATTTTTTCAAGTCAAGCATCATTCTATATACTTTCAATCCCTTAAATACCTTTTTGGATATGGGCCTAGATTACGAATCTTATTTGAAACTTGAAATTTTGTGTCGGCTCTGAATCATCGAAACATTATTGATAATATGTTAATTTCCGGCAATAGTTAGTAAGTAACCTGTTATCAGGAGAATGACCTAAAATCAAAGACTCTATAATACAAAGATGTTGCAGGCATATGGTAGAACTGAATTTTCTAAAATTAAACTGAATATTTTAAACTCCACAGTGTTTCACACTCAACAAATCTTCTTAAGGAAGCCCTCAATTTTTTACCTGAGAAATTTACTGGACATTTTTTCATTAGAATTTGTATGACTTTTTGGCGGTCGACAACGGCACACATTAAAGTGTTGTGCCTGAAAATAACTTCATTCGGCCACTAAATGAATAAAAACTCTGCCGAAACATTTTCTGTGAATTTCTAAGAAGAAATGATTACTTATTTCTTAAGGCTGAACTACAATAGAATTACGAAATTGAACGAGAGTAAGTATTACTTACGAAAAATTGATATTTTTAGCCTAAATATATGTATGTATATCACGTTCCGTAAGAGTTATTATCTTGATATTTAATGTTTTCAATTTAAAAAACTGGTAAAAGTGAAAAAATTAACGAAATTGAAGATTTGTGCTTTCTATTAATTCGCAGTACTATTTTTATTTCATTTTAATTTTTACATTGCACTTTAATTCATTTAGTAATAATTTAATTGTTTCGACAGATCGAGTCCTTGCGGAATGAGAGATTCTTAACGCACTATAGGTACTTAAGGAAAATTGGATATTTAAACTTAACGAAAGTTCCCATCACACGAGTTGAAGTTAATTTGTGTACGCCTGTTAAATTAAAGGGCGCGTTCGCTTTACATAAGTATATGTACTTACGTATACTTCTATTGTAGTTCAGCCTGTAATTGAGCTTTTAACTAGCGTCTACGCTCATAAAAATTATTAGCCGCCCCAAGCATCTGTTGTCGGAAAAATGCATACAAATTCTGAAGAAAAAATATCCAATAAATTTCTAGGAAAAAATTGAGGCATTCTCTCAAAACCCTCGAGAATACTTCCCAAGCCATCCCAGCGGGAAATGGAAGTGTTCAAAGACGAATGCTAGAGCGCTTCTTTGGAAGCTCGCAGAGTTTCCCTATCGTATGAAGCGTTTGCAGTGTAGCACTCTTAGAGCGCATTTAAAGAATACAGAGGGAATCAGGATAAGGGTTTTACTAAATATTTCAGTTTTATGCTGAATGCCCTCTATTTAATTTTTAATCTGTACGAATTACAAGGGCATGTTTTTGCTAACCAAAAATAGCAATATTGTTATTATTATATTATTACAAAATTTTAATGAACCACACACCTCAACTGACTACTAAAGAATAAAAATTCTGCATGCGCTTTCAGATGAATATGCGTCATATTATCACTGTAAAAAACAGATAGGTTATGAATTCGCCTAAACTCAGAGAAGAGATCAGTTTACGAGCAGATTCCTTTGGCTATGGTCAGAGAGCACTTCGGAAAAAATTTAATCCTCTGATGCGCTTTCAGATGCATATGAGTCATTTTTTCACAACAAAAACGAATAAGCCTAAAAGAAATCTGCTTTCGCAAAAATTCCTTTGGCTAGGGTAAAAGAGCGCTTCGGAAAAGATATTTTCTCGCTATGTTATGAACGCGCTTCCCCCGACAAATTTCTAAGAAAAAATTGAGAGCTACATCAGGTCCAGGCTGTGGTGCTCTGCTCATCATGATTAATGGAGGCCGTCTACAATGCGAAGTGTTATTAATTTCTCAACCGAAGTATAATCTCGGAAATTCCACATTATTTTTCAGTGAGGCCAACACTGACATATAATAAGAATGGACTGAGCCATCCTATCTAATTCCTATAGTCAAAAATGGTATAAATTTTGGCTAAAATCTATTTGTCTCTTTCAAGCTCAAAATGTACACTGAACTGTAACCAATTTTGAAAACAGTACGGCTGTATTAATTGGAAAACATCGGAATTGACATAAAAATGCAGACAAATATATTATTTATATACATACGTCTATCTCTTACAAGCTCAAGCATATTTGACATCAAATCATTAGCAGAGGAACACATTTTTCAGTAATATTAAAAATTAATTTTTGTGTTAATTAAAACAAGTTTAACTTCCTAAACAATTTTCATTTAATGCAATACTATTTTACAACATCTTTAATGTTTCCAATCGACAAATAATAACGAATTATAAATCGGTGAGCACTTGTACGAAATAAAGAGTTTTCACAGCCTGTTCAGTATTTGTGCCAAGTTTGAAGCAAGAACGCTCAATCCATTCTTATTATATGTCAGTGGAGGCCAAACTAAAAAATGTTCCTGCAATATCTATGTATTATAGAATCCTTGCCCAAATCCTGTGTAAGCACTGATGAGCCTCTCGATCGCAAACCTATGTACTATTCACACCTTATAGCAAGAGAAGACGCTCTTTTTTAAATATTTGCGATGTGTGATCTAGTATGGAAGCTGAAATATCACATATTTATTTATTTATAAACTTGCAGCGATTGGTTGCACACTAAATTAATAATTAAAAGCTACCGAGATCTAATTATTTCTAAAAAAAAAGAAGATATGTAAATAAACAAAAATTCTGAATAGCTATACTGAAGAATATAACTCCATAGCTTCCGCGACTAGTTTCCAGAGAGAGAGACGAAGACGTCATAGTACTAATGATAAGGGGGATTAGATTTGAATTATATTGAAATCCATACACGGATACGTTACAACTATTTTTATTACCGCCATTTCTTTGAATTACAAGCGACACAAAAAATAATATTATAATTTATTTATTTTTTTAATTTACATTTATCTGTATATCCATTAATATTATTAAAAATAGTAAATTTTGTTTACTTTTAACATTTAATAACCAAAACCGTTTTTTGTCCTCCTACAAAATCTACGAAATTTCTCAAATGACACTTTTAATAACTTCACTTTCAAGTATCGAAATAAACTTCCATGGATAGAGTGGAGGGTAGTTCAATAGTTAATCCTTTCGCTGTAGGTTAAAATTAAGGTATTTAATTGCTTACATTGTGCTATCGGCCGACTATCAACACAAACAACCTTGGGGCTCAATAACCCATTTGAGAGAATAATAAAGAAACTGTGCGAAGAGCTCATCTGAAGTCCAACTAGAAAACATATTCATCATATTCATCTTTATTAAAAAATTGTACACAAGATATTTTTCTTATATAGAACTTTCTTATAAATTAATAAACAAAAAAAAATAATTCTAAAATTAATTATTATTGAACTTATACTACTTACAGACTAAATAAAAAAATTTAATTCAATTTAAAAGAAGAAATCATAAAAGCAAAGATAGAAGAAAAGAAAAACAAAAAGAGAAAAGAAAATTTAGCAAACGAAAACAAAGAATTATTAAAATATAAAAAAAATATAAATAAAAACAAAACAAACAAAAAATGAGAAGAATAATAATAAGATTATGTGACCGGAGTAACCTTCTAAAAGTATGGATGCTTTCCGCCCCCTGGATATGTGTGGGTAAATTATTCCAAAGACGAATCAACTGAACAAGGAAAGAACCCTCCATGACTCGTTTAGAGA
This sequence comes from Dioctria linearis, assembly GCA_963930735.1. NCBI lineage: Eukaryota > Metazoa > Arthropoda > Insecta > Diptera > Asilidae > Dioctria > Dioctria linearis. Next base: position 303,675,855 of record OZ005740.1, on the reverse strand, counting down.
ATCTGGGAATAAGAATTTTTCGGTGTCTTGCTGAACGCAGAAACTGTAAGCGATCATATAAATATCTAGGATTGCGTGACGTAATAAGGCCGACGAAGAAGGTTAACCCTCTGCGATGCAAGTATGTCTGGAATGTACAGCATAACAACGATATTCTATAGGGCGTGATGTGATCATAACGTCGCGGTCCATGGATAAACCGAAGACAGTTTAGGGTAAAAAAAGTTTCCAAAGCAGAAGTGAGGAGGAAGAGGAGAACCTTGACAAGTCTTTCACGAGTGCGGAGTGGCAGTATATCAGCACACAACCACAACATACGCAGACCAGAATAAATTTTCCGCAATTGTGCGCTGATATAATCTGTGCATTTTAAATTGGCATTTATCATAACTTCAAGGCTCTTAACCTTATCTACATACGGAAGGGTAACAGAGTCGATACAAACTGGAGGAAGCCGCTCGGGGTCAAAGCCTGGGTTGTGTATTGCGATTGCCCACTCAGATAGGTTTACTAGATCCTCGTTAATGCAAACAGTTCTCCATAAGGTCGATAGAACTACTATGGTAAATCTGCACGTCATTCGCATACAAGTGAACCTTAGCGAATTGGATTTTCTCTGGCAGATGATTTATAAATAGAGAGAACAGTAGTGGTCCAAGAATAGAACCTTGTGGAACACCTTGGCGCAGTGATAATAGACCTCAAAACTCACCATCCACTTTTACTCGTTGCTTTCGATTTGACAGCAAGCTCACCACAAGCCTACAGGCTGAACAAGAAAAATTGAAAATATTTTTTAGCTTAGATACAAGCTTAAAATGGTTTACGTTATCGAAGGCCTTGGAAAAGTCCAGTAATATCATTATTGCAAACTCATCATTGTCAAGTGCCGCACGCAAATCGGAGGTAACGCATAATAAAGCAGTTTCACAACTGTGGAGGGAGCGAAAGCCCGACTGCTAAGGCGATATCATTCGATTTTCCTCTAAAAAAGAATTCAATTGCCAGTACATGAGCTTTTCAAGGGCTTTTACCAGAAAGCATAACACACTTACCGGGCGGTAATCAGAAGCAGTGGTAGGTGATTTATTTTTGGCAATTGGGATGGCAGTGGCTACTTTCCACGAGGAGGGAAACGTAGATGTTGTAAGGCATGCATTGAATAGGAGCAGGATTGCATTTTGGATGCTAGGAAAAATACTTTTAAGAAAGCGTGGAGGTAAGTCTGGTCCAACAGCATCGGACTTTATAGAAAAAATGGCCATGGACAATTCATCACAATCAACGCACCTGAAAGAAAACGAGTTTGGTAACTCTGGTGCCGTAGAGTTTACTAATGAGTGTGCCAAAGTCTCGACTTTGGCCCCTGCCAATAATTGTGGCCTCGTAGAAACTACGGTAGTAGTAATATATTGATTTAGTTCATCAGGATGAAGATTACAGCAAGCTTTCTCATTATTGCATAGCCCGTTTTTTAAGTTACTCCACAGAAGCCTTGAGCCCAAGTTAATATCAAGTCTGGATTGAAAGTATTTGCGCATAGTAGACCTTACCCTATTCCGTGCTCTTCGATACATATTCCGCATAAATGTGTCACGTGATTTCCTATAAATAACGTAAAAATACTCCCTCTCCTCTATCAGAGAGTGAATTTCTCTGGAGAACCATGGATTACTGGTGGATCTTAAGCTTTTAGGTGCATTTACAGGTGCATATTTATCCAAAATGTAGTTCAGAAAACCTTCATAGGTTTTTAGACGATCATCAATTGGAGCATGATCAATATTGTTGTAATTTCTGTGTGAGATCAAGCGATTTGTGACACAGAAATCCATTTTGTAAGTTAAAAATAATATGTGATGATCAAATATGCTAGGTGGGTCAATTTGAGAAAAAAATTCTACATTGTCTGCACCTGTCGTAAGGTATAGATCTAGCAATGAAGGAGAACTTGTGTTAAAAAAGGTTGAGATATCATTAAACACTTCGAGGTGAAGACTCCTCATAAAATCCACAAAACAAAGCGTAGCAGAACTGCCTCGCAAGATATTAACGTTAAAGTCACCACCAAGAATTATCTTATTATAACTTCGCGAAAGTATGGAACAGGATTCCTCAAACTCTTTCATAATATTGCAATCGAAACTGTTTGGAGGGCAATAAGCGGCTGCAAGCGCACTTTTCTCTGCCCAGTATCAACCGCAATACAAATGAACTCCAAATCATGATGCTAAGATTTTGGTTTTAAATCAGTCTTTTACATATTTTGCAGCGCCACCAAAAATTCTTTTATATCCAGAGATAGATACCAAGCTAGAAGGGGTGGAGACATTCAACCAGGACTCACTAATAAAAATCGCATGAACACCCGAGCCAACAAAAATTTCACGCCAGCAGCTGTTTTACTACAGATTTTAATTAGGGTTCTTACCTTGTTCGTTGCAGTAAGCACGTCAATCATTAGTGTCCCAGGGCAAATTACAACGCATACAATTAGAAGATATAACGGAAAAAAAATTCCAACTGTGGAGGTCTTTATATAGAAACTGACAACCTAAGGAGCGTTGAGGATGGCACTTAAATTCACAAAAGTTTGGTTAAACTTCATACATATACCTATAGACATATAAGAAAGTTAATAAGGGACTCCACGTTCGAAGGCTATCATAACTCCAAACTTTCCATTTCAGTTAATTTAAAGTAATCATCATCACCAAAACTATTTAAGTGACACGTTTGCTTATAATTACATGAATTTTGAAATAGTTAATTTTGATAATTTCTCCTTTAAATGTTTATGATCAATAGTAATTTACAAAGGCCAAATATAATCGTTTTACCTAATACATATATACTAATCACTATATAATCCCGTATAAACCGGCATTTATCGCTTCTCCATTAACACATGAAATGAGCTAGTTAAGCTTACAAATATTTCAACTTTTGCGCATTACTTAACTCGTAACACTTGCGTTTATCTAATTAACCGTGAACAGGTGAAGTGGTGGTATAATTGAGAGATTTACACGTTTACCTGAACCACACATCAATTGAGTATTGTTTTTGTTGTTGCAGCCTCATTCAACTAAAACGACGTGGCCGCCCGCAGCTAAGCTACCGGAAAACGCGTCTTGCTTTTGACGAAATTCCGGATGCTCAACAGAATTAATTTCAAGCGATTCGATCAAAATTATTTTCCATTTGCACAGTTAAAAGTGTTTCCATTGAGAGCTTTTCAAATTGGTCGACTGATAACGTCATAAAATCTAGCACTATTAAAAGGTAAAAAACCCCGCATCTTACGGATGCACTTGAACTGAATTCCTCGGCTTGATTGCAGTTTGCGTAATACACGCTTTTAAGAAAATAATAATAAAAAAAAGAACAATAAAATTTTGCACGTGGAAATTTCGTAAGCGTGATGTCTTGTTACAGTTCATGGCGACAATTTAACGTGTATTCGTTAAAAGTAATTAGTACAAAAGTGTGAAATTAGTAATAATTATAGTTGAATGACGACGACGACGATACAGCCTTGGAAATTTACAACTTTTCTCGGTTGAATAAATGCACGTTCTATGGCTTTTCTATATTTTTTGTAGACGTTCATCGCGTCGTCGCATTAGTCTAAAAAACAGACAGTTTCTTTGGATTAAGTCAAATGGAGTCTTTCAGTTAAAAGACAAAAACATTTCGTGAGTTTACATAGCCTTGGAAATAAAAAAAAGAAAGGAAAATTACCTTTTTCTTTCGTTGTTGAATTTACTTTTGCTGAATTCAATTTAAAAAATAAAATCCCTTTTGATCTGATAGGGTTGTCCAAAATTTATAAGATATCTTTGGATTTTTTTTCGTATTAAAATTTCGTTCGTTTCCTCTAAAAATCAGATCTGTTGTAGCAAAACAAATATTTTGTGACAGTCACCACAAAGATAAATTATATAATTGGCACGACCTAATTTTTGTAACCAGTAAGTTATTATATAGATATCAAAGAAATCACTAAAAAGTTCCGCTTTCTTTATGGATGGTTAATTGATATTCATGACCAATAAGTTAAAATTGATTTATAACAAAACTCAGTTATCACTTTCTAACTAGAACATTGCAATGACGTCGTACCGACTTCGATTTTAAAAAAAAAAACTAATTGAACCAATAAGTTATATTTGTCAGGATTCAGAACGTGGGCATTGGTTAGAAAGCTAACCCGTGTTAGTTGGGATGTGTATGTGTTTTTGAGTGTGGTGTCCACACACCAGGGCTATGGCCTGTTCAACATACACGTACCAATTGAGTCGATAATTACAATTATTCGCCGATTACAAACGCTCAATTTACCGCACTTAACGCGCACAGTATGTGTAAGTATTTGATGAATGGATTAGTTTGCGGTTGATACCCTAGGGCGTCTGAAAAACGTAGACCACACCTATTGATCATCTTCTAGGCTTATGAGCTCATAAGTTCAAGCCAGACCCTCTTATATAGTATAATGTTGGCCCTCAATCCTCCCTACCATTTTCATGTAGTTCTTCCAGGTGATGTGACCCAAGGAATCTGTAACGCTTTCTGGGGAGAGCCGAACAGTAAAAAGTTTTATGTAGGGAACAAAACAACCGTCAATATTATATTATAATTCTTTATTCCGAATAACTAAATCTAAGTAATCCTAAGCCGAAGTTAACAGAACCGATTCCAGTACAGAAGTGTCTCGTGGAGAGATATTAACTGTCGATCCCTGATATTATCACTAACACTTATATGTACAGTATTATGTATATATTATAAGAGAATATTGCTGTTCTAATCTAATACATAACATCTTCCCCTTTTTATAGTTTTATAATTCAGTATTCTTTCAATAATAACCAATATATGTTTCAATAATTATAACTAATAATCCAATCAATTTCAGTTATCAATAAATTTCATGATAATTTTAAAATATTATCCGTTCTAATCAAATGTGAATCTATCTATAAGTTTTCTTTCCCTATTACTTCTTCTTAATTCAGTTGAACCATCTTCTATATTTATTTCTTTATTTTCTTTATTGTTCTTACTAGTAGTAGGTGGTTTTTCTTTTGCACTATTGTTTTTGCTTACATTGTGATCAGAACCTAATTTAGCTTTTTGCTTATTTTTAAAATTTGGCTCTTATAACATACTTGGATGGTACTTATCTTCTAGAGTCGAATAACGTATTTGATCGATGTGTACAAATTTAATATTATTATCAACATTTATTAAATATGTTAATGGACTTATAACTTCAACAATTTTTGCTGGGCGCTACTTTGCTATATCCTTATAGTGGAGCTTATACAATATCTTTTCCCCTTTTTTAAAAGTGTATCTCCTATTTTTTGAATTATTATTAATTTTTTCTTTAAAAACTTTCTTACATGGGTCTTTGTTATTTAATTTTGCATAATTGTATGTCTGATTATTATCTAAATTAAATTTGACAGTTTTTCTTAAGGAATTTAATACTGTTTTTCGTGTGTAAGAGAAAATCATACTTGCTGGACTTTTCTTAGTGACTGTAGAAGGAGTGTTGTTATATATCGTTAAAATATAATCCAACTTGGCATTTATGTCTAATTTTCTCAGCTTTAAGTCACAAAAATATTTTCGCACACCAGATTTTATTGTTTGTACTCCTCTCTCCGCCAGACCATTACTTTGGGAATGGTATACAGGGGACTTGAAAACCTTTATGTTTCGTTGTTTAGTGAACGCGATAAACTCATTTGAATTGAATGGTGGATCATTGTCTGACACAATTTCGTCCGGCAATCCGAAATATCTGAAAAATGACATCAAATAGGTACATAAATCACTCGCATCAGCCTTTGTACAAATCTTAACCTCGATATATTTACTTTATGCTTCAACTATAATGAGGAAATATTTGCTTTCAAAATTAAAAAAATCAAGGTGAATTCGTTGGAAGGGATGGTCACAAACAATCTACTTGCTTGTTAAAATTTCTTTTTTTATATTTTGTGTGACTTGACAGACATGACATTTTTTTACAAGTTCTTCTATGTCTTTATCAAACCCAACCCACCATACTGAGCTCTTCGTCCTACCATTTTTATTCGAACAACGCCATCATGATTTTGATGTAATACTTCTAAGACTTCCTGAACTAATGTAGAAGGAATAACTATTCTATCTCGATAACAAAGGAATTCATCCTCACTTGACAGATTTTTCCTTATTTTGAAATATGGTTTTAATTTATCCTTTATTTCATTTGACTTGACATAGCACTTCATTTTTTTCTAAACAAATTTTAATTTTACCGTTATTGATTATTGAACTACTATTTTCCGACAACGCACAAATATTTTCAACACCAGTTTCTTCTGGCAACGGTAATCTACATATATAGGGCATCGGCAGGAGCCATTTGTTTTGCAGGTCTGTACTTAAATTCATACTCATATATTGATAACACAACAGCCCACCGTTATAATCTAGAAGCCGAAATGTCCCTTTTTGAGGATTAAAAATCTCTCTAAGAGCTTGATTATTACTGCAAAGTGTGAATTTATGCCCGTATATATATTTGTGAAAACGTTTTACACCGAAAACAATTTGCTAAGGCTTCGCGATGAATTTGAGAGTTGTTTTTTTTTGGCTGGTGAAAGAGTACTAGAAGCGAAACGTACTGGTCTTTCAATGCCATTGACTAGATGACAAACAACAACAGCACCTACTCCATATGGGCTAGCATCACAAGATAATACTATAGGCTTCTTGGGATCATAAATTTCTAGTATATTGTTTTTTTTTAATTAATTAATTCGAATTTTCAAAACACTTTTGCGCTTGATCTGTCCAAGAAAATTGAATATTCCTTTGTAAGAGTTTATACATATCTTTAAGTTCTATGGACAAGTTTGGTATAAAGCTACCATAATAATTTATAAGTCCTAGATAAGACTGCAATTCGCTTAAATTTTTTGGTGATGGTGCTTCCAAAATAGCTTTAACCTTGTCTGCATTTGGACGTATCCCTAGACTAGAAATTGTATGACCTAGGTAATGCACACTGTCTTCAAAAAATTTGCATTTTTTCTAAATTTATCTTCACATTGTATTCGTTTAGTCTGGCTAACGATAAAATGATTCCTCGGAATATAGCATCATCAACAAGTTGCATCCTATGTAGATGACCTCTGAGAAATGAGTGTCCAGTGAGAATTGACACTAGGATTCTCAGGATTGGGTTGTTAACCGTCCTACACATACGAACGTACGGCCGGTATATTATCGCCCGAACACAACAAGCCGTATCCTGTACGTTCAGTTAGGAATAAACTATACCCGAAACCCATAAAACGTTCGTAATACGTTCGTATACTTCAAGTTTGCTCTTGCATCCTGTATTTCGAGGTCAGTCGAACCTAACGGATGTGTTCGGGTATTTTCGTCTCTCCAATACAAGTTACGTCACTAGTCAGAGTGGTACTCAACGCAAGTGGCGCAGTTTTTATAACAATATTATTACGTTGCGTGTTTTTTAGTGAACTTTATGAGAATGTGCGACTATTTATTAGTAACTTTTTTATTCCGTTTATGTACTTAGTGTTTTATCAAAAACTGATTTTTTTTTTGTGTTCCAATATGTCAAGTGAGAGTGAATATGAAAATATTAGCACCTCCGGAAGTGACACCCCAATAAGTGGGGATTTTTCTATTTCATAAGATGAACAAGAAGGCGAAGTAGAAGACGTTCCTACAAGTGCTCAGGAGTGGATGGATATAGATTCTGAATGAGATGTTTTGCAACCACCATTTCAATTTACATCGACATCTGGATTTCCTGAAGCAGTAAATAATTGTAAAGATGAATATGAATTCTTGAACTACTTTTTGGATGAAGAACTGATGCAACTGATAGTGGATCAAAAAAATATATTTGCTGAGCAATCTATCAACACTTATAAGTTCGTGGCATCTAACAACAATCAAAGAAATGAGAATATTTTTAGCAATCATTTTACTGCAAAGTGTGGTAAAAAAAGCAAAAGAGAAGATGTACTGGTCCAAAAGTCCAAAAGTTTCAGACTCTATTTTTTACACGCACCCTTTCATTCAGGCGGTTTTTATTACTAATGAAAATTTTTGCATTTTAGCAATAATGCTGAAAACAACGAATCAACCCAACCCAATCCCAAACTGAACAAAATATGGCTTGTGTTTCAATACTTACAAAAAAAAAAAAAATCAACAAGGGTATACCCCCGATAGAAATGTGACCATAGTAGACGAATATTTGATGTTATACAAAGGACGTCTAGGATGGATACATGCCACTCAAAAGATCAAGATTCGACGTGAAGACATACATGTTATGTGAGGCCACCTCAGGATATATATGGTCCACAATTGTTTATACAGGAAAAATACTCTTTTTGAGCGGAGCTACAAATTTCTTCCAGTCTCCTCCCAAGTTGTTATGTCACTAATGAGACTATTACTCAATAAGGGTTACTGCCTAACAACAGACAATTTTTTCTTCTCACCAGAATTAGCGGGGTTGTTAGTTACAAATAGAATTGATACATATGGAACTCTAAGATTAAGAGGAAAAGGAATACCCAAAACTATTGTTTTTCCTAAGAAGGTTGCTCGTGGATACACCAAAGCCTATAAAAAGGAAAAATCATAGTGATGAGGTGGAGCGATAAAAAAAATGTGTATTTTATCTCCACTGTCCATAGCTGCACGATGGTGCAAACTGAATCGGGTAGACAATGCCCGACTGTGGCAAACGATTATAATTTCACGATGGGGTTGACCACAATTTGGCGATTCGCCTTGTTACCAGAAAACAAGGGAAAAAATATTACAAAAAATGTTTTTCCATTTATTGGAAAAAGGACTCTGGAATGCATTTGTGTTGTATAAAAATGGGAGGTGTTTCAAATAATTCTAAATTTAGAGAAAAGGTAATCTCTCAATATTTAGAAAATTACCATGCAGCAGAGTTTTCATCCAAACGGGGAAGACCATCAAGCAACTCAAACCCTTTACGTCTAACTGATAGACATTTTATTGATGTAATTCCCCCTACCGCAGGCAAACTGAATGCTGTCCTGACTGTGATGTGGGGCTTTGCATCCCTTGTTTCAAAATTTATCATACAAACAAATATTTTTAGTGTAATAAAATAAAAATGAGTACTAAAATGTATGGTTTTATTATGAATAAATATCCTTGTAGCAGTCCATAGCAATCAGTGAACTCCCACTCTTTTTTGTAATTGGTGTTTATGAGAAAGGAATTTGTAAAAAGCCATAAATCTCGAGCCTCTTCATAATTAGGAGTTCATCTTGAAAGTGTAATGGAAAAATGGCTTAAGGAATTGTGTTCTTTTTGAACACCAACAATCGCTGGTTACCTCATTTGCAGAATGTATCGAGATTATGTTGATTGATATGTTACATTCAATATAAAATATATTAAGGTAAAATATGCAATAGAATTTTATTACAAAAATTATTTGGCGAAATCTTATGTTGAGAACCTCTGACTCACAACGAATACAAAAAACGGTCATAAATGAGTACTGATATTTCAAAATCTAATGAAAAAATCCGATGTTTTTTTACCCACTTTTTATTAATAACCCAAAGGTAGGACGAGTTCTAATAGATTTTTCGTTAAATTTGGTTTAGGTATACCCCAGAGATGCAGTTCTACCCGAAGGGTCATTTAACCAAAGACGACTCTGTTGGCATGCGGCCCAAGCTGAAATGTTAGAGGCAAGGTGTATTGTGTAGTCCCGATTGTGGAGAGGGATGTTTCCATTCCGAGGCTGCACCAAGACCAGCAAGTTCGTTTGCCTTTTCATTTTCGCTAATATCGCTGTGACCTGACCCATATCATGAATATTATGAGTACCCTTAGTTACACCTATAAAGAGATTTCGTGGTGGTTTTACACTCCAATACCAGTTTGGAGATTATAAAGAGCTTTGGCTAAGCCTTGACAGCCGCTTGGCATATGATGGCAACCTCCTGAGACGAGGAGATACCTTCTCGCTTTAATGATTGCCTTGAATTCTGTTTGGAAATCCATGATGTGATTTCCAATATGGAAGCCACTTCCACATGAGGCTCCTCGTAGAAAAAGTCTGCCCCGGTGCTTTTTTCCGATTTGGGTACATCTGCTTAGAAAATAGGGTTTGTCAATGACTGCAGCACAAAGTGTGATTCCGATTTTGCCGTAGATGGGATTTTTGCTTTGAAATTACGTTTGAGCATAGTCTCGAGGAGATGATCGCAGTCCTTATCGATGTCAGGTGCGATTGACTGTACAAAATTCAAAGACGAATTCATTTGAAACTCTTGTTCCAGGATGAATCCAGCTCTGATTAACCCTTTCCCAGGCTGTGGGAAGTATATTTCCCACTTCACAGAATGCCCGATATTGGTAATACCAAATAATATTTTACTCTTACCGTTGGTGCTGACCTCTAGTAGAAAGTAGCAAAAACATTGTTTATATATCATTCAAAAAGAAACTCACCACAGTTTCTGAGTTTTTTTTATTAGTCACATAAAGTCAAATCCCAAATATTTTTTGTGTGTTTTGTGACTTTTTTAGTATTTTTTATTTAAAAAGCAATAGAAACGTTAATAATAAGAATTCAATAGTTATAGTCGTCATAATTCATACTTCTAGTGACAAAATTTTATATTATCAAGTGAGTAGTTATTTTGTTGTGACAAATATTTGATGTTTACCAGGTGGGAAGTATACTTCCCTCTGCTCATACAATGTTTATCAAGTGGGAAGAATATTTCCCGCTGCCTTTATAAGAACAGAAAATTAGTTGTTACATATTTGAAACTTTATTGATCTTACTTCGATGAAATAAGTACATCGTTTTCTGATGCTATTATTATTATTTATTATTATTTATTATTTTATTATTCATGAAAAGTACACAAGATTTCACAATCTTTTTAGCACAAAATCTTTTGGGAATACTTTTCGGTACATTTTATAAAACTAAATAAAAATATCCCAACTATACAAAAACTAAAGTAAAATTAAAAATTGATAATTAAAAATTAAAATCTAAAGTAAAAATCTACTGAAATTAAGCAAAAATTTGGAAATAAACATAAAATAAACAGAAAAAGTATAAGTATTGCTAAAAAAAAAAAAACAAGCAAAAATAAACCAAGAAACTAAAGATTAAAAATTAAATAAAAAGAAAATTAAGAAATTATTGCCAAAGTACACGAAATACAAGAAAATATTAAGCATAACTGAAAATAATTGAAAATTGAAAATTATAAAATTATAGGAATGGTAAAATTATAAAAATTGTAAAAAATCTGAAAGTGAGCTACGCCGTGAGAACAAGAGAATAAGAGAATAGGAAAATAGATAAATAGAAAAATAGAAAAAGGGGAGGATTAATTAAAAGTGTGGATCCTGATTAGATCCTTAAATGCACCGACAGATCGCGCGTTTTGATGACTAGGGGGAAGACTATTCCAGAGACGGGATAATTGGACTGGATAAGAGGCCTCCATAACTAATTTGTGAAAACGAGGTATTATCACATTCCGATTGCGTTCCGAAGCTGTGTACTGGAAAAATTCACGTAAATAATACGGTTTGTTTGTACGTAATAAGCTATAAAAGGGAATCAGTCCTTTCTGCTTAAGATAATCTCGTATTGAGCAACCTAGTAATTTTGTGCGGTAAGGTGAAACATGGTCTAACCTACGAAGTCCATAAATGAAGCGGATACAATCGTTAAAGGCAACTTCCATCTTGCGAAGACAGACGCTATCGAGTTTAGGATATATCAAACTGCCAAAGGTAAAGTATGGTAGAATTAAGGTTTTAACCAGGTTTGAGCGGATTTCGAGCGATAATGAGTCAGCAGAGAGCCAGAGCCTACGAAGTACAGCATAAACCTTACCAATAATTAATTTTGTATTATCGCAGCATTTCATATGTTGGTTCAAAACAATGCCTAGATTTTGAACTTTAGGCAGCAAATCCAAGATTGTACCATCCAAGACCACAATAGGTAAATCGTGCGGGTCAAAAGTGCCATTATGGATTACAATACACTGGGACTTGTCAGGGTTTAACTTTAGGCCATTAGCTTTGGACCAGATATTGATTCTCTCTAGATCGTCATTAATGCGAGCAATACAGTCCTCAAGCAAACCAACAGGTAAACTAAATAACAAAGGGCCCAGTATTGAGCCCTGAGGAACGCCAGACAGAAGAGGGAGGGAACAGGAAGTATTAGAATCCACTTTTACCACTTGCCTTCGAGCAGACAGAAAGTCCCGGATAAGAGCGACTGCTGAGGGACTGAGATCAAAGCAGCAATTGAGTTTTCGAAGCAAGATGCCAAGATCAACGCTGTCAAAAGCTTTCGAAAAATCGAGCAATGCCAAGGTAACCAAGTTGTCTTGGTCTACGGCAGCTCTGATATTAGTGGATACTCGCAGTATTGCGGTTTCGCAGCTGTGGTCACGCCGAAAACCAGACTGCCATTTGCTTAGGAGCTCTCTCGAGTCTAGGTGCTCAACTAATTGCCTATTCATTAGCTTTTCCAGAACTTTCGATAAAAAGCATAGAATGCTTATAGGTCTGAAATCAGAAGGAGACTGAGGAAACGATATTTTGGGTGTTGGCAAGACAGTTGCTGTTTTCCAACCGCTGGGAAAAGTCGAAGTCATAAGACACGTGTTTACGATATGGAGGGATTTAAAAAAATTATTGAAAATATGCACTACAATGACAATAATAAAAATTTATCGCGAAGTGACATTTATCATAATAAATTACATAAAGTTCGACCCATATTAGATTTTCTAAATACTAACATTGTACAATCATATACTCCTTCATCATATCTGGTTGTAAATGAACCTATGATCCCCTTCAAAGGAAGGTCAAGTTTAAAGCAATATATGCCAATGAAACCTGTAAAGCGGTGTTATAAACGGTGCTGTCTGGCTGACTCGAGAACTACCTAGCTACATTTTGAATTTTTCTATTTACACATGTAAAAATGTGGTGCCATTAAAAATGTCTCTTGGTGTAAGGGTAGTACTTGAGTTAACAAGAAATGTAACTACAGGAAGTATTGTTGCTTTTGACAATTTTTTCACCTGTATGAGCCTCATTGAAAAATTAGCTGAAAAAGGAATATTTTCATGTGGTACAGTAAGAGGAACTAGTAGAGGCTTACCAAAATTTATGAAGAAAGATCCTAAGGTTGAAAAAACATTATCGCGAGGAAATTACCTGTATGAAACCAAAGGTAAGGCAGCTGCTACTAACTGGATGGATAATAAGGCTGTTGGTATGCTGTCCACTGTACATAGTCCTCTAGACCTTGCGACAGTTACTGGAAGAAATAAAGATGGTTCTAAAACAGAAGTTTTGTGTCCAAAAGTTGTCTCAATATATGTATAATAAAATAATGGGTCAAGTGGATAATTTTGACCAATTTCGAGAGAGGTATGGTCGATAAAATGGTGGCATTGTAAATAGTTTCATAATGTGCAAGCATTCCAAAAGGGCTACAAATACAAGGTTTGATCAATTATCATTTCGATTACGATTGGCCAGACAGCTTATTGGGGGATATAGTAGTCGAAAACGCCGAGGTCGTCCAGCCATTAATTATTTAAAGCATATGCCTGATCCAGTCCGGACGACATAAGAATATCAGAAGCTGGTAAGCACATACCACTTCAAAATAAAAATTATCGGAGGTGCATATTATGTAGTAAAAAAAATGAAGAGAAAAGAACCCGATATACACATTCTGCGATGTGCCATTATGCATAAACCCATGCTTTCCTAAAGTTCATGGAAAGTAGGAACATTAATCTTATATTACAATAAATGTTTATTTCTATTATTTTTTTACTAATAAATGAATTTGAAGTATTACAATAAAAAATTGTTATATTTTTTAGTAAATCAATAAGGTCGTGGGATGTATTTATCCCACCTCAAGTATCTCTTAATCACAATATATTTTTTAATTTTTTTTTCTACATAGAATTACTCAATATTATTGAAAACAATACACAATACAAATATATATCATATTCATATTGGAATTAATTCGCCTGATGTAAATTTATAAGGGGTGTATGTTGAGGATAACCTTGAGAGCCTTTGTGCTAATTGACTTGAGTTCGCTACTTATAATAAGGAGACGCAGTCTTTGAAAACTTTTCCAATATCTTACGATTAGCAAAATCCATTGCTTTCCATCACACTACAGAGCCGTAGGTTAGCATGGGTCAGATAATGCTATTGTTCATAACATCATCCGCGGTTTGAGACCCCATTTTTTTTTCTATAATTCTGCAACATAGTCTCTAATTTGTTCGTCGCTTAAGTACTATTAATGAAGAATTTTCTTCTTGCAATGAAATGTCTCATCTAAAACGAAAATAACGCAAATAAATAAATCGTCGCTGACTAGAGTGGAGTGCAGACGTGTTCTTTGACAATGGCTAGTAATAATCGATGTGCAAAGTGCGATGATCTTCTTTCCGATATGAAAAGTGTTCAATGCGGTATTTGTAATAATTATTACCATAAAAGATGTTCTAGTGCTTCTGACGGTCTGTTAAAATGCTTAGAACAACATTCGACTGTTTTTTGGAAGTGCTCTGTATGTATTAACTTATCTCTTGGTGAATTTATGACTCGGTTCTTAATGTTATCGAACGAGTTAGAGTCTTTAAAAAATGAGTTCTCTCGTGAATTTGGTGCGATTAAGAATATGATTTCTAAAGAAAAAAATTGTAATTCTCGCCCATTTGAAGACAATAATAATAAAGTTGCTAATCCAACATTAAATAAAATGCTCTGCTTTTAATATTGATTGTTCTCAAGTAAATGGTGATAGTAATGATGTAGTAAATTTTGCCACTTCGCATATGGTCAATGACCCTTCTCAATTGAATGCAACGTCATTTGTTGATAATGATAAGCGCTCCAGCTGGATTACTGTTCAACGAAAGAAAAATCGACATAAAAAAATTATTGGGAATAATATTGCTGCTGATGACCTCTCAGCTGTAAGCAAATTTAAGTTCTTGCATCTGTCACGTTTACATCCGGATACCACTTCTGATAAAATTATATCTTTCGTTTCCGTCAAGACATGAGTTTCATCTGATCTGTTCATTTGTTTTCCTCTTTGGAAAAAGGATGCTGACTTGTCTTCATTTCGATTTAAGACGTTCAAATTGGGAGTTCCAGAGTATTTAATATCAAAATTATAGATTGCCGACATCTGGCCATCAGGGGTTTATGTCAGAAAATTTTCCAACGTTTCAAAAAACGATGTAATATCAGGGAATGTAGCCCAGTCTCCGGCTCACACTCAAGTTCATCCACAATTGCAACCTCAGGCCCAAACTCATGTTCAAACTTAAAGACAAATTCAAACTTAAACTATAAGATGCTGAACATTTATTATCAAAATGTACGTGGTTTGAGAACGAAAGTTCATGATTTTTCACTTGCTGTTATTGAAAACGACTATGATATTATTGTGCTCACTGAAACCTGGCTTAATGATCGTATCTTTAGTGGCGAACTTTTCGATGAGAGACAATATATTATTTACCGCAAAGATCGCTGTCCTTTGTCGACAGGTCTTACAAGAGGAGGAGAAGTACTAGTTGCCGTTCGTACCTCTTTTGTGAGCGAGATGATTCATCTGCATAATGACTCTGCTGAAATCGAACAACTATGCGTACGAGTATCATCTTGTTTTAATTCTATCTCCGTGGATATTTGCGTAAGTTATATCCCACCTTCTTCTTCAATGGAACTATATAAGAGTCATGTAAATAATGTTTTGTCACTATTTGAGAAGTATGACGATGATAATTTTTTATGTTATTGTGGTGATTTTAATTTGCCTAATATTAACTGTCAATGGAATGTAGAGGAATCTATGTTAATTCCAAAGGATGTCACATCTGAAATAGAATATTTCGTGGTAGATAATTTGGTAGGCATAGATTTAATTCAACCGAATTTTGTAACAAATATATTTGGTAAATTGTTAGATCTAATATTTATAAGTAATGATTTAAAATTTGAAGTTTATGAAATAAGTACTCCTTTAACGCCTATTGATTTTCATCATAAAGCTGTTAATCTTTCTATCTCTGTTTACGAATTTTATTCTCACTGTAACGAAGTGGACATCTTTGAGTATAATTTTGATAAGGCAGATTACCATAATCTTAATAACTATTTTTCAAATTATGAGTGGAATTTGATACACTCTGATGATTTACATCAAATGTGTAGCAGGTTCCTAGAAGTTATTCATAAAGGTCTCAAAATTCATGTTCCTATTAAGAAAATTTCATCCAATAAACATCCAAAATGGTTTAATAAAAGTCTTATAAAACTTAAAAATGCAAAAAATAAGGCACATAAAACTTTACAAAAGTCTGGTGATCTTTCCGATAGAATAAAATACTGTCAGCTTAGACGTGAATATAACTTCTTACTTAGATTTATGTATAACCAATACGTTTCGTCTATGGAATGCAGTATTAAATCAAATAGCAAGGCATTTTGGTCATTTATAAATACAAAACGTAATTCTATAGGTCTTCCTAAAATGTTGCAATATGACAACAAAAAGTCCTTTAATTTAGAATCTAGTTGTGATCTGTTTGCTGATTATTTTGAATCCGTGTACAGTAATGATTCTGCTTATCTTAATGTTACTGATTTTACGCCTCCGTCTTCTCTTGACATCGGTGCAATCTCTTTATCTACCAGCGAAGTACTGCAGTGCTTAAGGAATTTGAAACCTAGTACAAAGTGTGACACTGATTTTTTATGTACTTCTCTAATGAAAAAATGCGCTGATACCTTGGCACATTCTTTAACTTCAATTTTCAATTTATCCTTACAATCAGGGACTTTTTTTTAGATACACCAATATTTAAATCGGGGCAAAAAGATGACATAAAAAATTATAGAGGTGTCTCTGTTATGAAGACAATTCCTAAAATTCTTGATTCGTTGATTAACTGTAAAGTTGCACTTTTAACTAAAGAAATTATTGCATTTGAACAGCATGGATTTATTTCTGGACGATCATGTGCAACTAATTTAACTTCCTTTTCACATAATGCTATCAATGCTATGGAAGAGTCATTTCAAGTTGATGTTATTTACATGGATTTCTCTAAAGCATTTGATAGGATTAATATTTCTGTTCTATTATATAAACTTAGTATACTTGGATTTCACTCATCTTTTTTTAAATGGATAGAATCCTATCTGACTGATCGTAAACAATATGTCAAAATTGGTCGGATTCTCTCCAGAGAGATTAACGCTAATTCAGGAGTTCCGCAGGGTAGCCACTTAGGTCCTCTGCTCTTCTTGCTTTTTATTAATGATATAGTCGTAAGTTTCAAATCTAGTAAATGCTTGATGTTTGCTGACGACTTGAAATTGTTTTTAAAAGTCAGTTCTGTTGATGATTGCGCACTCCTTCAACGTGATCTTAATAGTATTTCTGATTGATGCTTTTTGAACAACTTTCACTTAAATATTGGTAAATGTAAAACTATGTCATTTTATCGTTTATCCAACCCAATAGTTTTTGATTATCTTATAAATGGCAGTACTCTTCCTCGGGTTTTTGAAATCAATGACTTGGGAGTTATACATGACACTAAATTGAGTTACATTCCTCACGTTGAGTTTATAGTTTGTAAAGCTCGTAAATGTCTAGTATTCCTTAAGCGTAATTCTAAAGACTTCAGAGATGTTCAGACTCTTAAAGTGCTCTACTTCACTCTCGTGAGGTCTATTTTAGAATATGCATGTGTCGTTTGGTGTCCTTATTACAAGGTTCATATGTACCGTCTTGAATCTATACAGAAGTTTCACTCGATTTGCGCTTTACAAATGCAACTACCGATATGATAATTTACCTTCATATTCTATAAGATGTTTACTGTTGGGTTTACCTCAATTGGAACTGCGACGGGAGGTTAACTGTGCGATATTTGTTAAAGATATTTTGCATTACAGAATTAACTCGCCCGAATTATTATCATTAATTAGTATATATGCTCCGGAAAGGCCAATTCAATCTAGGTGCTTGCTATACACTCCTCATCATAGAACAAATTATGGTAATCACGAGCCTATTACCAATTGTTCCTCAATTTTTAATAAATTTTCGTCCATTATAGATATTACTATGCCAAGAGATAATTTTAAAAGCTGTATTTTCGATAATTATAGAAATGTTAACTCTTCTTGAATTAATTAATAGATTAAGTGCTTGTCTGTAAGATAGTGTAATCGGTAGACAAAATGAAATAAATAAAATAAATAAATAAATAAAAAGCATGTGTATAGAGATTCCATAATAAAACAGCCATCTTTAGCAATTGCTAGAAACAGATTGATTTAATTCGAGTTGCACACTGTTAGCAATTTTGGGTTGGTTGATTTTTTTTTCACAACTAAAAATGTAGTTTTTCATATTATGTGATTTATATTCTTGAAGATAATGGATAGCAATAACATTTTCTTTTTTAAGAAACTGGCTTTCTCCCAATTTACTTACATATATGCCCAGACTTACATAATAACATCTTCATCTTCACCGCTTCATCCAAAATGAACGGGGAGGATGCTTTTAGAAAAGCACGGCTATGAAATCAAAAAATATATAAAAATCACATGAAGAGTAGTCAAATAGGGTCGGAAGTGTGAAAAGTTATTATGCAATGATTGCTGAAACCACCTTATGAAAATAATCTGCGCAAACAGTTTGTAAGCTGTGACGGTACGGCGGCAGGTATTATTGGTAATCTCTCATCTATAGTTATCTATCATAGTCGCATAGCGTCGTCGTCGTCGTCGGCATAGATTTTCATTTCATAGAAGACATTTCACTAGACTATGCTGTGTTTGCTTCATAGCTGTGAATTTAAATTCCATTTTGTTTTAACATCAAACATTATGCGGTCGCCGGTTTGAGTATAGGTCTTATGTCAACCTCACATTCATGATAAGTGCTTTTAGTTTCATTAGAGGGTATGCACTTCACATTAACACTTACCTCCAATAATCATAAATAATTTTTATAGACTTTCTTATATAGATAGAAACCCTTCGGTAGTTAAATTTGCACATGTTGTACAATTAATAGATATTAAAATGCTACTTCACCTTATACTCTAGCTTATATTTTGAGATGTATTCCGTAACCTTGCATGCTGTCAGAAAATAAAGTTTGATGTTATGTGTGAATCTTGCAGGAAATTCGCAATAGCTAACTCTTTCTCTTCCTTGTAATTAATTACAGTGGATTTATTGTAATTAATTACGTTATCCGAACAGATCTTGTAAATATAAATATCCATCTTCCTTCCCATAATTGTGAGATGTCTTGTTTGACTTTTTCAGTGAGAGTTTATAATGCAAGGTGTCCAAGGAAATGTGTATATTCAATTGTACATAAAAAAAAGTGCTCATTCTAAGAGTTGTGTCTTATGCAAAATAAAAATAAATAAATATAATAAAACAAGCCTTGATAAAATATGTTCAGAAAACTTTTAAAATACACAAAAAAGTTTCGTTATAAAAAAAGGCATGCTACAAGTTGATTCAAAAGTTTAGGCATCCGTAACTACGTCTAACTGGCAATTTTTAAGAATTAATCTAAGTTGTAGCATTCCTTGTTTTACAACGAAATCTGAATTAAACTTTTTTTCACTTTATTTTTAACTTTTTAAGTTTTTTCAACTTTTTTAACTTTTTTTTAATTTTTTTTTAACATCTTTTAACTTTTTAACCTTTTTTAAATTTTGTTTGAATTTTTTTAACTTTTTTCAACAGGTTTAACTTTTTGTTAACTTTTTTAACTCTTTTCTTTTCTTAACTTTTTTACCTTTTTTAATTTTAACTTTAACTCGACTCTCGACTCACCACTTTCGGCTCACCATTGTCAGCTCTCGACTTATATCACACTCGGGCTAAATTGGACAACCCCAAGGGTGGTAGTTACTACCTCCACCCCAAAACCCCAAAAACGTAAGAAAATTTTACTCCATCACTCATTCTAAATCAAAACACCCCATGTAAATCCATCTACGTTTACTACCCTAAAACCCTTTGGTACGAACGGCACTCTCAGCTGCTCAGGTGCTCGACACAAAGCTTTTTAGTCAGGGGTTTGTGAGTTGATAAAAGTTATTTAAAAAAGGATAATAAGAAGAATATCCAGAAAATGTATTTTTTTCCATAACTAAGATTACTTTCTGACTTCGCCTAACAACTTGGAAATGGCCGTCACTTTTTCACAAATTTCGCAGCAGTAATGTTGACAAACTTGTTGAGCACTTTAACCCATCTCTGCGGCATTTACAGGGTGCACCAACTTGGTTTTACATCAACATAAACTCAACATCAAGAGCTCGGGAGGGAGAGATCCATGGTATCTTGCACTGAAACAAGCATTAATGGTAATTTTTCCCACTCTCAAGATTTCAGATCTTTTGAGCCAGATTTTATGAAGTCCTATACTCCAAAATTGGCTCTTGATTATAGATTATATAGACGGTCAATTAATTTCTGAATTTGTTTTACCGTCGTATAAAGCTATGAAAAACTATCACTGATGACACTCAGTAGAGGCAGATATATTTTTTATACTGAAATAATTCTATAAAATTGCTCAGGGTTTTTCTCAATAATAGAAATAAAGTTCATTTTTGCCATGTTATAATCCGCTGATGTTGTTTCGCATCTGGAAGAAGCATGACAATTTATTTGTGTGTTAAGCTTTTTGCACAATTAATTTGATCAGATGGTCGGCCTTTCTGCGGTTTTAAGAGAAACTGTTCAATTGATTTCGGCCCAGCGTAGGTAAAGAGCAAAACATATCGCCGGTGATACTTTCAAACCGCGAGACTTGCAATATCATAACTGCGTAACTGAATAGAGTAGGAAAATTATAATTTCGTAGTTAATATGGTAACGTAGCTAAGAAACTAAAACTTGTCTTATCTTTAGGCCAGAAACTGACAGTACTTTGGTACTTGTCTTTTAATTTTCTCTGCTCATATGCAGTAGACTCGTATATTTGTACGGGTCTCGAAAGAGTAAAAACTCATTACCACTTTCCACTTGCTTTTATTAATTTTCTCATGGAAATCAATTCAAGTTCCAATTCAATAGCGGAGCTGTATAATAGTGGACTTTTTCTTTCAGTATTTTATCAAGAATATCCTCAAATCTGAGCCAGATAACTCAATTTTGCTCAAAAGCTTTTCTGTAGATCCTGAAATTCTCTTTAAGAAAGACAAGAAGGACAAAATTGTGCAATTTCTCTGAGTTCATGAAATACTCTCAAAGCATCTTCATGAGATAAAAAAAACCCACTTTACCGTGCTTAAATCAGTCCGGTTCCTAATCAGCTACCGAATTATCGCCTGGCAAATTAATTTCATGTGGTTCGTTAATAAATTAAACTTGCTCGTATAAAAATTACAGCCGTAAAAAAACCTGGCCTGGTGGTAACAACAAGGAAATTGTTTGGGAATAGTGAATTTATATTGCCCGATGTTTATAAAAACAGATGAAAAAACAAAAATCGAACCAAAATCATTTTGAAAACTGCTTTTTTACCTGTGGAATAAAGTGCGGACAGGTAACCGCAACCATTCTCACCAGCCAGATGGGCTGCATAACTATTGAGATACTGTAAGGAAAGGCATAAAAAAAAATAGCTTTTTTTTCTTTAATATTATTAAGCCAAGCTCAGGGGATACCCTATGATGCAAAGCACAGCATAGCAGGAAGGAGATAGCGAAAGGATTAGGGGATATGAGGAGAGTGGCGGAGGTGCTGATGTATGTCGCCCTTAAACTTCCGCAGATTGCATGCCGGAGGAAAAACAAAAGATGGTGTACTGTTCCAAATTCGCACTGTTCGGGATAAAAACAGCATCACGGAATTTTACTGTACGGCCGAAAGTAATTTGAAGGGTTAAAGGATGTGCGCGGTTTGCAGCGCGAGTATTTCGTGCAGGAATCATTCTACAAGGGATTAGACTAGATATTTCATCAGAACTTTGACTATGCATATAGCGATAAAGGAGCGAAAGGCATTCAACATTGCGGCGGTGCTCATGTGAGTCGATATGACAAGTTATTGCCAAATCGCCAATGAGCTTGAACGCTCTCTTTTGGACAATATCCAGCCGCGGCCCATATATGGGAGTTGTATTCCATTCTAGGTCTAATGTAGGACTTGTAGAGGAGCGTTAGATTTGACGGGCTGCAATATTTCTTACACCTTTTCAGAAATCCAAGACATTTTGATGCTTCTTTGGCAACAGAGAAGATGTGATCTGTCCAGTCTAACTTACTGGAAATATTAATGCCAAGAATGCTAAGTGAGAGTGAATCAGATATTAATGCTCCATGAAAAGAAACGGGAGTGGCTAAGTTATGGTCTCGTTTTATTGAGATGAGACAGCTTTGGGACTTAGATGCACTGAATTCGATTTGCCGCAAGCTAGGATATTGTTAAGATCGTTATTCAATGCAATCTCGTTTAACACGTACGGCTTCCCCCTGGATTCCGCAAGAGTGTCAAAGGAGTAAGCGAAATCAAGAGTACTGTCATCTGCAAAACTATGGCTGGGATTGAAAGTAAGGGAAAGCAGATCATTAATGAAAATTAAAAATAGAGTTGGAGAGATAACAGAGCCTTGAGGCACATCGGTATTTATGGGATGAGGTTTAGATGTAACGCCATCTAATACAGCACGTGTTTGGCAACTAGATAGGAAACTTTCAATCCGTAATAGAAGAGGAGGGAAGAGACCAAGGTGCTTTAAGTTTGGTTAAAAGGGCTGGATGCCAGACTCTATCAAAGGCCTTTGAAATATCTAGGGCAACGATTTTAGACTCACCAAAATTGTGAACACTACGGTTCCGTAGGAAAGATCAGCAAGTCTCCAGATGAGCGTCCAGCTCGGAAGCCATATTGGCGATCGTTGATGAGATGATTAGTTTCTAGATTCTTCATTAATTTTGAGTTAATGATAGATTCAAAAATCTTTGAAAGAATCGAAGTGATCGCAATTGGTCGATAATTTGAGGGATCGCTACCCTCTCCTTTCTTGGGAATAGGCTGAATGTGAACTAGTTTCCAAGCAGTTGGGAATTTTCCTGTCGAATAAGACAAGTAGAATAGTTTGCGCAGAGGTTTAGCCAAGGATGGGGCACTTTGGAGACGTTGATCCCCTTAATGACCATGAACACATCTCTCGTACGAACGTGTATTGGCTCTTGTACACATTCACACGAGCGCTGCAAAACAGGTGTTTGTAAAGCTGAACTAAAGTAATTTCTCGAAAACGTTGCTAGCTCTTCTTCTGCAGAAATAATTTTATCAGAAATAAAAAGAAAAAAAATAAATAAAGCAGAAGTCTCGTACCTGCAGAAAATTTGACTTTGACTTTAACTTACGTGGTAGGGACATTAGTAGGCTCGCGGTTATGCACAATCACTTACGAAAATATGTTCAGCGCTGGTCGTTACATAATCAAAGAGTGAACATTCTTCCATGACAGAATTGACAAATTGACAATTAAATTGGTGAATCTGATTCTCCTTCAACTTGAGGATATTGAGTATGATTATGAAAATATCAAAATTCTATTGCTTTTGCAAGTTACATCTGTAGAATTTTAGGCTATACAGGGTGTCCAGCCTTGGGTGTTACAGCCGAAGGCTATAGATAGACTTGCAAAAATTTATTGGTTGGTGAGGTAGAGGGGGGAAGGTGTCCTAATAGTTTCCGAGATAACGCAACTTACAGATTTTTGGGTATGTTTTTATAGGTCACCCTGTAACTTCTGAACGTTAGACCCTACGATGATAATTTACAATTTGTTAGATAATTTTTGTAAGGTATAGTTGTAAAGATCGAGTATATCCAAATATAAGTTAGGCACTTGATAGCCATAGCACATTGTGGTCCTGACAATGTCGCGGCGTTAAAAACAAATGTTTTTTTTTACTAGTATAAAGCTGCCCCATATTACATTATTGGAGTTTTTCGCCTTTTCCAATTTTTCTTCCAAGTGGTTTTTGAAGGATAACTTTGAAGTATGTATGCAAGTGTAAATCCCAGGTATTCAGAGCCGAATTTTGAGATCGGGAGCTCGGGCGGTAGTTTTAAAGCGTTTTTATATCTATGAATACTTTTTCAGTTTCTCACTTCCTCTACTTGTGCTCGGTTCAGCCTAATAATTTGGGTCTAATGCAAATAGAAAAAAAATCATTTTTGAAGACATAAAGTGGCTGGTTTGGGGTAATTTTCCGGGGCCAGTTCGAAGACTCAGTAGAGCAACAAAAAACTGGCAGGGTATCCTTGTTTTAGTTCTGTTTGTATATCGAACCACTTTGGTAGCTTCGCACCATTCCAAATAGCAGATTTTGCATAGCTATGCAAGCTTTGCAGTACTCTTATATATTTTGATGACATCCCTACGTTATAAAGCTTGTAAAACAGAATTTCTCTACTGAAGTCATTTGAAGTCTACATAGCAAGAAAATATAATTTGTATGTTCCCTTGTCAGCCCAGATTAATTAAATTCAATAAGTTGAATACGTTGTCGTAGAGTATTGTTTTCTGAAGTCAGATTGATATTCATTTAATATATAGTTTCGTCATACCCACTTTTCTAATTTATTTATCAAAGCTCATATGAAGATCTTGCCCACTACAACCATGAATGAAAAGCCTCTATAATTATTTGGAAGGGTTTGGTCGACTTTTTTATATGATGGGAAAATGATTGCTAGCAAGAACGATTTTGGCAACTCATTACTTATAAGCCCTTGCAAGCATGTTCAAGAAACAAGGTGTTGTATTCTTGAAGAACTATATGATATCGTGTCTTGACCATGCTTTGTAGTTGATAGTTTTTTAAAATACCTTCCATATTCATTGGGCTATCTAATTCCTGATCACATCTGTGTGGCCTTGCATATGCTTCATATTGTAATCCAGATTACGGGGAAAATGCTCGTAAAATTCGAGAATCGTTACTGATGATATCTCTGACCTCTGATTTCTTTCCTAACTGACCATCACTTCTTGCTATCCTTCCTCTGTAATAGACGCTTTGCAATGCCTTGATAATATTAATTTTTTACTCTTTGCATATCAATCTGGTTGGAAAATGATTGACGCAGTCAGATTTTTTCCACGTTCTTCAATAGTAGACATTGCTAATTGCTTCCCAAGATCTTCTCAGAAAATGCGTCTGCTGTACACCTACCTGTTCTCAGATTATTCTGCTAATAGATGATATAAGCAGCTAAATTGGTAACATCAACCATGTTATAAAACATTGCCAGTGGCTAGTGAAGAGCTTTCTCTTTTATGTGGTGTAATGTCTCACGATCATATCCAAATTATCCACACCGCTTCTGATGGCATTAAAATAAAGGATCATCTGGAGTTGATGTTGCAGGCCACTGACATTACCGTCGTAGTGCATGGTTGAGAGGAGGACTATATTTCTAGGTATCCTACCTTAAAATATAGAGACTAATGTAGGACTAATTTTGACGCCTTGGGACCAGTGATCCTGGTACTGACCTGGAAGATGCTTTCGTTTAGAACACAGTATCCTATATACAATTTTCAGTACACTTAAAACACGTGTACTCCGTGACGTGATTAAGCCCATAAGATCTCCGGAGTTTATATGATATACAACGGATGACGTACATACCTCGGGCTGAATTAGGGCGTCATGGGGGGATAACTTGCAGAGGTACAGTAAATCCATCTAATTACAAAGATGCTGATGTGGCTTTCAAATTGTTGCATTACAGTCTTATGCATCCCAATCAGTTGACCGGCGAGGATCTGAACAGTTTATGCTGGTGAAGGCACCCTGTTTTGCAGGCTCTTCACTTGTCTGATTTTGCAAAATCTGATGGCACTCGTGCAAGATATGTGTCAATTGTTTCATCCGAATTTGTATTACACGAGAGTTGAAGATGGGATTCAGAATACTGATCTACAACACCACGCACAAGTACTTCAGAGCCACTTTGTTGCCAGATTGAAAGGATACCTTGCAATGAACGCAGACACATTCAACTACACATAGCAGCCACTTTCATTCTCTTTCGCTGGTAATAATAGGCCACAGCATTTGCAACACTAGTCCACGGGGGTTCCCGAGGAACCGTTGTAAATACTGTGGGAAGGATAAACATTCTGTTAGACATTTTCAGCTTGAGGGATGATATGGGCAGTTTGTTGAGGTCTATGATACTGCAAACTGTTCTCGCAGGACTCTATAATGGTATCGCGTAATTTTTTCGTTCCTTCGGTTATTACATCTTTATTCGGACTCGGTCTTGGTGTTAAATTTTGGAAAATTATATCTTGAAAATTCGCTCGTTTAGCAAATTATTTTTTGATAGATTATTTTTGGAACTTCTTTTAACTGTCACTTACCCTATTGTCAAAATAAGAGTTGAGTTTGAACTGCTAGTGGTAGCAGACGCGTGCCGTGCTTTCCCCAGTTATTCCGTCATACCAAACACCTCGTCGCGAGTTTATGTGTTGGAACTCAGATTGTGCGCTTATGCTCATTTGGGACAATGGAAGAATTTTGCTTTGATTTTTACAACATGTGTGGCTTACAAAGTAATTATTTCTCATTGTATTGCCACTTGTCTTATTCTAAACTCGGCTGTTTTGACCATAAGTGAAACCAAGGTTACTTCTCATGCTGATATCAATCAGTATCGCTTACCGGCTTATCACTTAGTGCCACTCTTCTCACCTCAGAGGGGAATCGCTCTGTACATTCAGAATTATGTGCTTTTCTCCATTGTCCCTGAATTTGCATCAACTAATCCAGAGTTTAATTACGTCTGGATTAGATTTAAACTTCATCAACATATCATTTATTTTTGTTTTTTATACCGCAGCCCAAATATGTCTGACTGTGACACTGTGTGCTCATTTGATTCTCTATTCACCAATATAGAAAATTTTTTAATAAAATCTCCTACTTTCGAATTTCGATAGCTCAGATATTCTTCAACCACAAGTCCAGAGGGGAGACATGTTGAACTATTTAGTGAGTCCTTTAACTTGCAACAGTTAGTTGATAGCCCAACTCGTTTGCGTGATATAATTGGACGTTGTGCCAACATATTAGATCTGTTTCTAGCATCTCAACCTGACAAGTACTCCACTTCAGTGTCATCTCCTCTTGGCAACTCAGATCATTGTTTCGTTTCAGCCCATTCTCCATATCATCACTGAAACCCACCAGTCACCTTCGTAAAAAGCGATTGGTGTGGCACTATGATCAAGCTGATTGGGCTTCACTCAACAAATTCATTAGAGAGTTAGACTGGTATGAGTGTTTTTCTTCGAGAGATGTTGAGGGTTGCTCTGAATCCATTATCAACATCTTATGGTTCGGGATGTGTAGCTTTATTCCGCACAGTTACAAGAATATTAAACCTAACAATTCAATGATTGTTATACAGCCCTTAAAAACAAAGAAGCTGAATTGCAGGCATATAAACTGTGCCATTCTGCGGAATTGATAATCAATGCCGGTGAAACCGCAGGGTTCTCTGCTCTCTCCTACTCTCTTCCTCATTTTTATTAATGACCTGCTAGCTCTTACTTTTAATCCTATTCATAGTTTTGCAGACGACGGCATCCTTGATTTCGTGTACTCGTTCGACTCTATAGCTGATTCCCGTGCGAATGTTATAGCTGACAAACGAAGCCACATGTTCAGTTCACCAAACTATGACCTCACAAAAATACTCGCTTGTGGCGAATCGGGTCTTGTTTAATGCTTCCAAAACGCAATGTTGTCTGTTATCACTTAAACGTACTTCAACACATGCTCAACCCATAATCCAACCTGAGATATAAAGCAAAGCGTATATTATATTATGTTTGAAAGTTAATATTTATTCAAAATAGGTTCCATTTAACTGAATACAGTAATTAGAATGATAAAGCAATGCATACATAGATTTTTTTATGACAGTTTCCGGCATGCTCTTCAGTACCTGTGTCACGGCTGCTTGCAGTAATGGAACATCTTTATAAAATGCTTATTTCATTGTAATTTTCAGTTTAGGGACACACACTGTGATAGATCAGGCGAATACAGTGGGTGATCGATGACATAAACTAATTTATTATTTATGAATTCACGAAGTTTTAAGATCTTATATGGGGATGCATTATGGTGCAATAAAAACAGCTGTATTCTAGCTCAATATACGGGTCTAACTCCAGCTCCAAAACTTTAATCGATAGCAATGATTTCACGAACTTTTTCAACTAGTTCAGCACGATTTGCAGCTTCTGGACGACGATTGTTTAAACCAATTATAAACTTGTATACGACTCATACAACCACTTATATAAACTTTTTATAACAATTTGTGGATCTCAGTTCGAGTTTAAGACAAAATTTTATATTTGCTCTTTGTTCCAGTATGGTTTTACGACATACGCACCAAGCATACTGTCATTAAAATGTATGTAACGTAGAAACCCGTCGTCCAATTTACATGAACTTAGGTGCGTTTGAAAGTACATATACGTATCATTTTAATGATGCTAACGTTCTATAGATGGGGACACATATTCTATGGTCTAAATTGATAGTTTGGTTAGTTTTGCGACACACCAGCTGTGTTCGTTTGTACACGCTATCAAGTTCATTGGACTGCTGCTACAAAAGAACCCTTCACACAACCAATGAACTTAATCTTAATACTTAGTAGCTTCCATACACATATGTCAAAAATTTTATTTGGGATCTATGAAAGGTGGAGGATAAACACAGATAATATTATCTAAAACATTAATTAAAAAGAAACAATATTAATTTGAATAAGTTTCAGAAAAAGAAAAAGGAAAGGGAGGTCATACAAAGAGACCAACGCATTTTTTAGTGATTTTAGCGACCCCTTTTAACGAATAGATCTATATGCAGCCGTGCAGTGCGACATGTACTACACATTCTATAGTGTAGCTTGCATTCTCAAATATGTATGATTGCACCAGTGCACGAAACACAAAAGAACACAGCTACTGTGTACATAAAAACAATTATTAGGATTCGAAAAAGAGTACTCGTCTTTCATCTTTTACAGTGATCTTTGATATCTTTTTTGGCATTCATTTTTAATAACTTCAATCAATTCACAAATTATATTTAAGATCGAAAATGTAAAATCACCATCTATTTCCTAACATCCAAGTAATTGACTATTTCATTTATTTTTTATTTATTTTGAAGCATAATCATATTGACAAAAATTTAAATACATATTCAAAAAAATTCCTCATACATCCTTATAATAACTGTATTTTTACAAATCACCTTATCATTTTTGAAGATATGAATTATAATTTTATAAGTTCCTGGCTGAATATTTGAGCTCTTTAGCTTATTGAAATCATAAATGTAGTCCTTAATGTAATATTTCCCTTTCGTAAGAGGACCTTTCCATTCTCCATCAAATTGTGGAAAATTTGAATGATCTTTAAGGCTATCCATTAGTTTGGACTTATACACTCCATTAACGAAATTTTCAATAGTATTATTATTAACATTAAACGCAATTAACTTGTATTGATTGTTACCCATAGCACTTCGATATACTTTTACATCAATCTAATGTACATAATCGTAAAGTGTTAATAAATCTTTTTTGTAATCACAACAAATTCTATACAATTATACTCACAATAAAATTTTCATCAAAATCTTCAAGAATTGTAATATTTACAGATGCTGCTATTACACCAAGAGAAATTCTATTCATTTCCGTAATTTGTTGATAAATATTTTCATCATTGTCATCGATTTCAATGCTCAGAAGCTCATAGTCCATTTTTTTCTCCTAATAAAAATTACAAAAAAAAAACAAAAACTTTAGTGTGAATTCTAATTTTTAATTAAAAGTACATTACCATGCTTTCTACAATTCCTAAAAGGACGGTGCACGTAATTACGAAGAATCCGACTATATTCATTGTTCCAGTTGAAAGAATTAACAGACACAAGAGCCTCGCTTTAAATTGCAAAATATTTATACATCAGGATTGGAATGTAAATATTAAAAAAAATGAGGAATATCCGGAGCATGGTGTTGTTATTTGATTTATTAATTATATGTATAGCGAGGGAATTAAGTATTAATTATATACATTTGTGAATAGTACAATAACTCAAAAGAGATAATGATTAAAGGAATTATCTCAAATGTTCGTGATCAGATTATTGTTATTGTTCTTAACCTGATAATTACATTTTTATTTGTTCTCTTAAAAAAACATCATTTGTGTCATGATATCTCTGATAATTGTTAAACATAAACAATTGTAATGCAGTCGGAGTGACCAAAAAAATGTGACTTCGTTATTGAACCATATAATTAGTCGCTCACATTTCAAAGTGGGCGGGGGGGGGGAGGGGAGAGAGGGTATCTCATATATCTTCGTTCCGATGACAAAATCACACGTATAAAAAATTTCAACAAATGCAAGCATACCATTTAGAAATGATTAAAGTTTTTGTTTTTTTAGAAGGCCCTTTTGAAAGATTATAAAAACTACAAAATTTATCCTGAAAAATTTACATTTATGTGCGTCCTTTAAAAAACAAAAATACTAATTTGAGATACGTCACATAAACAAACAACAAAATAAAGTCTTTGTTATTTTCAATTTATCAAAAACGTATTAAAAGAAAAGAAATTAGAAATAAACAAACAAAATAAAATGATCAACTTTATTTTGTAAGGTGTTGATCACAGGGACAGATTTTCTGGCCGAAGACAATTACTGGTAGAGAAAAATGTTTTTTTATTACTTCTTAAATCTTTGTTCTATGATTTGTTTTTAGGAAAATGGGTAAAATTAAAAACGGTTACTGTCGGAAGGATATAGCTTCACGAGGTGATAAAAATTATTCACTCCTGTATAACACAGATTTAACTATGATGCATTTAAAAATAAAATTTGAGTCTCGAACAAAATTAAACAGGATCAGAATTGTTTAAAGAACAAATAATAATTAGAAGAATTTATGAAAATTTAAGAAATTTTACCAGTTGTCTTGAGTTGCCAGATATAAGCAGTTTCCAATCAGTGATCCAATGCTAAAGAATAAAGTAAGAGCTGAAGACCAAAATACTTATGTCATTCAGGCGCGTATTCAGATTCAGACCTTGAGCCTGAGGGGGGTCACAACTAAAATGTTCGAGGGGAGAAAAAAAAGTTTGAAGTAGTCGCTTTTAATTTTTTTTAACATATTTAAATTAGATGTTACAAAACCCAATTTTCGGTTTGATTTGGAAAACCTGTCGATAATATTATACACATCAATGTCGATCTTAGAATGGACAGACATTAAGGACTCATATCCAGATTCTCTATCTCGTGCAAAGATTGTAGAAATAGATGTGATGCAACCGATTCTGTCACGGGTGAAATAAAGTATTGAGAGTGAGAGCTTACAATTTCAGTCATGTTCAAAGGAATAGGAGTAGAAGTGTATGATATGTCACTGACTATATATTTTGATGGGAACTTAACTGATCTTTCTTTCTTCTGAGAAATTTTGTCAATGGTCTTATCAGTCTTCTGCTTTACATTTTCGCTACTATTTCTACCTCTATCGCTAACTAGTGTAGCAAGCTCATCCTTCTCCTACAAATTAAAAGTAAACAATAATTTAAATTAAGCAACAATAGTTTAATGAATAAGAAAGTACAAGCAAAGCAACGGCAACTACCGCAGAGGAAAGTGAATGGTTTTTATTTTTATAGACTTGCAGTAAAAATTCACTCCACTCCAATCAATCCAACTGATGGTTTTCAACAACCAATAGTGCATAAAAATTCGAAAGAAAAATGTTCAATAAAATTTCTAAGAACAAAATGTATGATTGCCAACGGTCATAAATATCTTTAGCGACCCAGATCAGCCAAGGCACCTGAATCAACATACATAACTCTTTGGAATCATTGTCAGCCACCAATAGTGTAGGAAAAATCTACAGAAAAATTTTTCAGATCTTTCTAAGATAACTGAATGCTTGTGCCCCTGTCCGAAAGAGTGAGCCACCAGCCTCGGTGAATTTAATGCTTCCCTACGAACGTACAAATTTTGAACAACGCAGGCTTGAATCAGTGTCGCTATGAAAAATCAACAGGTGGCTATACTTTGATTGCATGGAATGCGAATGCCCAAATTTTGACAGGTGACTGTCAGCGGTGGACGAAGTTGCCGTTGGGATTGATAAATTTCTAATTATGCCGTCGTTGCCAACGAAATCAAACGAATAAAATTGTTGTGTGGCATTTATTTTTGTCAATGTTGTAAGACGTCGCGTCAATTTCAAAACAATGAATTTTGATGAAAAATTGATTGAGGAAGTGCGCAATCATAAAATAATTTATGATATACAAAACAACGAGTATAGACTAGTTGACAAAAAAGGCATGATTTGGATACATATTTCGAGGCGCTTAAATACAAATGGTAAAATTGTGATATTTTTGGCATTTAGTTTGACTTTAATTTACTTAATTTCTGTATTTTCAATTTTTCCTTTCCACACTTTGGTCCATTGCAGTTTTTGCAAAATAATATAAAATATTCTCGATATAAAAATCTGTTTCAAAACGCTCAAAACTAAAAAAAAATGAAATCTCAGTATCTTTTTCTATCACAATCGCCGCTCACTGCCTTTCGTTGCAATTGTACTCAAAAATTTTCAACTACCTGCTTTGACAGCGAATTTCCCGCTGCCATCTACCATCGGAAAATCAGATAGGAAAAAAAAAAACTTTGATCGCTTACCAATTTCTTAGAAACACTAATACTTTTTAAACTCGAAATTGTGTTCTTTTTCATATACTCGTATATGAGCAATGGGCGCAACAAAAGCATCTTCATAACTGTGCTGCTAAGCATTACGTGGCATTTTCTAAACAATCCAATACTGATATAAATATGCATTCCAAAATTACTTTCTATCCTGTGATAGGTATGATAGATGACTTTTCAACACTATATAAAAACGCAAGAAAATTCTAAAAAAATTGTACACGTTTAAAAGACAAAGAGCTACGAGCGAATGTTTATTATACGCAATCCACTACTACTACTCACATCACCGCGCGAAGGTTAGGTGGCGGGTTTTGGTTTCCTGACCCCTGCCCCCCCCCCGGGATACGCGCCTGATGTCATTTCATAAGCAACATTTTCTATCTTATTATAAATACATACTCTCTTAAAATAGTTGATAACTTATTCGGAAGTCTGCCTGGCTTCCAGTGGTGGAGGGTACTGAGAGATTGCCACGCCGGCTTAAGAAAAATCGCGTTCTCAAGCAGTGTTGAAATATATAGTGAAAAACCAAAGTTTTGTATGGCAGCATCAAGAAGAGGTTACCCGATTTGCCCCATTTTCGAACTACTATTTACTATTGCTATGAAAACACCATGTACCAAATTTCAGCTCTTTAGATTTACGCGTTCTTAGGCAGCGCCCAAATATATAGTAAATAACGAAATTTTTGTATGGCAACCCTACCCTGTGGGCTCGTTTAAGGGGCTTCTTACCGATATTAAATTGATAGCAGTTTGCTGCACGTGCATCTAATAATTGAATTATTTAAATAAATTAATGGCTTATAAAAGTTTCTTGCATAGTTAGTTAGTGACTTAGTTCTTAATAGTTTATTTTGTCATTTTGTATATCTATGGTATCTCCTCTATACCAAATTTTGTCTCTCAATAGTTGATTACAAATAAAATATTATGTACATGTTAAAAGAAGAAGATGCGTAACCGTAAGGCTTGGTTTCTTGCCCAGGGCCTGGTAGGAGGTGGGGGTAATTTTCATTCCTATTTTAGGCTGAACCGGCTATATCAAGGTAAAGGACCTTAGACCTATTAGTCTCTCCTCTTTCATGCTTAAAGTCGTGGAGAGGTTAAGGGTGGGAGTTGATAAGGGTTTATGTGACTGGATCAACTCAATGCTTCTCAGCAGAAAGATTAGTTATTGTTAAGGGGATGTGGTTGTGATAAGAGCAGTCTAAAGACATAACTGGGGGTAGATGCTATCATCACTACTGTGGCTACCGGTAATAGCTGAAATCCTCATTAACTTAGGAAGAACAGACCTTACAGGGGCGGATGACATATGCGTCCTAGCAACCGGCAAACACCTCTCTACTATTACTGAAAGGCTGTTTTATGCGTTGCTTCAGCTAGATAACTGGGCCAATAATAGTGGATTGAGGGTAAACCCCTCGAAAACAAAGCTAATGCTTTTTACAAGAGAAAAGCAGGAGTAAAGTTTCAGGCCATTGCTGGGTGGAGAGAATCTTACTCTCTCCGGCGAAGCAAAGTATTTGGGAGTCATACTTAATTCCAATCTAAGTTGGAACGCTAATTTAGAGGAACGAGTTAAGAAGGCCAGTATGATTTTTCTACACTACAAGAGAATTTTTGGTGGCAACTGCAGGGTGGTACGATGGATGCCCACAGCCATAGTTCGGCCGATCCTTTGCTTCGACTTCACGGTCTGGTGGACGGCACTGACAAGGAAATATAATCTGGATGTGCTACTGAAAACCCAGAGGGCCAATTGCGTCGGGATAACCGACTGTCTGCGCACCACGCCCGTGACGCCACTGGCTTGATTTATTGCCGCTAGATCTCCACTGGGGGAGTAGAGCAGCAATTAGCGCTGTCAGGCTTACAGGTGGTAGATTGAGAGGGTTTTGTGCATTTCCTTATACTCCAGAAGATACACTTCAGTGATTCCAGGAAAGAAACAGACTACTAAATATCTTTTGTTAATTTCGGTGGGGGTATCAACGCAAAGATGCTCACAAAGAGTAATTGGGATGGGAAGGAGATGGTGATAAGATACGATATTTCTATCTTTACGGTTCGATCCAAGACGAGTGTGGGCACAGGGGATGGAGTGTACTCCAGAGACTGCTAGTGGCACGAGTATTATTGACTGCCGGATAAATGTAATGTGTTTCACATAGAGCATTTACCAAGCAACAATATTGGTACCAATGTGCAGAGATTCCTCAGCAGCACATCTGCATATACACTGATAGCCTGGCAGCCATTAAGGATGTTATGGATGTTATGCTGGTAAAATCAAAATTTGGCAGTTATGCAACACAAGCCTTGGAGAATTGGCTACACGGCACAAGGTAACCCTATGCTGGGTACCTGGCCACAGGGATATCCTAGGCAGATTGGAGATAGCTGATGAGTGGACCAAAAAAGGCTCCGAAATGGATAACTCCGCTGCTATAGCTTATGTGAGGATTCCGATTGGGGCTTTAAACGAGGAGATCATCAGGAGAGCCTATCAAAAGCCAAACCTCCGGTGGATCAATAGGGAAACCTGGCGTATTGCGATGCAATTGTGTCCTGCATATGACAAAAAGAGGACAAGAGAACTCCTTAATGGCAGTAGAACAAATATCATGAATCTAGTAGGGGTTAAGGATATCATGCTAAAAGACTGGGAATAGTGGTAAATGATTTCTGCAGAAGCTGTAAGCATTCCGAGGAAATCGAATCCGTCCAACACGCACTTTGCGAGTGGCCCACTCTGATGAATAAAAGAGGTAGACTATGAGGTAGCTACCAACTTCCTTTCAAGTCTGGGGTTGCTGTAAAATGAACAGTTCAGATGTATCCTGAGATTCCAAACGGAAGCAGGATGGATCTAGGGCGGTTTTAAAGAGTATCCCTTAAGGTCAAAGGGCACCGTAGATCCACTGGTGGTCTAACCTAACATGTTAAAAGATTAAGTAATCTTGATATACTTTTACCTTTAATAATTTATTGAATTGAATATCTTCCTTACTTGTATTTTTGTTTGAATACTATTAGTTGTGTGTGTGTGTCTACATAAATAATATGTATGTGACTCCAGTTCATCCAATTAAGGTCCTTTCTCTCGCAGACATCCACATAATATAATCTTTTTAAATTTTGTTGTCGTCAAATTATTCTTTTTCCTCTTTTTGCATGAACTTAGTCCTTGTAATAGAGCAAATCTAAACATTGCTCTGATTCTAGAACGTATGATTCCCATATAGATAAACGTGCAAACAAATGCAAACACGATATATTTTTTCTAGCCTTTAACACCAGCAAGTTGTCTAAATTTAGGTACATATGTAGTTGTCATCCGGTTTTAACACAGTTTTACATATATTTACAGTTGGCTCTGTTTACTCATTTCATTATCAACTCTTGCATAACATCATCCAATTTTAAGTAAAATTTAATTAATTTTTTGTTCTATTTTTTTCTCTCTTTACATGTCACACTCCACATTTGGAATCTGGATTCAAAACAACATTGAAAAAACAAACAAACAAACGAAAAAAAATCAGCCATCATCACGTCCTGAATCAGATTTCACGTTGGATTTGCCGAAGGCAGAACAGCTACGTCTAAAAATGGAAAAAGAGAAAAGATTTCGTCAACGTTGCCGCATCCTTACAACCTTTCTCAGCCTTGTATTTTTCCTGCTAACAGTTATGGTTGTCAGCCTGGTGTTGACTCGCGGCAAAAGAATGTTTGGCAGTATGCTTTGACTATAATAATCTAGAATGGAACCGTAACAATTTGTCTAAAGTTAGTCGTTCATATTAGAATTTTTAGACAACGATTAAAGCCAATCCGGAAGTGTATATACATACTTTCGTCCTGCGTCCGTCCACTTCAGTAAAATTAATTACATATTTAAGTCCTGTATGTGTCTGTGTGTGTGTGCAGTAAAAAGTATAGTCATGAAATTTATGTTGTTCTCAGTTAGAGAGCTTTCCTTGTGTTGTAAGTGTATCCCGTTATGATTTACATATACATACATAATATATATTTACGTAGTTATAAGGGTTTTTGAGCTTTATTACTGCCCAAAGTACGCCAATTCATTTGCGAGAGTTGTTGACTATTTTTAGTGCAACAATTTTATGGCTTACTTAATGAAATTTTATGTGTGCTTGCTTAAGGAAGGTTTCAATATCATCAGACATACCTTAATACATACGTATAAATACAAGCCACTGGAAAACTTATTAATCTCAAAATTTAGACGCCCTTCTGTAACATATTATATTGTAATTTGTAATCGTTCTTGTACGTTACCATTCACCAGTATTTTTAATAAATTATTTGTGATGCTAGTTGTAAGTTAGTCGACTGCAAAACGTTTTAAATATTGTATAAAATCTGTAGAGATATGTAATAAAATTTTTAATATACCATTCGTAATGTTTTATTATGTTTTAAGTAGGTATTATGACTCAAATCCTAATATATGGATTGAGAGGAGATTGGGACCCGGACGGGGTCCCTTGAACGTAGGCCACAGCAAATCCCATTCTTCACCCTCCAGGCTTATAAGCAATTGCTCAAAGGTCTCAGCCAGAACCATTCACAAAGTTTATGTTGGCCCCAACCCTCCCTCCCACTTCATACAGCTCTTCCAGATGATCTGAGCCAAGGATTCTGTAACGTTTTCCTGAAAGAGCTGGACAATGACAAAGAAAATGAGTCAACGTTTCGTATTCCTCCTTTCATCCTCTGCATACCGGATGTTCTGCCCGTAGTTAGAGCGAACACGCAAATAAAGAAGAAATGTGATGAAATTTATAACTCTGGTTTAAAGTTAGTATTTTCGTAGCTTAATTCTTCGGTTCACCAAGTTTATTACACTGTAACTCACACTCCAACTAGATTTTTTAAAATTCAATATATGCTATAATTTGTAATTAATATATAATATATATGCCTGATAATATTATATCAAAACCACAATTATAATTCAAATTTATCTGCAAAGCTAAATTTAATATGGAATAAATGTGAAAGAATAAGTAAGATTAAATTAAATTTTTGTTTAGAAAATTTTATTGTATCTGACAATGTACTCACCAGCTCAGTATTAGGCACTCGATCAAATTGGTTTTCTAATTTATTGAGGTTTGGAATTGGACTATTCTTTATTCTAGTGGATATCCAGAATAAAGTGAGGTTATTAATTCTGACTGCAGTCGATACCCACAGAAAGAATCTTTATTCGGTCGAGACCCGTAATAAAGTGGTTTATGTTAGTAAATTTCTTATTCGGTCGATACCCGCAATAAGAATCTTTATTCGGTCGAGACCCGTAATAAAGTGGTTTATGTTAGTAAATTTCTTATTCGGTCGATACCCGCAATAAGAATCTTTATTCGGTCGAGACCCGTAATAAAGTGGTTTATGTTAGTAAAATGTATAGCACTTAGCAATCACACTGGGAAATGTTAATAAAATTTAGAGCACTTGGAAATAACACTAGGAATTAGAATACCAACTTGATCACTGCACTGCCAAACTGCAAAAGAGAACGAGTCAAGTCAGATTCTGATTTATATAGCCATGGGTTGCTCATGTCACCAAAGAACGGCATTCAAAGGCGCATGGCATATTGGCATAGCAGCTGCACTTCGTTTTCTATTGTTTAAAATGCAACAAAGGAAAAAAAAAAAACTTGTTTGTAAATTATATTCAGTCAGAAATATTCGTTGCCTACTGAATTTTTTCTAAATAGATTTTTAGTTTCAACTTACCAAGTGCAAATGCATTGTACTACCCGTGTACAGTTGTTTCTGGCTGGCTCACTTCACTGCAGCGTTGATAATTTGAACTTCTGATGATAATTTGCTTTAGATCGATAAAAAAAATTACCATGCGTGAATGCAATTTACTGTCCGTGGACAGTTATCTGGCTCATGTCTCAGCGAAATTGTTACAATATAGATCCTAAAATATTTGTTTCTTTAGGTCGATATATACATGTATCAACCTGTAATCTCGCTAATATTCAGGATTCTTATGAATCCTGAACACCGGATCATCAACAAATCTCATCTTGAGTAGATGACCCCTGGAGAAATGAGTACCCGCTGAGAATTGAGACTATATCTCTTAGCTCTCTCTTGGCTTGTTTTGAACCAATCGCTTTTCCGTTTCGTCTGCCCCACAGATCTTTTGTTGTTCCATCTGAAGACTGAAATCCTAAAAGGCTTTCGCCGCATTCACTACATATGCTAATCGGCGTTCCATCGATATGTGACTCAAGTGTATTTTCCAACTACCTCATGCCAGGCATTGTTGACTATTAATCTTTCACCCTTGTAAATATAATTGTAATTATAATGCAATAACTGTAATCATAAAAATTTTAGATATTACCAGTGGCGTACAGTTTTTACCACCTGTAGCGGACTTCAATTTGCCGTCCTATCTAAATCAGTCGCAATCAAAGGTGGTTATTAACAATTGCTGAATACAGTGTGTCCCGTCGAGATGGTAAACAATTTTAAGGGTTGAAAGTACAGGCTATTTGCTATCGAAAATGTTGTATAACTTTTTTTCGAGTTCGCATTATTTTCGAAGTTATAGACGATTTTCGATTTTTTAGATTTTTTCGAAATTGTGAACCTTAAGAAACCTTTTTGACTATAACTCAGTTCAGACTGTTCACAGGACGACCATTTTTCTTTTGTTTTATTCGTATCATTACAGGCTCTCATTCGGTGTAACTCGGTTTTGAAAACACTCGCACATAATGGAAAATATTGGCGATTTGTTGCCGAAACATTTTTTTCGTCAGAAATTCAACTGTTTTCAAAGTCATAAATCTCGAAAAATAGCCATGCCAACAGATGATCCGCTCAGTGGCGGATTTACCAGCAGGCTGGATATGCTGGAGCCTAGAGCGGCAGGTCTTTGGGGCGGCAAATTCGGGGACCGAATTTTTTTTTTTGACACCTCATAGAAATCAAAAAGATTTCTGTATGACGGTTTTCTGATGTTTTACAGATAGAACTCTGCAACAAATTTTGCCGATGACTTTCCCCACTCTCTTGTGATTGTACATTCGGTGTAGCAAACTTCCAAATCTATGATTCTAGAACTGTTATCTGAGTTCGATCCTTTCTTAGCCAGTCATATTGAACGGTTTGGGAATCAAGTTTCCGAAAGTACCAGTTACTTATCGAAGACCGTTTGTGATGATTTTATACACTTGATGGGCCATAAAGTCTTGAAGCAAATTGGAGACGAGATAAGAAGGGCGAAATACTTTTCTTTAATCATCGATTCGATACCGGATATAGCACATGTGGACCAGCTCACCTTCGTGATTCGATATGTTTTAGAAACAGGAGAAACCTGTGAAAGATTCCTCAAGTTTTTGCCCTCCGTCGGACATAAAGCTGAAGAAATGTTTGCTGCTATTACTTCGGAACTAAAAACCTTGGGTTTGAATATTGAAAACTGCCGTGGACAATCGTATGACAATGCCGCAAATATGTCTGGCATATACATATAATGGCTTACAGGCTAAAATTCAAAGTCAAGCACCGTTTGCTTTTTTCGTTCCTTGCTCTGCCCACTCTTTAAATTTAGTGGCAACTGCGGCTGCTGAATTTTGCACAGAAACTTGTCGATTCTTCATGTTTCTCCAAGAAATATACGTTTTATTTTCAAGTTCGACACAACGCTGGAAGATATTGATGACTGAGGTCGGAGTAGGCAAAACAATCAAGAGAGTAAACCTCACACGTTGGTCAGCTAGAGAGGATGCTTGCAGAAGTTTGAAAGATTCGTGGCACGAAGTCCTTAAAGCTTTGGCAACAATCAGGAATGATTGCACCGAAAAGCCTGTCACACGAAACGAAACAACAGGAATTCTTTCAAAATTAAAAAAACTGGAAACGGCGTTAATTGTTGTTGTGTGGAATGTTTTTTTTGGAAAGAATAAACAAAGCGAATGTTCAAATCCAGGCTTCTACAGTAGATTTGATCATTGTAGCCGATCTTTATGAATCACTTCGCAAGTTTTTCGTAGATCAACGAGAAAACTTCAAGTATTTCGAAGAAATGGCAATGGAATTAACTGCATCGAAGCAGTACACAAAAGACCTGGGAAAAAGACAACCGAAAAGAAAAAAAATTGCTGATGAAAAACCCGATGAAGAAATGTGTATGACCGCGAGTATTACTTTCAGGGTTAATACATTTCTCGTCATCATTGATAGACTCGTATCCGAATTAGAAAAAAGGAAGAAGGCGTACGACAATTTCATTGAAAAATTTTCATTTCTGACCAAAATGAGCGAATTGTCATCATCAAGCCTAACGAAAAAGGCTCTGTCCTTAGAAAAAATGTATCTTAATGATTTAGAGATTGATTTAGTTCAAGAATGCATACATTTTCAAAGCCACATATCTTAGCAAAGCATTTTGGTAAAACCTGATTCTACATCATTAGATAGTCTATCTTCATTCCTGCGAAAACAGAGTTTGCAGAACGTTTATCCGAACTTAGACATAGCCCTTCGTATGGCATTATGTACACCAGCGACAAATTGTTCGGATGAGAGAAGCTTTTCTTGTCTAAAAAGGGTAAAAAATTATCTGAGATCGACCTTGAGTCAAGAAAATTAAACGCTCTAGCTCTTTTGTGCAAAAACTTGGAATTAGTGAACAAAACTACTTACGACGATATCATCGATGATTTTGCCAACAAAAAATCGCGCAAAAAGGTATTGTAACGAATTTTTATAACTTGACTGAGTTGATTAGTTTTATCTGTTAATAATCTAGGACATGACAATTGTAGAGGCAAGGACGGCAAAAATTTTACAGCCAATACCTTGAAAATTTGTAAATCTGCCTCTGGATACGCTTCTCATAGAAAACATGCCTCATTTATTACCTTTTATAAAAGTGCAACATGATTATTCCACCTTCAGTGTTGCCAGAGTTACAGCAAAAACTTGCCTGCAATATAACTCTTATAACTTGAGCAAAATTAATTCGAATTGCATGAAATCTTCTAAAGATGGAAGAAACAATGAACATGAGGCAAAACTCTCACGATTCTTTGATTGCAATAAACAAGATTTATTTCTGAGACTGTTGGCAATTTATTTTAAATCATAAACCCTAAACGGTTTACCAAACCAATGTTGATCTTAGCTGCGAGTAGCTGAATTAACAACTTATAAAAATGGCATTGTCTGAAAGGGATGATAAGGAAAAGACAAGAACGGAGTAGTAATTTAACTGCTTGCACTACGTGCAATAAAATATTTAGTTCTAATTGTAGGTAACAAAATTTGTATAGCGTGATAAATGTTGCAAAAGGTATAAATAGCCTATATCAGTAAGGTGAATATTATTTATATCAGAAGATTCAATCAAAGGTGAAAGATTTCCTTACTACTTAAAGATGGCGAGTTTAACATATTCAAATAGGGAATTAGCGGAAATGCACTTTCTGTATGGATTTTGTAACGGTAATGCTTCTCAAGCTGTTACAGAATACCGTAGTAGGTATCCATGACGGAGAATTCGTTCGACAAGATTTTTTTCAAATTAGCACGCGCGTTCATGCGAAACAGGGAGTTTTCATGGTCGGGTCGAAAGACCATTTATTCATACACCGGAAGTACTCAACATCGTGGAAAATGAGCCAGCATCAGACAAATATCTAGAAGAACTGGAGTCCCCCATACAAAGGTAATACCTACAAAAACAAATTTCTAAATATGCAGTAGTGCTTACTTTTGTAATTTTTCTTATTCAATAGGTTCATCGGGAATTTCGGAAAGAACGCTTGCATCCGTATCATTACCAGCGTGTGCAAGCTCTACGTCTGAGGGACTTTGAGCCTCGAATGGTATTTTCGCGGAGGATATTACAGCACAGGTCTTCAATAGATAACATTTTATGGACAGACGAGGCCACATTTACCAGGGATGGAGCGAACAATTTTCATAATGTTCATCTATGGTCATCATCTAATCCACATGCAACAAGAAAGGCCCATTTTCAGAGAAAATTTATCGTGAAAATCAAGGCCGGCATAATAGGAAATCGACTGATTGGACCCTTTGAGTTACCAGCAACATTATCCTCGGAGAATTATTTATTATTTCTTGAGGAAAATCGACCAGATCTTCTAGATGAAGTACCCATCTCAGTGAGAAGAAGAATGTTGTTTTAATATGACGGCGCTCCCACTCATTCAAGCAGATAAGTAAAAGAGTACTTGAATGAAACTTTTCCCGATCGGTGGATAGGTCGCGGTGGTCCAATTCCTTGGCCTGCCAGATAACCGGATCTAACACCTTTGGATTATTATTTTTGGGGACGCATAAAGGCATTAGTTTACGAAAATGAGATAACATCAAGCGAAATTCTACTGGAAAAAATGTTTCACACTGCAGAAATTGTTAGAAGAGAACTGAGGATAACAAAAATTTAAAAATCTTTAATATGGAGGGCACAAATGTGTCTCAACCAAAATGGAGAGAATTTAGTATTTTTGTATTACCTGGATTTTTTAAATTCAAAATAAGTTAACTTTTGTTATCTTTTTCAAATCTTCTTCATCTTATTTCACCTTCACTAGAGGTGTCAGAAGACGTACTCGCAGGTAAGATCAATATTGGTTTGGTAAATACCGTTTAGTGTTCATGATTGAAAATAAATTGCCAATAGTCTCAGAAATAAATCTTGTTTATTGCAATTAAAAAATCGTGAGAGTTTTGCCTCAGGTCCATTGTTTCTTCCATCTTTAGAAGATTTCATGCAATTCGAATTATTTTTGCTCAAGTTATAAGAGGTATGTTGCAGGCAAGTTTTTGCTGCAACTCTGGCAACACTTAAAATAGAATAATCGTGTTGCACTTTTATAAAAGTTAATAAATGAGGGATGTTTTCTATGAGAACCGGATCATCTGTTGGCATGGCTATTT
Organism: Dioctria linearis; assembly: GCA_963930735.1. NCBI lineage: Eukaryota > Metazoa > Arthropoda > Insecta > Diptera > Asilidae > Dioctria > Dioctria linearis. Next base: position 303,631,852 of record OZ005740.1, on the reverse strand, counting down.
TTCGAGATTTATGACTTTGAAAACAGTTGAATTTCTGACGAAAAAAATATGTTTCGGCAACAAATCTCCAATATTTTCCATTATGGGCGAGTGTTTTCAAACCCGAGTTAAACCGAATGAGAGCCTGTAATGATACGAATATAACAAAAGAAAAATGGTCGTCCTGTGAACAGTCTGAACTGACTTATAGTCAAAAAGGTTTCTTAAGGTTCACAATTTCGAAAAAATCGCCTATAACTTCGAAAATAGTGCGAACTCGAAAAAAAGTTATAGAACATTTCGACAGCAAATAGCCTGTACTTTCAACCCTTAAAAATTTTTACCATCTCGACTAGACACCCTGTATAAATAAATAAATAAAAAAAATATTTCTGCTGTATAAACAGATTACTTTTCTTCCTTTTCTATTAGAATAGTCTTAAGTGACATTGTTAAAATTTATATTGGGTTGGCAAGGATGAAATTTTATGTTAAGAATATTGCCAACTTTAACAGTTTATTTTTTGACATTGGCTTAATTGGTTTTTAAAGTTTTAGGTATATCTCACCTGTTTAAAGAAATCATTATAAGCTATAAAAAATATAAAAATATTAAAAACTTTGTTTAAAAATTAATTTTGTTGTTGAAATTGAAACGGTCGGAAATTCTGACTATTATGAAGTATGATATCTTACGTGGAAATACGGCATCGTACACTGCGCCAAACCGTAAAAGCATAGACAAACTAATAAAGACTTGATAAGGAGAACAAAAATATGAAAATATGCAAATATGTAAACCATTCACTGTCGTGACTGACTGCAGCGCAATAAGAACGGCATTCTCAAAAATCGACCTAATACCACGAATAAGCCGCTGGTGGTTGACGGTTCAAAAATATGACTTCACGGCTGAATATCGCCCTGGACATTGCCATCTTTATGTTCCAGGCCATGACATAAAGCGAGTTTGCTTTTTACTAATACATTAAAAAAATGTGATGTCACGGCCTGGAACATAAAGACGGCAATGCCCTGGATCAAAAATGTCACACGTCGATACTTTTAGCCGGAACCCAATTTACGAAAATCAAGTAATCGTAATTCTCATAGTGACTGTAACAACCGATGATTTGGTATTAGCTGCCCAATTAAAAGACGAAAACTGCAAGGAACTTATTGACAAATTCACTCGTACGCCAATGAATGAAGCCGAAAAAACATACACAAGGACTATCCTATTAAGGATAAACGACTGCATATTTAGGGTAACAAAAGAAGGAAGAAAATGAGTGGTATCGAAATGTTATCGCAGAGAAGTGGTATCATACGTCATCATGACGACATTGGACACTTTTCCTTAAATAGGACTTTGGAGTACGTAATGAAAAAGTATTGGTTCGCATCAATGAAGAAGTATGTACATAGAGAAATATATCGATTGATGTCTAGGTTGCTTGTACAATAAACTTCCGTCAGGGAAACAGCCTGGCTTTTAAAATGTAATTGATAATATACCAAAACCATTTTAATACGCTGCATGTGGATCATTTATTTCGGATCATTTGTGAAAAGTTTACAAGGAATTACGCACTTAGTTGTCATTATAGATTGATTTACGAAGCTCATTTTCTTGACACCTGTAAAAAACACGAAAGTAGGTCCAGTCATCAAAGTTTTTGATGATATTATAAAAACATTCGGTGTGCCACGACGGTATAAAGAGGGTTCTAAACGCGACTGCAACCCCTCGTGTGAACGGACAAGCGGAAAGGTACAACTGAACCTCCCATTATAACAGCTACAAAAGATGAAAAAAAAATAGGATATTGTAACGGGATTTATTAAATTGTTACCGTTTTCTTCGTTTTTGTCTGCATAACTTTGTCCAGGCCGTGTTGCACGTGGTCCGTGAGCCTCTCCGCTACAGCGTGGCCACCTGGCCGAGCGATTCCCAGGTCACAAGCGAGAGATGCCAGTGGGTTTTGGGCGGATTTGCCAAGGGCTTCCAGTGACAAAAGAAAAAAAAGGAGGCGAACGCTTTACCTGTGATTTTCGTTCTTATTCCAAAACAACACAACTCCAGTTCAATTTCGTTTTTATTTTTTTTTTTTGCTTCTAATTTCTTTTTGTTTGACTACACAAATTTTAGCAACTTCACAAACTTTTAACTTCTTTTTTTTTTTTACTTGCTTTCTATATCGACTACACAAATTCTTTTATTTTTTTTTTTTTGCTTTGTTTTCTTGCTTCTTGCTTGCTCGCTAGACTATATCAGAATCGCGGCTTACATTTTTACGCGGGCCTACGTGACTTAAACTATTACAATTTTTCGGTCTTCTTTTACAAAATTTTTTCTGGGCTGACCTCTAGTTCTACATATTGGGCTATCTCTACCGTTTCTTTTCTAATTCTAATACATCTCATTTTGTTTTCTTTTTTTTTCTTTTATTACGTGTCAAAGTTTTTATCTGATTCCGATTCTTAACAATTGTCAAACTCTAGGCATTTAATTCTTTACTACATGTTAACGTTTTACAAATGTCAAATCTCTTTCGCGTTGAATTCTGTTTTTTGACTACGCGTCAGAGTTTTTCTTTGATTCTAATTCTTTACTGCATGTTAACGCTTTACACTAAATGTCAAAATTCTTTCTAATTGCGTCAACGCTTTTCTTTGATTTCGATTCTACAACGAATGTCAAACTCTAGACATTTAATTCCCTACTACATGTTAACGTTTTACAAATGTCAAATCTCTTTCGCGTTGAATTCTGTTTTTTGACTACGCGTCAGAGTTTTTCTTTGATTTTAATTCTTTACTGCATGTTAACGCTTTACACTAAATGTCAAAATTCTTTCTAATTGAGTTCTGTTTTCGACTACGCGTCAACGCTTTTCTTTGATTTCGATTCTACAACGAATGTCAAACTCTAGACATTTAATTCCCTACTACATGTTAACGTTTTACAAATGTCAAATCTCTTTCGCGTTGAATTCTGTTTTTTGACTACGCGTTAGAGTTTTTCTTTGATTTTAATTCTTTACTGCATGTTAACGCTTTACACTAAATGTCAAAATTCTTTCTAATTGAGTTCTGTTTTCGACTACGCGTCAACGCTTTTCTTTGATTTCGATTCTTTACTAAACGTCAGCGTTGAACTAGTTCATGTGCTGAGTTATTGTGGTTTATGTCGAGGCACAACTACAGCAAAACGTTCGTGTTTCGTGCTGCTACGTGTGAGTTGGCACTTTCTGACATCGTGGTTCATTTGAATTGGAGCAGATTTGAAGAAAAATTGTAGCGATGGGGTTTGAGGTTACGCTGTGTCTATCTCCGACCGATCAGCTGGTAGAAATGTCAAGTCGGTGGTACGATGGCATTTTGACGTTTGTGTACATCGAAAAATGTACACTTGGAGCGAGAAATTTGTTTACTTGCGTTTTCCTTTCAAAACGAAAGATATGCGGCCACTTTTTGGAGAAATGGTTGCGGATACGTTGATGGGGTATGCAAGGGGGCCAGGTTAGTAATTTTGTTACACTACCCCCCCCCCCCCCCCCCTCACAAGCTTGTAGCTCCGTCCAAGCTGGCTATCTCTGGTGGAAAATGGGCTTGATGCCTATACGCTCCACAGTTTATGCAATACCCCCAGTATATTGGGAAATCTATCTGCTCCTTTAAGGTATAGCTGGATGCCTTTTAAATTTTTACCAGCCAACGCTTATTACAGAAGTAAAGAATCGAAATATGACAGGTAAAACCTTCTAACGAAGGCTAACTCAGAAGGAGTTAGTGAGAAATTATCTGCTCATTTAAGGCAGAGGCAGGTTAAACAAGGATCGTGTCCTTATAAAATGTTACTCAGCCACCACGGATTGTAGAAAGGATGAAGAAGAGAAAGGAAAATTAAAACCTTCAACGATGGCTAACTCAGAAGGAGTTAGTGAGAAATTATCTGCTCATTTAAGGCAGAGGCAGGTTAAACAAGGATCGTGTCCTTATAAAATGTTACTCAGCCACCACGGATTGTAGAAAGAATGAAGAAGAGAAACCACTAAGGCTTTGTCCGGTTTGATCTGCGCATGGAGGCTCAGAGACACATCTCCGAAGTCACGCCGATCCTTGGTCAGAGCTCGATATTGGTCTCGGCATCGAAAACCAAAGGTGCACTCACAGCCCAGCAACCCAAAAAATCTGGTCTAACAGTACACCTCCGGCCTCCAATGCCAAGACCAGTCGGAGAAGCCTCTGCAACCAGTAACCTAACCAACTGATTGCAGGACCCCTCCGCACGGGCATCTCCCTCTGACCGCAGATCGACATTCGTTTGAGGGTGTGCGCCAAGGTCCCCAGCAGGGGTTAAAATTTCGGAGACAGTCTTTACTGTGGAATTCCTACGGCAGCGCGGCCTATACGTAGGGTGCCATGTGGGAGGGGTTTTGACTCATTGTCAAGCAAGGGCGTGTGAAAAAGTGGACTAATTTACAAGAGGTATACCGGCCGCTAGGTTGGGTAGGTCCTAAGCGGCACATTGGTATCCTGTAGTTACCAGTTAAGCTGGCTGGATGCCTTGTTAGGGCTACCAGGATTTGTTAGTGGTTATAGGGGGAGGTCGTTTCTTTCGCGGTATGGGGCCAGTCTGTCGACATGGACAGTTCGCATCTTCCTACCGTGACACTTTTTTATCCTGAACACCACATCGGTTACAGCCTCCGTGATCTTGTATGGCCCATCCCAGTCGCACTGCAGTTTTGGGCACCGCCCAATTACGCGTCTTGGGAAATATAACCACACAAGTTGCCCTACTTGAAAGCAGGGTTTCTTCGTCCGCAAATCATAGTACGTCTTCATACGCCGGCTTGCGGTGTGCAGCATAGCTCGATTATTCTCGTGGATCGTGTTCAGTGTCGTGGTCAGATTGTCCAGGTACTCGCTAATCGACATAACTTCGGTAGGTGGACTTCCCAAGACCATCTCCAGTGGCAAACGAAGTTCTCGACCAAAAAGGAGTTTAGCAGGAGTTTAACAGTAGGTAAGGCACATACTGGTCCCATTCTCTTTGGTGTGAATTTAGGAATTTCGCCAGATAGTCCAGGATTGTCCGGTTAAATCTTTCGACTAAACCATCTGACTGTGGGTGTAAAGCTGTTGTGCGCGTTTTCTCTACCCCGAACTTCTGCAATACTTCTTGGAAAACGGCACTTTCGAAATTTCTGCCCTGATCTGAATGGAGCTGTAGTGGAGCTCCGTGTCGGCTGAATACGCCTGATATGAGTGCATCGGACACAGTTTCGGCTGTCTGATCTGGTACTGGAATTGCTTCGGGCCATTTTGTGAAGTAGTCCATACAGACTACTAAGTAGCGGTTACCTTTATTTGTCTTTGGGAGTGGTCCCAATATGTCTACCGCAACTCTCTCGAAAGGTGCGCCAATGTTACATACTTGCAAAGGAGCTTTCCGTCTTGGCCGTGGCCCTTTCCGTGCTTGACATTGTAGACATCCCGCACACCAATCCTTTACATCAGTACTACTACCAATCCAATAATATTTCTGTCGAAGTTTACCTAACGTCTTGTCAACGCCGAAATGTCCTCCGCTTAGAGAGTCGTGCACCTGCTTCAGAACAAGTTTTTGGAGGGATTCCGGGACCAAAATTTGCTTAATAGTCTCTGTTCCTTGACTAATTGCTCGAACGGCGATGTTGTTTTCTAATTTCAGTACAGACCACATTGACCAATATGCTTTAACCTCCGGGCTAAGATCTTTGATGCTCTCTTTATCTGGGCGTTGACCTGTAGACAGCCAACTCCGAATGCAACGTAAGGTGAGGTCATTCTCCTGGTGTTGAGCTATATCGTCTTGCGCGGTAACTAGACGAATAGTGATGGTGTCTTTCTCTTCGAGCCGCTGACAATACTGACATTCATTTTGCGTTACTGTGACTTTTACCTGGACGGTGCATGATTTCAAAATCATAGGCCTGCATGCGTTCTATCCATCTTGCTACTTGTCCTTCGGGACTCCGAAAGTTCATCAACCATCTCAAAGATGCATGGTCTGTTCGAATTATGAACTTTTTTCCCAGTAAGTAGGGCTGAAAATGTGAGCAGGCTTTGACTATCGCAACCAGTTCTTTCCTGGTGACACAGTAGTTTCGCTCCGGGCGACTGAATGTCTTGCTGTGGTACTCCACCACGTGTTCCATCCCGTCCTTAACTTGCGAGAGAATAGCTCCCCACGCGTGTTGACTGGCGTCTGTGTCCAAGATAAAAGGTAAATTTTCGTCAGGCTGAGTGAGGATAGGTGCAGTGGTTAAGCGGTCTTTCAACTCTTCGAACGCTTCTTGACAAGCATCTGACCAGATAAACTTTCGACCTTTCTCCGTAAGCTCTGTTAGTGGCTTCGCAATAGCTGAGAAATTTTTCACAAACCGCCTATAGTAAGCACACAGACCGAGGAATGACTGTATATCCCTTCGTGTTTGCGGTTCGGGCCAACTCTTAACGGCATTCGTTTTGTCGGGGTCCGTTGATAATCCAGAGTCACTGATGACGTGTCCCAAGAACTTCACCTCTCTCTGGCACAACTGACACTTCTTCGGTGAAATTTTTAGATTTGCTACTCTTAATCGGGCTAAGACAAGGCGGAGATTTTCTACCATTTGTTCGAACGTGGGGCCATGTACGATGACATCGTCCAAATATACTAGGGACGCCTGAGGTGGAATTCCTTGGAGGACGATTTCCATGAGCCTCTGAAAGGTTGCAGGGGCGTTAGTTAGTCCAAATGGCATAACTGAAAACTCCCACAATCCGCTGCCTGTAGTGAACGCGGTCTTTTCACGGTCTTCTTCTTCCACTTCTACTTGCCAGTAGCCTGACTGTAAATCCAATGTCGAAAACCAAGTTGAACCGGCGAGTGTATCAAGAGTTAGATCAATACGTGGCAGCGGATATGAATCTTTTTTGGTGACCTCGTTTAGTCGCCTGTAGTCGACGCAAAATCTAGTCGAGCCATCCCTTTTTTTAACCAGGACCACTGGAGAGGTCCACGGGCTGTTAGAGGGATTTATAACACCTTGGCTTCTCATATCGTGTACTAGATTTTCTGCCTCCTGACGCTTCGCTAGCGGAAGCCTCCTTGGGGGCTGCTTAATTGGTTTACTGCCGCCCACGTCGATCCGATGCCTCATTATCGTGGCTCGGCCGAGTTCCGTTTTGGTTTTCGCAAAAACGTCTTGATGTCCCATGAGTAGTTTTTCCAGTATCACTTTCTGTTGATTATCAAGGTGTACAGTTGTGGGTTCCAGCAAGAGGCATAATTCAGGTGGTAAACTATTCAAGTTAGGTTTTAATTCCTCGGACGGACTGACAATGTCTGCAGGCACTTCAACATCTGCCAGAGAGGTGTTAGCTTTGAGTTTAACCGGGTGTTCAGTGATGTTAGTTACACGAACTATCATACTTCCATGATGTGACAGGCAGACCGCCGGTTCCACCCAGAGAGAAGGTGGGACATTCTTTGGTGATAGGAAGACTGTTTCTTGTTCGCCGACCATCGGGTTGAAAAGCGCTACAAGGCAGGTTGATTCGGCGGGTAAGGTACGATCTTGTATGGTTCTGACAAAAAGGTCACTCCTTTCTTCCATTATTGGCATGATCTCCTGGGCAATCTGAACAAAACGTTTCTCTAAGTTAATTGAACAACGGTGACCCGCAAGAAAATCCATTCCAATAATGCAGTCATCGAAGACATCAGCTACATAGAAGGTATGTGTGGCGGAAAAGTTCTTGATAGCTATGCGCAGTTCAACGACACCATCTACGATGCTGGTTTCTCCTGTGACATTACGGATTTGTGTGAAGGAGGGTTGGAGACGAAAATGGTTTGGCAAACGGGCGAGTATCCTTCTGTTAAGAATGGAATGCGTAGCTCCGGTATCCACAATCATGTGGCAGACAAGTCCTTCAATTTTTCCCTTTACCTTGATCGTACTACAAATCGTACCTTGGCTTACAGTTATGATAGGTGGAGGTGGTAGCCTCCACGCTGCCGGTGTCGCGGTGCCCAGCGTTTCCACGCTGCCCAGGGTTATTGGTGTTACGGGGATTGAGGTACTATCTACTAGTGTGTGGGATGCGATCGATGTGTGGGTGTTTAGTGTAAGTTTGTTGGTTAGTGTTTTAGTGTTTGGTGTGTTAGTGATATGTGTGTGATTAGTTAGTGTTTTAGTGTTTGGTGTGTTAGTGATATGTGTGTGATTAGTTAGTGTTTTAGTGTTTGCTGGGTTGGCGATTGGGGTATGTTTGGTTAGTGCTTTAGTGTGGAGTGTGTTGGTGATTGGGGTATGTTTGGTTAGTGTTTTAGTGTTGGGTGTGTTGGTGGTTGGTGTATGATTGGTTAGTGTTTGAGTGTTTAGTGTGTTGGTGGTTGGTGTATGATTGGTTAGTGTTTGAGTGTTTAGTGGTGGGGGGTCGGAGGTTGGTGTAGGGTATGTTAGGGTATGGGCGTCCTGGCGAGCGGTATGTGGAGCGTTCATAAGGTGTGCTGGTCTCTGCTCCCTGAGATCAGCTGACCTGGGTTTAAAGTTCCTTTTGAACTAGACGGAGTGATATTCTTACTATACTCTTTGTTTCCAGCGAGCTGCTGGGTTTGAGCTTGCTGCATGTTTGACTGGGATATGCCTTGGTTTGGCTGACTGGCTTCAGGAGGGGATTCGTCGGAAACCAGAAAGATATTGATCGCCCTGTTAGTAGGGCTCCCTACGATTAGATCGAATTCTACCCGGTTTCCAGAGGCTAACTCAGTTTCCGGAGTTACGATTGTGTTTTTAAAGTTGGCGAAGTGAAAGAATACATCTATCTGAGTCTCGTCACGCACTACAAAGCCGAACCTTCTTCGGAAATCGCATCGACGGATTGTTCCGGTTACATTTCGGGCTATCAGACTCGGTTCAGGGAAGGTGTGGGCGGATTTAGGAGCCATGGAGTTCGGTTGAGCTAGCTGCGGCTCCCTCACGCTAGCTGCGGCTCCCTCACGCTAGCTCGCTGGCGTTTCCCGACTGCATCCGTGTCGAATTTCTGTCCATTTGCTCCCGTCTAGAGTCCGGCGGTTCTCGTGGTGGCGATCTATTATTGCTAGTTGCCACAGCGACCCGTATATTTCGTCTCGCGGCTCTGGTTGCTCGATGATTAGCTTCAATTCGGAAAGCCGTTTGTACGGCGTCCTGTAGAGTAGGCGGATTGAAGTCTCGCACTCTTTCCTGTACATCGAGGTTAAGGATTCCATCTAGGAAGTGCTCTAGAGCGATCTGATCTCTGGCATCCTCTGGACAATAAGCGAATTTGAGCCGGGTTAGTCGTAAAAGATCAGTGGCATATTCCGAAAAAGTCTCTCCATTCCTCTGAACTCTTGTGCTCAGCTGGACGTGACTCATCGATTGCTTATATTCTGCCCCAAATTGTATTGACAACGAGTTTCGTGCTTTAAAGTACGACCTCCTAGCCTCCTGACTTAGTGTTTCATAGAAGCCCAAAGCCATGCCGCGTAGGGATGCAGCCAAGTAGAGCGCTTTGGTTCCGTCGTCCCAACCATTCGCCTCCGCGATTGCTTCGAAGTGCAATTCGTAGTGATTCCATGGAGCCTTTCCGTCGTACTCCGTCGGCGAAAGCATTGGCTTCCTGATGTGCCGGTCGTTTGCTAGGTGCGGTGGTCGACGAGGTAAGGACGAAGGTGCCTCACTCGATCGTGGTGACCCTACGGAATCGGAACGGATGGCTGCAGGCTGGTTTGTCTCCGCTGGGTTCGGTTCGTTGCGTTCCGGGCTTTCCTTTGGAAATTTCGATGACGGAGTAGATTGACCGTTAGGTGGCGGAATGTCAGTTTCTTTGTCGGCGGACTTTACATCGGAGTGCCCCTCCGTATCTTCCATTACCTTATTGGCAAATGTAGTGGCACCGAGGACTGAAAAATCGGCCATCTGCCTCTGCAGGGTGCTTAGCTCTTCTCGGAAGGACGAATGCTGCCCTCTCAGAGCTTTTACCTCGTTGCTGATTTCCGCTATTGCATTTGACTGTATGCTAAATTTGTCGTCCAATTCTCCGAGCTACTCTAGGATCTTGTCCAGCTGTTCTTCTGCCATTCTGCTCAATCGCTATTTTCTTCCTTGTTAGAAATTCCAATCTAGATAGTCGATCGCAGCAAATTAGAGAGTTTCTTAGTTATTATACACGACAAAGGCAAACTGTCGGAAAGATTCCCTGCCTTCCGGTTAGAATTCCAGATCGTTGATAACCAAACGTGGAAAATTCAGAAAATATTTCGTGGAATATACACGACCAAAGCAAACTGCCAGGAAGATTTCCTGTATTCCTGTTAGAATTCCAAATCGTTGATAAACAAACGTGGAAAATTCAGAAAATATTTCTTGAAATATACACGACAAAAGCAAACTGCCAGAAAGATTTCCTGTATTCCTGTCAGAATTCCAAATCGTTGATAAACAAACGCGGTAAATTCAGAAAATATTTCTTGAAATATACACGACAAAAGCAAACTGCCAGAAAGATTTCCTGTATTCCTGTTAGAATTCCAAATCGTTGATAAACAAACGTGGAAAATTCAGAAAATATTTCTTGGAATATACACGACAAAACAAACTGCCAGAAAGATTTCCTGTATTCCTGTCAGAATTCCAAATCGTTGATAAACAAACGTGGAAAATTCAGAAAATATTTCTTGGAATATACACGACAAAACCTAACTGCCAGAAAGATTTCCTGTATTCCTGTTAGAATTCCAAATCGTTGATAAACAAACGCGGAAAATTCAGAGAATATTTCTTGAAATATACACGACAAAAGCAAACTGCCAGAAAGATTTCCTGTATTCCTGTTAGAATTCCAAATCGTTGATAAACAAACGTGGAAAATTCAGAAAATATTTCTTGAAATATACACGACAAAAGCTAACTGCCAGAAAGATTTCCTGTATTCCTGTTAGAATTCCAAATCGTTGATAAACAAACGTGGAAAATTCAGAAAATATTTCTTGGAATATACACGACAAAACAAACTGCCAGAAAGATTTCCTGTACTCCTGTCAGAATTCCAAATCGTTGATAAACAAACGTGGAAAATTCAGAAAATATTTCTTGGAATATACACGACAAAACAAACTGCCAGAAAGATTTCCTGTATTCCTGTTAGAATTCCAAATCGTTGATAAACAAACGCGGAAAATTCAGAGAATATTTCGTGAAATATACACGACAAAAGCAAACCGCCAGAAAGATTTCCTGTATTCCTGTCAGAATTCCAAATCGTTGATAAACAAACGCGGTAAATTCAGAAAATATTTCTCGGAATATACACGACAAAACAAACTGCCAGAAAGATTTCCTGTATTCCTGTCAGAATTCCAAATCGTTGATAAACAAACGTGGAAAATTCAGAAAATATTTCTTGGAATATAGCGTCCTTCAACATAAAAAGCTGATGTGTATTGGGCCTAGCCGTGATTTGTAATAAACGTGTTCCTAGAGTGTATGGCCTGGAGTACAACAACCCGGGTTTAACTGAATAGAGTTTATAGAATATAGTACATAGCACTATACTTACTCGTAGTGAACTAGCTTGCTTCTAGCAGAAAATCTTGTAACCACGATAAACGTGTCGAATATAGCATTTAGTAATAATCTTAGGTTGGTAGTTTATATAGCATGTGGTAAAAGAATTTGGCATTAGTATGGATGCGTCAAATATCGCATTTAGAAATAATTCCAAACTTAGTAATTTATATAGCCTGTAGTAAAAGAACCTTGACATCAGTATGAATGCGTCGAATTTCTCCTTTAGCAATAATTTTAAGCAAGTAAATTGTCCAGCATGTAGTAACAAAGTTCTGACGTCAATATGGATGCGTCGAGTATCACATTTGATCAAAGTAATTTCAAGGAAGTTATTTCATATAGCACGTACTAAAAAGAATTCTGACATCAGTGTGGATGCGTCGAATTTCGCCTTCACTAACAATCTTACGCAAGTAAATTGTATAACATGTAGTAACAAAAAATAAAGAAATATAATAAAATAAGATAAAATTCCTGGAATCAATATAAATATGAGAAATATCTTAAATAATCGTAATTAACCTGGAAATATATAAGAATAAGAAACTAAACTAAAAGAACTATATCTTGGCTCTATTTAATTCCTTTGTTAGTATAGGTCCCAAAATGTCTGCTTCAATTAGTTCCAGCAACCGTTAGGATTCCGCTAGGCGATCGATTTGTTGAGAGCTCGTGGGGGCCCCTTTACGGGACTGAGGTATACCCCACACTTGACACCAATGTAACGGGATTTATTAAATTGTTACCGTTTTCTTCGTTTTTGTCTGCATAACTTTGTCCAGGCCGTGTTGCACGTGGTCCGTGAGCCTCTCCGCTACAGCGTGGCCACCTGGCCGAGCGATTCCCAGGTCACAAGCGAGAAATGCCAGTGGGTTTTGGGCGGATTTGCCAAGGGCTTCCAGTGACAAAAGAAAAAAAAGGAGGCGAACGCTTTACCTGTGATTTTCGTTCTTATTCCAAAACAACACAACTCCAGTTCAATTTCGTTTTTATTTTTTTTTTTTGCTTCTAATTTCTTTTTGTTTGACTACACAAATTTTAGCAACTTCACAAACTTTTAACTTCTTTTTTTTTTACTTGCTTTCTATATCGACTACACAAATTCTTTTATTTTTTTTTTTTTTTTTTTGCTTTGTTTTCTTGCTTCTTGCTTGCTCGCTAGACTATATCAGAATCGCGGCTTACATTTTTACGCGGGCCTACGTGACTTAAACTATTACAATTTTTCGGTCTTCTTTTACAAAATTTTTTCTGGGCTGACCTCTAGTTCTACATATTGGGCTATCTCTACCGTTTCTTTTCTAATTCTAATACATCTCATTTTGTTTTCTTTTTTTTTTCTTTTATTACGTGTCAAAGTTTTTATCTGATTCCGATTCTTAACAATTGTCAAACTCTAGGCATTTAATTCTTTACTACATGTTAACGTTTTACAAATGTCAAATCTCTTTCGCGTTGAATTCTGTTTTTTGACTACGCGTCAGAGTTTTTCTTTGATTCTAATTCTTTACTGCATGTTAACGCTTTACATTAAATGTCAAAATTCTTTCTAATTGAGTTCTGTTTTCGACTACGCGTCAACGCTTTTCTTTGATTTCGATTCTACAACGAATGTCAAACTCTAGACATTTAATTCCCTACTACATGTTAACGTTTTACAAATGTCAAATCTCTTTCGCGTTGAATTCTGTTTTTTGACTTCGCGTCAGAGTTTTTCTTTGATTTTAATTCTTTACTGCATGTTAACGCTTTACACTAAATGTCAAAATTCTTTCTAATTGAGTTCTGTTTTCGACTACGCGTCAACGCTTTTCTTTGATTTCGATTCTTTACTAAACGTCAGCGTTGAACTAGTTCATGTGCTGAGTTATTGTGGTTTATGTCGAGGCACAACTACAGCAAAACGTTCGTGTTTCGTGCTGCTACGTGTGAGTTGGCACTTTCTGACATCGTGGTTCATTTGAATTGGAGCAGATTTGAAGAAAAATTGTAGCGATGGGGTTTGAGGTTACGCTGTGTCTATCTCCGACCGATCAGCTGGTAGAAATGTCAAGTCGGTGGTACGATGGCATTTTGACGTTTGTGTACATCAAAAAATGTACACTTGGAGCGAGAAATTTGTTTACTTGCGTTTTCCTTTCAAAACGAAAGATATGCGGCCACTTTTTGGAGAAATGGTTGCGGATACGTTGATGGGGTATGCAAGGGGGCCAGGTTAGTAATTTTGTTACAATATGTTAGTTAGATAAACTTAGAAGGATAAAGCGATCAGCTCGATACGCTGGTGTTTAAATATAACCATCAACAAAACGACTGGGAAAAGTCCCTATGAAATCCTGTTGAGGTACACGCCGCGAATTGCGGCAGGTTCAGATTCAGAATTATCTGGCAACTTTATAAGAAAACTCTGGATGCAAAAACTGCCAACAAACATAAACATAGCATTAACAACAGCAGGAGACAGAGACTTAAACGAACTTCTACAGTTAGCAGACAGAATCCACGAGATAGCAAAAACGCAACATATCTCAGCCTTCAGCACAAATAATTTTAACAACGATTTTGGTTTAATAAACAGAATTTGTAATTTAGAAAATAAAATTAACACTCTTGAACAATCAATTAAAAATTTAACTTTGCAAAATAAAAGAAATTTTTCAGACTTCAGACATCATTCCAGAAGTCGTTCTTCAAGTGGTACTAGATTTTCGACAATCTGTTGGTACCACAAGAAATTTGGGGAAAAGGCAACAAAATGTATAACCCCATGTTCTTTCAAGAATAATCAAAATTGAAAAAACTAAATAACCCCTCGACGTGTTCAACCAATTCTTTTAATGTTAATTCAAAACGTTTATTTATGTTTGATAAAGAAAACAAATTTTAATTCTTAATAGACACTGGAGCAGACCTTTCAGTCGTTCCTACTACTTTTTGCAACAGATACAAGAGAGACGATTCTCTTACTCTTACCGCAGCGAACGGTTCTACAATACACACGTTTGGCACAAGATTATTCAAAACCAATTTTGGTTTAAGAAGGGACTTCACGTTCCCATTTATTATCGCTGATGTAAACCGCCCAATAATAGGAGCCGATTTTTTAACAAAATTCAATCTTTTAGTAGATTTAAAAAACAAACGCTTAATAGATGGCAACACAAACTTGTCAGTAAGTGGTATGACCATAAAGGCAAACACGCCATCTCCAAAGCATTTTACATTCGAAAATGAATACGGAAATATAATACAACAATTTCCATCTTTAACAGAAGCTCCTCGTTATGGAGAACCTGTAAAACACAATGTCGTACATCACATTACAACAAAAGGACAACTACCCTTTACGAGACCACGCAGATTGGATGGTCAAAAGCTAAAAATTGCAAAAATGGAATTTGACCACATGATACAATTAGGTCTATGCCAACCTTCATCATCTTCAACAGCTTCAGCACTACATCTAGTTGCAAAGAAAAATAGCTCATATTGGCGTCCTTGTGGTGATTATAGACAGCTAAACGCTATAACCATTCCCGATAGATATCCTATCCCACATATACAAAATTTTTCATTAAATCTTCAAAATTGTAATATCTTCTCTAAAATAGATCTGGTAAGAGCATATCACCATATTCCAGTAGCTCCAGAAGATATACACAAAACAGCGATAACAACACCTTTCGGACATTATGAATTTACACGAATGCCATTTGGTCTACGAAACGCTGCACAAACCTTTCAGAGATTCATGAATGAAGTAACCAAAGGTTTAGACTACGTATTTACATACATTGATGACATTTTGATAGCAAGCCAAAATGAAAAGGAACACAAAATACATTTAAAAACTCTTTTCGAACGATTAAGCGCATATGGTATAAATATAAATATATCAAAATACATATTTGGATCCACTTGCTTAAATTTCTTGAGCCATTACATAAGTAAAGATGGAATACTTCCTTCTCCTAACTGAATTAAAATCATTCAAGATTTTCCATCACCTTCATCCATCAAACACATACAACAATTTATAGGAATGGTAAATTATTACCATCGCTTTATACCAAAATTAGCGGAATTACTAAGTCCTATATATGATAATTTAAGAAGTTAACAAAGGCAGAAACAAAGTATTCAGCATTCGACAGAGAACTTCTGGCAGTTTACTTAGCTATAAAACATTTTCGACATGTACTCGAAGGACGAAAATTTGTAGTTTTCACTGACCACAAACCACTGACGAATGCCATTTGGACAAAAACTGAGAGAAGCCCAAGGCAAGCTAGACACCTAGATTACATCACACAATTTACGTCAGACATTCAACATATACAAGGAAAAGCAAACGTGGTAGCAGACGCTCTGTCACGCATACCGACTAATCACGAAGAATGTAGCGAAATTAAAAGCAATACCAAAATTGACCTACAAGTGATTAGCTTAGCGCAAGCAGAGGAAAAAGAATTAAACCATCTGGTAAAACACCAACAACAAAATTCAAAATGTAGGTATAAACTTATAGAAAGAGACATTCCCGAGAGCAATCATAAAATATGGTGCGAAGTTTCAACAGGTAAATCTCGTCCATACATACCAACCAAACTTCGAAGAATGATTTTCAAAACATTACATGAATTGTCACACCCTGGCATACGTTCAACAAGAAAATCAGTCTGTGACAAATACTTCTGGCCAAACATGAACAAGCAAATTAATCAGTGGGCCAAGCCATGCTTATCATGTCAACAATCAAAAATACACAGACATACAAAATCACCGTTGGGATCTTTCGAAATGCCTAGTTGTAGATTCGAACATGTACACTTAGATATAGTAGGACCTCTCCCACCATCAAAAACAATCATAATAGATATACACGATGGCCAGAAGCCTATCCTATTAAAAATACTTCAGCAGAAAATATAGCCAAAGTATTTTACCAACAATACATATGCCGTTTCGGCGTCCCATTAAGGATAACGACCGACCAAGGATCGCAATTCACTTCAAAATTATTGCAAGAATTATCCAAGTTCCTAGGTTGTAACAAAATTACTACAACACCTTACCATCCGCAATCTAATGGAATGGTCGAGAGATTACATCGCCAAATAAAAGCTGCCATTAGAGCGACCGAAGACACAATAAACTGTCCATATCACCTGCATACAATCCTTTTAGGTATACGCACCACGGTTAAAGAGGATCTGCAATGTTCTCCAGCAGACTTAGTATACGGTCAAGCCTTAAGAATTCCAGGAGAATTTTTCGTAAAAGGCACTGACAACATAACAGATACTAACAACATGTTACAAATTTTGCAGAAATATTTTCAAAACGTTACGCCAACAGATTCGAGGAAATCTAGTATCACTCACTATATCCCAAAATCACTAGAAAATTGCGAATACGTTTTCATTCGTACAGACAAAATCAAACAAACTCTCCAACCACCATATCAAGGACCATTCAAGGTAATCGAAAGGGGAGACAAAAGTTTCATAATCAGTATAAATGGAAAATCGTCAAGAATATCTATCGATCGTATAAAACCGGCATTCGTGGATAATGTAAATGAACCACAGAAAAAAATCACCGAGAAATCAACGAAACGAGTCACATTTAATATATAAAAATGTCCAAATATTTTTTTTTTCCATTTAATTGTTTTTGTTTTCCGTTAACGTTGACACTGAGGGGGGAGTAAATGTAGCGTACTACATACTTACATGTATGTGTGTATACATATGTTTGTAAGTGAAAATAACAATAAAAAAAAATCAAGTTAAAATAATAGAAAATTTTGGAAAAGCTTTGAAGTGTACATATACTTTGTAAAAAATAAATTTGTATAGAAAACACAAAAGAATCAAAAAACTTAGTATACATAGAAGTGTATAGATACAAAAATGTCAATAGAAATATTTAGTAGTATTCAGAACTTCATCACAAATACACATCTGAATAATTTGATGTACTTTCATACTAAAAAGTTTTTAAAAAAGATAGTACCAAAATAAATAAAAATAAATAAATAAAAATATTATTTAAAATAAAAAAATTAATAAAAGACTTATTATTTTCTACGCTCTTATATACATAAATATATATATATATATATAATTATTATCATTTTTCAAAGCGTAACAAAATAATTAAAACAAATCTTTTCTTTCTCCCATATATACGAGAGAAAATCAAAAAAGAATAGAAATCAAAGATTAAAAATAAATCGATGTAAAGAAAAGGAAAATCAAGAATTCAACTAAAGATTTTGAAACAGCAAACCTCCCAACATCGATAAGTACCATCATCTTCTGCTCTATGGCGGAAACACCCTGTATTTATTTTTCACTAAAGAATGTGGACAGAACTGTTGCAGCAAGCACCAAAATTTGAACTTTTCCAAACCCAACAGCACGCATCATGATTCTTCGAAAAAGCCTTGTACCATATGCGCGCCGTTATATAAAACCGACCTGTATAGCTTTCTTTTTCCGTTTCAACATGAAAATTTCATTAGCATCTATATATTGCCGTAGTTCTTTTATTAATATAATATATATTCTTGATCCCGTAAGCATAGTAATATTTGGTACCACATAGAATAGACATTATACACTTCTTGTCTTCGCTTACTGCTGGTAGTTCGTTCAAACACCATAATTTCATGGGCTGAGCTGCAATTTGTTGCAAAAATTAAAGACGTTTTCACATTTTTTTCCAATAAATTCTTTTCAAGCCGACACTTTGCTAAAGTAATTTTCGAGGAATGCTAATTAGGTAGAGTTGTTAATATATGTATAACCCTATTTACTTTAAATTAAATATTTGCAAGCAAACTGAATCTGATATTCATTACCCCGGCTATGATAATTTTTGCAAAATACTACTTTTTATCAGTGTACCCGACTTTTGTAAGCTTTTGTTTTACCACAGCTGACGTCAATTCCTGTAATTGACAACTATGAAAAAACTACGTTCGCAAAACACAGTTCAATGAAATTTGTCAAATTCTATATTGACATTCGAAATTATGCTGAAATAAAATATTTGGGTGGAGTGTAGCGTTAAAGAGAATTTATCGCTCAGGTGTTCACTTAAATTTGTTGCAAAAAATAAAACTATCGTTAAATCAACAAATGCTAATACTCCGAAATTACGTTAAAACTTCATTTAATTTCATTCATGGAAATTTAAACTTGAAATTATGCCAAAACTTATGTAACAACAAATTAATTCAATAATAATTTATTCGAATTCAACTTTAATTTCATTTACTAGAATAATTAAATTTCTTCAAACTCATCTTATTTTTACTAAAAAAAAAAACTCTAACTTAATTTGCTTGCTAAAATAGAAAACAAGAAATTAGTGTTCAGTGCAAACCTTGGATGAAATTATTATATGGTGCAACAATAACCCTGAGGCATATTTTTTACGCAATACCTAATTTTGAAACTTGATTTATTTGAGTAAAATAATAAATTCGAAATGAAATTGCTGAAAAGAAAAGAACAACTATCAGTACTTGCCCAGTTGTTCCTATTACCTTCATGCGGTGTTGATGAACAAAAAAATTGGCATGCACTGATACAATGCAATGCTTAAAACATGTACTCGCACTTTGCTAATTGGTTTGAAAATAAGAAAGATGGAGCGAATGAACCCCCTTTTTATAGAAAAATTTGTTTCGATAAGATGAACTTCTTAATTTTTGGGTCAAATTTGACTCAAATGTACAATCTACCTATTTTTGATTGATGTCAATTTGCAAACTTCATTTTCTGACATAGTTGTTATATAAAACCGCTCAATATTTGAATAATTATGAAAAGTTTTCTGAATTCTATCGTAACTTATCGATGCACCATGTTTTTATTCCAATTTACTAAATTCCTTCAGAGTTCATTTTCGTTCATTATCTCTTTCATACCTTTGTATCTCTTTTTTGCACTCATTGGTGTAAAGGTAATTTCGAAAATTCGCGAATTACCTGCGATCCGTCAAAAATATCGCGAAACTAAGGCGGCCATTCGATTAGTGATTGAAAATACCCCAGGATGACAGTTCGAACATCGCTAGAAATTGAAGTTTGCAATGAATTTTTATACGCGAAATGTCAACTGCGGTCAGTTTGTTTTTTTGTGAAATTTATAAAATAAATGTGTTTGTATGTGTTTTAAGAATGATCCTCGTGGGAATTATGTATCATAAGACCGGTTGGTATTTGATTTTATTAAGTTTATACGTAGTTTGTGTGAAAATCCGTCCTTTTGTAAATGCCGTGGATACCTGTCAAGATGAGTTGCTTTTCGCTAATTGCTTAGCTAGGTATCCGCGAATCTCTTACAAATGGGATTTACTATAAGCCCCCTAGCATGGGTAAGGGAATTATTTTTATGCTTTATGTTACTGAGAATAAATTTTATTGCGTTTTTTAGTTTGTTGTTATTTGCATGCATTGTATGGATGATGCTATGTAAACACAATTTTTTGTCGTTTAATGTTTTTTTTTAAATTCATTTTCTATTTACTTTTATTTATTTATTTATTTAGAACTTCATCAAAGATCTGATTACTATGTTTACAAAAGAACAAGAAAAAAAAATTATACATATGTAAACAATGATAATGACCAAAAGTAGACAAACAATAATTATAAAATGAAAAGTAACTTTAACTAAGCTGATCTCTTAATTTTTGAAAGATGAAAGTCAATGCAATCAAACTGGTTGTTAAAGAGACGAGTCATTGATGAAATCGGCTCGTGAAAACCATAGTTCATGCTATGATGAGGAACGACGAAGAAGTCGTGCTTCCTCAAGGAGCGCACGGGAATAGATATATTGAAAGTATTTAAGAGCTCAGGAGAATTTATCGCTCCCTGTATACACTGAAACGCAAAAACAACTCCAGAAGCTTTTCGCCTATTTTCAAGAAAATCCAATTGAAAGAGTTTAATCCAATCAACATATGGAGGTAGAATAATAAGGTTATCCCAATGAACTTCACGCAAGGCAAAACGAACGAATCTTCGCTGCACAGCATCAATACGATTTATATATACAGCATAAAAAGGAGACCAGGGGCAAGATGTTGTATCTGTCGAAACTTTCGATATTCGATGATTTGTCGAAAATTTCGACACGGCAGTATGTTTTGTCATAAATCGACTGTCGAATTTTCGATAAATCATCACTGTGCATTTTGGCAAACGAAGTTCGGTCACAAACTAAAAAATGTAAGTATTATTATAAAAATTGAAATTTCTAAAAAGCAATTTGAACAAAATAGTTGCTAGATATAAAAAGACCTTTCGTGTGTGTGAATTATTCAATAAAAAATAATTACAAAACATCTTTATATATAATAACCTCACTTTTAGGGATAAACAAAACAAAAAAGTGACGACTGCACAGCAGTTCAATATAATGTTGAGTTTTATGGAGAACCATCCCCAAATGATTACTGGCGCGTTTGTGAAGCCTTCTTCCCGTCAATCCTTGGCTGATTTATGGACAGTTTTAAAAGACAAGTTAAATGCAGAGGGGCCCGCATCAAGAGAAGAAGATGGATGGAAAAAGGTGTTTATTTTTTATAGAATTTTTCATTACCTTATTAACATGTTCTTAATTATTCGCAGGTGTGGGCCGACTTAAGAAATAAAATAAAAAAAAATGCGGACCGACAAATTGGAGCGCAACAAAACAGGAAATCTGGGGAAGGTAGTGGCGTTTAGTACATTTGAGGAGCGGGTCAATGCTTTGACGGGTATGGTCACTGCGGTGGCTGGCCTTCCAGGAAACGATTTTGGAGCTGAAGAAACCACCACAAGTGATCATCGTAGCGATAATGTTGGCGATAATAGCTGCGATATCACTGTGGAGCCATTACCTTCAACAACAAAACCGAATGCAGTCTTCACGAGAAAGCGGTGCAGGCCAACAACTCAGTCACGAGTTCTCAAAGAGCTGCAGGAACAAAGACAGGAGAGTGCAATATTTCAGGCTAATGTCTTGAAATTATTAGAAGAGTCTAACGAAATAAACCAAAAGAGACTGATCACCATAGAAAAAATTAGTGAAACAAATGCTAAGAGATTAAAAATAGAAGAAGAAAAGTTGAGAATGAAAAAAGAGACTGAAACAGTTTACTTTGAATAATGTGTATGTATATACAGTACAAACAGTGAACTATTTTATTTTATTTATATTTAAGTTTTACAATGTTATTAAATTATAACAGAGAACTCATTATATTTTGACGAATTAAAACTGCATTTTCATCATCGTCATCTTCCGAATCCCAATTCTCTTCTGAATACACTAAGTGTTCGTTATTCCCAACGTTTATATCGTCCGCCTCAATTAATTCTAACTTATAAAATAAACAAATATTTAAAAGAGCACAACACACATTTACAATTTTGATGACTTTTGATGGCTGGTAACGAAGTTTTCTTTCGCCAAGCAAACACCGGAATGTACCTTTTAACACTCCATTACACCTCTCTATCGGATTCCTGGCTTTAGCATGGATATGGTTGAATTGCCTCTCTTGTTCAGTCGTCGCATTTTTTATAGGGGTTATTAACCAAGGTTCTAAGGGGTAACCTGAGTCTCCCAAAAGCCACGTGTTTCTTCTTCCATTGTTGAAATCCGATTGCAACTTCCGTCTATCCGCTGACATTGACCAAATACCGGCGTCATGTGTTGACCCCGGATAACGGGCATTTACGGGCATTATTTTCAAATTATAAGTGCACACCTAGAACGAATTAGTTCAATAGTTACATACAATGTACATATTACATAGCTCACCAATTGAACATTCAAAGAATGATTTCCTCTCCTGTCAACAAAAAGATGCTCATTTTCAATTGGAGCAATCATATCAATATGCGTTCCGTCAACGCAACCAATAACTCCTGGAAAACGTGTCTTTTTATAAAAATCATTTTTCACCTCCGATATTTCATCATCGTTGGAATATTTTATCCATTTAGCGCATAAAGTCATTTCTAAGATTTTGGTAATTTCCGATATAGTTCTGGAAATAACAGATTGATCCATTGAGTGCAACATAACATCGCCAATGGTTCGCTGGTATGAACCAGTGGCATAAAAATTTAAAGTCGTAGCCAATCTTGTTGCAAGAGGAACTTGCAATTTCGCTTTATCCTCAATGTAGAGTGATATTTCACTTAGGATATACATAAATGCTTCCTTTGACACACGAAAGGATTCCAGAAATCAAAACGATTCAACATTAATCACGTCAGTTAAAACATATTGAGGTATATTACTTTTTGCTTGGAATTTCCAAAATGTAATATCGAAGCCGCAAGAAACGTCGCTCGTCTCGGTAATTTATAATTACTTCATGCTCTTCTTCGTTGTCTTCGCAAAATAAAGCCAAAACACTTGAATATATATCCATTTTATTCAATTTGTTTAATTAATTTTTAATTTATTCTGTCACTTAAGACTGTCAAGATTTCCGAAAATGTCATTTACATATTCGAAAACGCTTGTCGAACGAAAATGTTACAACATACTGCCAATGAAAATTTTCGATGCGACAGTCGATAGCACTTCGTATCGAAAGTGATACTCCAACATCTTGCCCCAGACCGGACTGGCATACCCCAAAATATGTCTAACGAATGTGCAGTAAAGGACCTTCGTTATGAATGGATCATTAAACTCTTTTGACCATCTCTTTACAAACCCCAGAGTAGAATTAGCCCTGGCATCGATTGTACTAATATGATCCTCGAAGGAAAGGCGTGTATTAAGGAAGACACCCAAGTCCTTGGTTTTGTCAAGTCTAGTTAATAAGCATCCATCTAAAGTATAACTGGAGTTCAATGGCCTCCTCTTACGAGAAAAGGACATAGCAGTACATTTTTTGATGTTGAGAGGAAGACAGTTAATAGCGCACCATTTATGAAATGTGTCTAAGTCCGATAAATAAGAATGAAGTCGATTGGAAAAGACAGAAGGAAAACCAAGAAGAGTCAACTTATAAATCAAGATTTTATGATTGATTCGGTCAAAAGCTTTACTAAAATCCATGAAAATGCAATCAACTTGCTCAAAGTGCAGAAATTGTTAAAGTCCAACAAATTAGTCGTTGTAGATTTACCTTTCATAAAGCCATGCTGAAAGGAGCGCAGGAAAGGCATGCAGTGGAACTACAAAGCATCGCAAACCATGGCTTCAAATATCTTACCAATACAACATAAATTAGCGACGGGTCTTTAATTAGAAATATCGCACTTATTACCATTCTTGTGCAAAAGAATAATCAAAGAAAGCTTCCACTGTTTAGGCAAAACACCACAGGTTAAAATAAATTAAATAAATAGCACAAAACAGAAACGATGGATGTAGCACAATGTTTTATGAGCGTGAAAGGAACGCCATCCGGACCAATAGAAAAACTATCAGCTATGCTTGAAATGTACTTGAAAACAGACGCTTCATCGAACAACAGGTCTCTGGGTGGAAGAGAAGTCGTCGGAAGCTTCATCAAATGGGTAAAATCGTTATAACTAATATCACAGTGGTTATCACAGAAGGCAGTTTTAAAGAAGTCACCAAAAAGATTGGAAGTCTCCAAGGGATTAACACTATCTATGTTTCCAAGACGCAACGATGAAGGGAATCCATCACAGTTGCGCTTAGAGTTCACAAACTTCCAAAATTGCTTAGGTTCCGTACGCAAGGCCGACCTCATTCTATGTATATAATCATTATAAGAATCAGTCAGGTACGATATGTACTGAGTACGCTATTTAGAATAAGTTACGTAATCAGCATCGCTCCTTGGGGAACAGAACCTCCTCCAAGCTTTATTCCTCAAATTTTTAAGATGCTTCAAAGAGCCATTGATCCACGGTTGACAATGCGAAGTACGATTCGAACTAACAAGTAGTACACAGTGAGTAAAACAAAGAAATAGGATGTCATAAAACGAGCTCAGTTTTATCAATGTCACCTTCACCCAGAACACTGGTCCAGTGGCAAGCGGATAGCCATTCATTCATTTTATTAATATCAGCTTTTTTTTAAAGTTTTAACAATACTCGTAGTTACTAGAAGCATTAGATGATGAAGTTACAGGATCAAAACACAAAACTATATGAAGTGCCGGATGATGACCTGTTTCAGGAACCATAGGAATTAAACAACGCTTAACGAGAGAATCACTGGGACTCTTGCATCTGTGCCAATCTCCAGATGCTGGTACGACTTTTCTGATTCGATTTTAGTCTAATTTTCCTTTTTGTAGATTGGTCGAACAACTTTCGATCACAAAACACAAATCGAAAAAGAACTTTTGAAAAAAAACTTTGTTTCAAAATCCGCACTAAAAAATAGAAAATAATAGGCGTGCGGAGCACTACTTTCCAATATTGAAAACTAGGCGGCGTGACCACTGCGTTTATGGATGATATCTGATACCTGCTTGGCTTGAACAGGATTTATTTGGTTGCGATCCCAATTTAATTAGTTAAATCAAAATTTAAATATGGTCCTGAATTGTTGTGTACTCAGTGCTCTAACAAATTCAATAAAAACAAAATTTCAAACAGATTTCATCAGTTTCCTAAGGACGAAAAACTTAAATCTGAATGGATTTGTAAGTTGGATAGTTATGTCGCGTTAGCAGCACTTGGGAGCACTTTACAAAGAGTGAATATAATATAACGTGGTTAAAGTAATCAAAGGTAATGCAATTTTCATTACATGAAAGCAAACATTTTATCGAAGTCAGTTGTACCTTCGAAAAACTTGCTATTAACAAAGCTCTACAATTTCCTTGCAACAAGAATACTAGTAAAGCAGCAAAAGAAGAGCTGTGTAGACGACTTAAACAGAAAACAGTGTTAAAAATACGAAGCAAGGTAAGTTGACAAATTCCTAAATTGTTTGTACAATTTATATTTAATACTCATTTTCCTTAAAGAGCAAGCAATACCCATAATGGTGAATGTTCCAGTTCAAATAAAATTGATTTACATAATAATAATAATTAAAATAGCTGATTTAGCTCTTATTCAAATATACATATAATGGGCCTGTATTACATCTAGGAATAGCTTGCACCTAGGAGCAGGTATAATAACATTTCTTCCGAGACAATTTACGTTTTTCCCAACATTATCTACAAATTTATATTTTGATGTTATTTATGTATGTATGTATATACCTTTTCGTCAATTTCTGTTTGTAACCAGCGGTTTTTACATCATGGAAACGGGGCTTTTCTTTAAGTTACTCCATATTTTTTCATTATATTTAATTTTTGAAATAATAATTGCAATATAAAGTAAATATTACACCTATTTGACAGCTTTAAAGAGCGGGCTGTCCATAACCCCGATGGTTCTGCCAAGAATCCAGTTGTCAGTTTTACAAGTATTTGCATTCCCCATTTCAGCCTTCACTTAATGAATAGGTACCTATTTGTGATCTATGTAGGTACTCAAAGTGAAGGCAGCAATAATTTTCTAATTTTTAGTGAGGATTTAGACCCAGTATATTTTCTAAAAATAAAATATTTATATTTTAAATTGCCCCGATCGCCCCCCATCCTTCTTGTTTCCTAACTTAATCTTTAGTAAACTATGCTTCAACCACCATGAGGTAACAAGTGCGTTCCTGTTCTCTATTGGCGAAAAAAATGGCGCTAAGGAGAGTATCAACAGATGATGTTTGTTTATACGCGTGCTTAGACTGACATTTGTGCTTAGTGTAAAAAGAGTTTTCTAATACCTTTGACACACAGCTAGTATAGGTACCATAGTTCGGATACCATTGTATTCACTTTACCATATGCTAGGTGACACATCGCAGAATAGTTTCATTTGACAGCTTTTAAAAATTAGTAAGTTTTGCTTTTCAAGAATTGGTCGGATATATTTTCAGTGAGGAAAGTGGGAATTTAAGCATGGATCTACTAAGTATGGTAATTTCAAATAATTTGAAAATCCATTATTTACATAGAAAAAGGAAAATTTTCCTGAGATTGGCACTAAAGGCAAGAATTCGAAGTAGAAGGTACCGAACTTTAGCATTTTTGCGAAGTAAAACAGTAAAAAATAGACGTTTTTGGACAAAGGTAATTTGAAGACCAACTAAATTTCGTAATATGAGTACTTTTTTAAATTTACTTATGTCAGCAGGTTGAAAAATCTCAATACTGGGAAGTTGATGTCCCTGGGTTTTCTGAGGAGAAATTTAAAAACATTTTCAGAGTCGATGGAGCAACATTTGCATTCCTGATTACTAAGTTAAGCCACTTGCGTAAAGACGATACGAATTGGCGACTAGCAATTCCTTTGGAAAAACGAATTGCAGCAGTTTTATACGCATTGGCCTCATCAGCCGAGTATAGAACTGTAGCAAGCTTGTTTGGCATCGGGAGAACTACGTTGGGGGAATTAATCCTGGAAGTCTGCAATGAAATATGTGAAACATTGCACGATGAAGCTTTTAATGCTTATCCCCCAACACAAGAGAAAATTGATGAGATTGTCTCAGGCTTCGCAAGATTAGGGTTTCCTAAATGCTATGGTGCAGTTGATGGATGTCACATCGAAGTGAACCCGCCAAAAGATGAAGCAATGGATTATTTCAATTTTAAGGGGTGGCATTCTACAATTTTATTCGCTGCTGTCGACCACCGGTATAGATTTACATATGTAAATGTAGTAATACCAGGTCGAAGCAACGATTCAACTATATTTGAATGCTTATTACTGAAAGCAGTCCACATAAATAATGAACTCTTCAGAAAGAACACAAAAACAATTCAAGGCATACAAGTGCCAATACTTTTAATAGGAGATTCAGCATTTAGGTTGACAAAATACCTAATGAAACCTTTTCCTTTCTATGTAGAACAGTCTGATGGAGAAAGGATTTTCAATAAAAGACAGTCTACATGCCGACGTGTCGTTGAGAATGCGTTTGGTCAACTAAAAGCCCGATTCAGGAAAATAGGACGAGACTTAGAAGTAAACATTGACAATGTAAATGTTATCATAAAGTGTTGCTGTATACTACACAACATATGTATCAACAGAAATGACAAAATAAATAAGTCCTGGATTTATGAAACTAAAAATCAAAACAGAAGGTGCAGCCACAAAGAAGCACAGCGAGCAAAGATGAAAACTTTTCTGGAAATTTAATTAGACAAACAATAGTGAAACACTTCCGTAAGTAAATAAAAATTTCATTTTTTTAATATCATTGCTAATATTTTGTTGTTTTCCTCCAATAATTTAATTACTTTATCATCATTTTCGAGGCACTTATTTAAATATTTTCCAAAATGTTCTTCCTCTATCTTGGCAAGCTCCAGAAAACTGTCATTCATTTTTCGTTTTTTATTTTTAGTTGCCATAGGTGTTGACGTCGAGGCTCTTGATCCTGGCATGCACAATGAATCCGAAGACGTTTCTGGCAACTCTGATCCGCAAAGCAATGACACCGGAGATAGCAGTTCCATCTGAGGCTCTTCCATTTCTAAATATAAGAAATTTGTTTCACATTTACAATCTCTTAAAAATATAATATTTACCAAAACAAAAACTTTCTATCATCATCTCCTTGATATTATTGCTCTTGTAGCTTCCCATGAACTCATTAATTAGAGCATAATATTCCCATTCTGAGGGCGAACCACCTGTAGAACCAATCTTTTGCTTCTCAACTCTAAAAGAATGAAAAAGTTTTAAACAGTAATCCATAAAATACATAATATTTTACGCTCACCTATATTTTTTAGATAAATTGTTAATCCTTGTGCGGAGATCTTCAACAGTTAATGAAATATCATAAGTTGATTTTAGCTCCGCACACATTTCTTTATAAATATGGGAATTTTTCATTGTACCTCTCAATTTTCCCACATTATTTCTCCACACATCTATTAGTTTTTCAATTTCGAATTTGCCAAGAACTTTCCGCTTTTTAACTATTTCCATTATTATTATTAGAATGACGCCCGTGTTTTTGAAGAATGTCAATTTGACGTATGTCATAAACTAGTGAATATTCCCGAAAAGGCCTACTTGAACAAAAAGTCATAAGCTTGATAAATTTGCCACTACCTGAAAGTAGCGCTGAAATCATTGAAAAGTTCCGTATACCATGGCAAAAACCCAAGTAGTATTTATACTAGCCTCGTACCAGTTTGCTCAGCTTGTATTATGCTGGTATGCAACGACACACAGGTGGTTCATCCGTGTACTATGGTATCTGTACTAGCTGTGTGTCAAAGGTATAAAGTTGTAAATGATAAAAACTACGAAAATATAACCACTTTTAAATGTCAGCCAAAAATATAACAGTTTGTATTAGGTATTTCCTCTACTTTCGACATTGCAATAAATCTCTTGAAACAAGCGGCTCTTTAGATTGAAATTTTCGACGCAGGGTGCATGTTCGACGAATTGGAAAAAAATTCGACTGCTATGAACCACGTGTCAAGTATCACACGACTGTTCTAAAGGCATTAGATATATAAAAAAAATTAAATTAAAATAAATTTGAAGTCTTCATATGAATTGATGCCGTAACGTCACTGTGTCACCTATCAAAAATCTAGTGGGCGGCATTGAATAAATAACTAATAAGGCAGCGGGGTATCATGCAAATACAGTGTACGTGTTTAAGCATTTCAACGACAGTTCGACCTATGGTCGGGGGGGGGGGGGGGGGGCGGAAAGAAATGACAAGAGGGCCTTGTCGCTATTTTGTGTCAGTTCAACATTCTGACATTTCATATTTTTTGAAAATAAGTTTCGGATTTGAATTCGCGATATTGTGAAAAATAATTAATTAAACGTGATTTTTACGTAATAGTAGTGTGAAATAAGTGCGAAATATTTTTTTGTAAACAAAATTTTGTGTAATAGAGACTCCGGAGTCTTAAATTATCATAATGAAGTGCGCTGTGCTGTGCTGCAGGAACGAACGGAGTTATTGTCGTGGGAAAGCATTCTTCAAGTAAGCTCAATAGCTTTACTTATTAATTATATTGTTTTAAACAAAATAAAAATGAAATATCTATAAAAATAAAGAGCCATGGCAAAAGATTTAACATTTTACCAATGCCAGTTTATTTGTTTACAATTGAATTGTCATTGGTGCCTAAATTATTCCATTCATATAAAGGCAACTCCAAGAAATATTATCTGTAAATAAGGGGAGCTAAAAATTTGTTTATTTTACATAGGAATTTGGATTATAAAAAATGTTCCCCGTCAGAACGTCAGAATTTCATTACTGCCATAACGAAATGAATACAAACAGAGCACACTAATGCATTTCACCGAGATGCTTACGTTTCCTTATTAGTTATTTATTCAATGGTCGGCGGCAATCACTGTCATATATATATAACATGGACTGCCTGATTCTCTATTTCATATGGGTCAACTTATTTTGGCAGGGTGTGACAATTATCTTATGGTGAATTCTTTTCACCTGAACTGAACCATAACTCGTTCGGTTCCTACACCCAAAGTGTTTTCTTCACCGCACTGACACAGAACCGGTTCAGAACGTATGTTCTTTTCACAGCGGTTCATGTTCGGTTTCTGCTCCGGTTGTGAACTTTCTTGTTCCATGAAAATTTGTGGTTACGGTTCCGAACTAAACGTCAAATCAAAATTATTTGTTATCAGTATGTGCAAACATTTGGAAGTGAAATTATTTTGTCAAAGTGATTTATTTTTTTATTAAAATTATAAGCGACGAACAGTTTAAAAAGGCATTAAATGTATAGATGTGCGGAATTATTTTATTAAGTGATTTATTTTTTTTGTTGAAATTATAATAAAACAGGTTCCAAGTCTCTACCTGTTCTTTTCACCACAAAACCGGGCTGGTTCAGGTATTTTACTTTCTTGCATTCTTTTCACCTTGTCCCCTTGACAGGGCTAAGTTCGGTGTAGATCTGACAGGTTCTGGTTCAGTTTAGTGCCTGCTCGGGTTTGCTGAAAAGAATTCACCATTAATTTCAAGTTTTATTTTCTCTTAAATATTCATATTAAAAGTTCAACAAATTACAGAAGCATGATAAAGAACGCAATTAATGTTCTTATGATTTAACTATGCACGAAGCAGGAGTAAGGTATGCATGCATTCACGTAGCTAGGAAAATACAGTAGATAATTCTTAGAAATTAGGTATTTAGCACTAACTGGAAAATTTCAATGCAAACTAAACCCTCCTTATTGCCTCGCTTGCATGCATAGGGTAATAAAGGAATCTAAAATAAAAAGGAATTTGCTTAAAAAGGGGATCTCTGACGCGATCCTTTCTTGTACCTACCTAGTCAATTGCAAGTGGTTAGTGCGCGTAGTTGAATATTAAATACCCGAGAAATATAATAATTAGTGATAGCTTTCATGACACGTAGAATAAAGGTGGGTGTTTGTTAAAAAATTTAAATATAATTATGTGATTAAGTAGATTGTTGTTAGGTTACATTAGAGAGTGTGTAGCATTATCGTTAAATGGGTGTTTATATAAAATATTTGAGTGATTAGATGTATTTGTATCAGATTAGATTAGTGTGTGATCATTGTTAATATTGAAGAGGTATTTACTCGGTGGCTCGCAGGTAGGTTCCGAGAAACCAAAGTTGTCATCACACGGAGTGTATCACATGGGTAGGTCCCGTGTTTGAATGAGATTTAATCTGTAGTTGAGATACAGACCGTTCCTTTAAGAGGAAAGATTCTTTTGCGTTGGTGTGTCCCGCTACCAGTTTATTGTATAATAATGAGTTAGTTTAGTATGTATAGAATATTGTAGATTTTATTTGTACCCACTGAGTATGTCTTACTCACAAGAACCCTTTTCTTTCTCTTACAGACGATCAGCCTAAATGCAACCGTTTTCGAGATATTCACGTTTCTATCAATCATAATTTCATTAATTTTGCTAATTTTGCTAATATTAGGCGCGCGCGATTATCATCGTCAGTAGCAAAATTAATGAAATTATGAATGATAGAAACGTGAATATCTCAAAAATAGTTGCATTTAGGCAGGTACATGTCCTTATTCAAAGTAAAGGTAACATTTCGGGGGTCTTTAAATCTTGTAATAAAACTGTATAGTTATCATGCATTTTGGCGGGAAAATCGTTAAAATTTGAAAAAATTAGGATTTTTTTCTCCAATTTTTTTAATTTGACGTCCTATTACTTCCGACGGAAGGTGACAGGAAGGCTGACTAGGCATTCACTGCAAAGCTTAGACGGTTTGCTATCATCTGAGATGAATCCCACCTTGATAGGGTGTATATCAAGAAAGTTACAGGGTGTAAAGTGGAAGAAGTACTAAAAATCTTAACCCCCCCCCCCCCCACCCACCCACCCACCCCTCACCCGTAATGACTCTCTGTCTCACTCAAACTAGAATCTTAAAGTTATGGTCTTTCGGCAAGCTTTGGGCAAACTAGAATCATTTTTAGTAGGTAAAAAAAAAAAAATTCGAAACTGGGTTTCTTGAAGAAAAGAAGTTTTTTTCCGTAATCTGAGAAATAATGTAGCAAGTGTTGTACCATTTTAGAAGCCTTATTAAATGCGTCAACTTTTAAAGTTACTTGCCAAACTGGCGTAGTACAATTTTTTTTCAGTACAGTCAGTTAAATTTAAACGAATTATTAATTTTATATTGTTGGTTCGGCAAAATGTGACATTTTCTTCCAAGCTGGACCAGTCGGATTAGAATTTAAGGCAACAGGTTAGATAAGCACTATTCGAGATTATACAAGAAAAATAAAATTGAAAAAAAGTAAATATTTGTAGCAACAGGAGCTAAAAAACCACCACAGGGTATACATTTTCTCCAAAACAACGGAACTGTCTATAATTTGAAAAAAAAACATGACTTAGATTTTTTTATATTTTTCTGGCAACTGTTATGATTTGGTCTATTACCCGATTCCGGCTTGACGTCGACTTACGGGACACCCTGTATATCAGTGGCGGCAATAAATGTCAGTATACCATGGGAAAAATGTTGTTAGCTTGAACGCGGTGACATTTGAGTAGCGTAAAATTGTTTTTTCAACTTTTTGTTATAAATTCGTTCACGTTTTCTGCTTTCTCAATTAACTTAACTTTGTTGCCTTCGGAAATAAAATAATATACATAAAATTGTTACAAAAATCCAGAAGCAGTACAACCTCCCAAGTGTGTGGTTAAATTGTTGCGACGAAAAGTAGAACTTCGGCTGATTTTTCTTCGCAAGCGTAACGTACCGTGGTAATCTAACACACCCTATACAACAAACATTCATTCGATATTACCTGTCAACTCATGCTACGCGTATTACGCGTTTCAAATTTTCAATCTGACTCCGGCTTTAAAAGTACTTCCTTTATCAGTTCTAATTTTTACCACCAATCGGCGTAAATTTATGTCGTTATCGCCAATTCCAAATTTACAGCGTGTTTACTTTTTTCACTGATTAAGCTTAAAACTGTCAACTCGAGTTGGACCGACGAAGTCAGCACACATTTTTTTTAAATTGAATACTTATTATAATCATTGATCCTATTGATTTTAACATTATTATATTATTTATTTTTATTTTTATACCTAACCTACTGAGTAGAGGAGTCAGTAGTCAGTAAAAGTTTGAATTCAAATACCAGCGAAATCTGTAGGCAATAGAATTTACGATAAGTAGGTTTGTGTCCACTCACAAAATAGAAATGGAAATTGAGAAAAGTCAAATAAAATTAGCGTAGACTTAGTCGTAATGTAAATGAATTAAGCTCGATTATAATACTGTTACGAGCGTGGCCTTGGCTCGTTATTTTAAACACAATATTTCAGATATAATTCAAAAGTTCTTTCTTTATTTAACTTTACTGTTACATCACACATCATTCACATCAAATCAACTCTTTAGTTATCGCTAATACTGTACTTCTAGTTATCACAATCCAAATAGTTTATTTGGTTCACTTCGCTGTCTGAAATTGTACTCCGCCCCTGGATGTGAGAGCGCCGCATTTATACTCTACGAATTATCCTAGAACCTTCCTGAATATTCCGTTCTCCGAACCCAAAGTTTACTAAGATGACACTAACCTAAAGTTGTTTGTATTTCCAACAGATGTCGCTTGTGTCACTTTGTGGCGCGTAACAATACTATAAGAGTAAAATCCATTTGCTTTCCCCTGCGGTAGTTGGCGTAGCTTTGCTTGTACATTCGTATTAATTCAAGTAGTGTACTTGCTATATTAGTTGGCGATGGAGATAGAAATAGTAGGGGGAGTGTAAAGCGGTAGACTGATAAGACCATTGGCAACTTTTTCAGAAGAAAGCAAGATCAATTAAGTTCCCATCAGAAGAAATAGATAGTAACATATCATGCACTCCTATTCCCTCCCATTCCTTTAAATGAGACTCAAGGTGCAAGCTCACTCTCAGTCAATTACTTCACCCGTGACAGAATCGCTTGCGACAATATCTATTTCTACAATATCTGCACGAGAAGGCGTATCTGGTAATGAGTCCTTAATGTCCACCCTAAGATCAACATTGGTTTTCCAAATCAAACCGAAAATTGGATTTTGTGATATAACGTAAATATGATTAAAAAAAAATTATTTTAAATGTGACTTATTCTGAATCGGGAATTCTTGTGAGTGTCCGTATATAGCTAATTCATATTGACCGACTTTCTTTATATATGCTAACGCATAATATCGTAACGCGTGGACCAATTTGGAATATTCTCTTTTTCGTTGGATACGGAATATGGCTCCGTTCGTACCATGACAAAAAAACACTTTTGCTTATGGGTGTGATAACCAGCCATATGGTGGGTGGTTGAAAAATGACATGTTTAGTATCAAAAGAAAAGTCTTGAAGAGTACTATCAATTGGTGTACCACTTTTTTTGAAATGAAAAGCTTCGTAAAAGATTTTTTCTTTCCGAAGTTCCGTATTTTTCATTAATTCGACCACACATACATACACCCAAATCAGTGTCTAACATTTGCTTCAAGTTTAGACACATTTGTATTATTTTAGTTCTGCTAGAATGATAAAAGCGATTAAATCATTCATGAAGTTATGAGCTTGCTAAAGGCTAGCGAGAGTCACCCAGGTAAAATTCTAACGGTTTGCGGATTTTTAGTAGATTTTCATAAAATATTTTATATCGTCTGAACTATATTTAGTCAGTAGCTGTACTATCCGATAATCGCAGTAGCTGTAAGAGGAGCTATGTTTCCCATTATTTAGGAGAACAATAGCCACATACGCAAATATAGTATTGCTAGTAACTCGTGCTTAGACTTCTAATAGTTTAAATATTCTGAGCTAATCGGATGAAGTACAGATTATAATAATACTACTTTCCCTATTTACAAAGCTAAGGTAATATATGCCACTATTAAATTCAATTCAATTCAGCTCTTTATTTATAGCCTACAATAAACTCGTTTTCCTGATTGACCGATTGAGCAGCAAACTGAATAATGTTCCTTTTATGTATACCTATATATTCATATATGTATTTGGAAATTTTAGTTTTTTTTTAATTTAGCCAATTACTAATTGCAACACAATTTGCCATGTAACTTCAGTAATATTTGGTAAGGATTTATATTACAATTCAACTTCATATCTGCTTCTATCGCACTTATTGGTAGTTTCTTATCAGGCCGTTATCAATATCTCAAAATAGGTAATACCAAATCTGGTGTTTTGCAACTTGACTGTGGTGTGCCCCAGGGCTCAATCCTTGGTCCACTGCTATTCAGCTTGTACATCAATGATTTGGCCGATATTGTTGAGAATTGTAATGTACACCTATATGCTGATGATGTGCAGCTCTATCTTAGTCGACCTATTGGCCTGTCTGAAGATTGCATCGATCGTATGAACTCAGACATAGATAGGGTCTCATTATGGGCTAATTTGAACTGTTTGAGTTTGAATCCTCACAAGTCTCAGTGTATTCGTTTTTATTGACATGATCTTAGTGGCCTGGATCTCCCTCCCATTACATTTCTTGGTGTCCCAATCTCTTCTTGTGAGCGTGTGAAAAACTTAGGTGTATATATGAATACTAAGATGAAGTGCTGTGATCATATAGGATATATAATTGGTTAAATATATGATACCTTACGTTGCCTTTGGCTTTCGGCTAATCTCCTGTCAACAAACACCCGAATACTTTTGGTTCGATCACTTCTTCTTCCTCATTTCATTAATGGTAGATTGTTGTTCCCTCATTTGGACTCTGTTTGCTCAGGAAGGCTAAATGTGGCGTTCAATGACTGTATTAGATTTATCTGCGGACTTAGACGTTATGATCACATTTCCTCTTACAGTAACAATTTATTGGGATGTTCCATCACTGAGTTCCTTCATCGTCGGTTACTCATATCTCTTCACAAAATTATTTACTCTGGTACACCGGCGTACCTTTTTACCCAACTTAGATTTTCAAATTCTCTGCGTCATAATAATTTAATAATACCTAGATTTCAATAATCAGTTCAAGAAGACTCTTACTTCGTCCGTGATATTCGCGCGTGGAATCGCTTACCAATAAATATCCAGAGCACTGGTTCGGCGGTCAGATTTAAGGCACTCCTAATGTCCCTTAATAATTAACATATATTTAATTGGTTGATTTAATCTGAATCATTTGGGTTAGTTGTTCGGGTCTTTCGATAGGTTGATCGATAGGTTGATCAATTTATATTATATCTTATCTTATAGGCTGTAAATTTGTAAATTTGTAAATTTAATATGTAATCTACATTTTCTGATTTTCTGAAACTTTGTTACTCTTACAAATTTTAATTATAATTCTCTGCTTAAATAATACAATATTAACCGCATTTCAAGTACTACAAAAGAATTTATATTGATTGATTCTTGTGTACAATTTATGTAAATAAATAAAATTGAAATTTGTAGATACTCTACCTTGGCTACTGCTATGCTTATTTCATTTCATTTTTCTTTGCATATATATAGGCGCTATTTGAATTAAATTTACGAAATAGATCATAACATCTGAGTCGAAAATGGAAAAAACGCGACTACATCCATAGTTCGTTCATTTCATTTTTTCTGTTAATTGCAGCTAAATTTATAATTTCCTAAGTCTTCCTATGAGAATCTATTACAAAAAAATTACCAATTAAAATTACGCATTTTTGTCGCAAATGTTATTAGCTTTACGCAATACGGCACGGCACTCACACGAAATGCGCGAAACTTTAGAATTTGCAAACGCTGCTGAGCAGTCCTAATTTGTTTTTTTAATCAATTCCTCACATCAGCTGTATAAAATTTAATATTCCCATTGCCACGTGAATTTCAACTGTTTTAAATTTTTCCCCCTGATCTGGCAATGTTTGCTGACTTTCTATAATTCCCCTACAATTAAATGATCGTTCTTTACTTTCTTACTCTTGCTCTCTGCTATTAAAAGAGTAAACATCATATGTGCGTCTAAAGAGAAATATTCTCCGCCAAACTCGACTTGACAGTTTTTAAATCGCGGATAATCATGATCACGATCACCTCAGGCCAGGCGACGCAGCTCAACTCAGTGCAGAGTCGAGATCGATTAGTTTGCGCTTGAGCCTTTGCTGGAATCTGAGTGCGTTCACTTTTCTGTGCTGTTTTCAACATTTTAGCGGTGAGTTTTCTTTTTCATTTGTAACTATCTTTCTGACTCTTGCATGTCGCATTTATTTAGATAACTAAAATTCTCCATTAAAATGGATTAATTCAAATTTATGTAAGTACATTGTAGGTGAGTGGGTATGTAACATAAAGACAAGTTAATAAAACGAAACATCACTATCGCTGGTGAACTTTTTCTTCAATTCAATTAAATCTGAATGACGTCTTTTGCAACGTTAGTGTCATTACTTCCTGGCTTAGATTATAATCGCGAATCAAAACAAAATTCTTGATAACGCTGGTTAATTCTATGTCAGCGAAAGCAACTTTCTCTAGTAAAGGAGAAGAAAATATAGTTCTCAGATTGATATTTTAAGAATGTTCTTAGGCTTTTAACGCCTATTGCTAATGCTTGTATATGTATAAATATATACCTATGCGCATATGTTTATATACATATGTATGTCTCCCCTCAAGACTCATGAGAAATATTTCCCCCAGCAAACCAAATTCTGCGAATTCCGTACGAAATCGTGCAGACATTTCAGATGTTCTTTACAAATCCGTATTTTGATTCTTTCTTGTAGAAGCCTGAAAGAATTTTGTATGATGCGGTTGACACGATGTCGTGAAGAAAAAATATTTACAATTTCGCAAAGAAAAATCCTAGTTACATCTATCGGAAAGATTTTCCCTTGTGTATTTAAATGAAAATCATAATTTTGTTACAACTAAAAAGTTTTAATACAAATTCACTCTGATTTCTTTCAACAAACAAAGAAAAATAAAAGCCAATTCAAAGCTATTATTTATAATTTTCTGTGCAGTGATGTTATTTGGGTGACATCGCCGTGCTCTGTCACTTGGGTTGTCCTTGGTGTTCTCCAACTATTCCACTTTCCACTTTTTATACCATAGACGAAATAGGGTATACTAAGTTTGTAAATCCGTTTGTAACGCACAGAAATAATGCTGGCCGGCTGAGAAAAACTTATTTTGATTTTGGCATGCCCGTCTGTCCGTCCTTATGAAACTCGAAAAAGCGTTCAATTAGAGAGCTGAAATTTGTTGAATTGCACACGAGCTTGTTTTATAAAAAAAATTAAATTTAAGTGACTGAAAACGCGTCGACGTAGAGAGCTGAAAATTGGTTCACGGGTTTTAAAAAAAAAGTTTAAGTTCGAAAATGAATCAAATCGGGTAACTCCTTCGTAGTGTTGCCATACAAAACCTTTGTTTTTTTGCTATATATTTGGACAATGCCTAACAGTTCGTCGACGTAGAGAGCTGAAATTTTGTACGCGGCGTTTACATAAAAATAGTGAATGCAATTTCAGAACTGGACTAACTCGGGTAACCCCTTCGTAGTATTGCCTCACATTATTTTTTGTTATTCATTTTTGTTTTTTTTATATATAAGTTGACAAAGAGTTGACACAGAGAACTCAATTTTGAATTGCACTTAGCGAACTGAAATTTTAATTGCAGTAATTAAAAAATATAAAATGATTGAACACTCACGCATAATATTTAATAGGGCATTTTCACTACATCGAAATCACGTAATTTTGATGACGTGATTTCGAAATCACTGTCAGGTGTTTTCACTACCGCTGAGATGATTTCGTTTGATACGTGCTACACTGAGATACAAAATTGGCATGTAAAATAATTAATTATATAAACGAGACTTTTGTAATTTAAAGGATATATTTTCATATAATTGTCAGCAACATTAATATAATATTTCAATTTAATTTTAAATTTCTTTCTTAAAAATTTCAAAAATTTATTGACAAATGTATACAACAAATGTCAAATGATACAGTTTGAGAAAAAGTGGAAACCGAAAATGGGGGTGTTCGACCAAATTTTCGTAATTTCCGACGTGTTTTCGTTGAAATAACGCAAAAATGAGATGATTTCGATTAAGCTTTTTGTACTGGAAATTACGTGATTTCGAGGGTGATTTCGTCGAAATCATGCTGAATCAGCGAAATTACGTGATTTCGATGTAGTGAAAATGCCCTATAAAGTTATTTTGCCTTTTTCATGTGCGTCTTCACGATACCTCGGGAACGCGTTCACTTAGGGAGCTGAAATTTTGCACACGAGCTTTTTTTAAAAAAAAAACAAAAAGTAAATTTAAATTCGAAAATCGGACAAATCGAGTAACTCTGGGTAACTTTTTCTTGGTGTTGCCATATAAAAAAATACACAGCGCATCTTTCAGAATTCCTTTAGAATTTTTGATGAGATTTCCAGAAATCTTTGTTCTCTTCGTTCAGAGTTCGCCACGATAATTCCAAACAAACTTAGGAAATTATCGTACCTCACAGTTTCGGTGAAACTTCCATCAGAATTCACTACAATATTTGTTAGCAAAAGTTTTTACCACTTCAAACAAATTCGAAACATAAGAAAGTATCTGAATTCTGGTTTGCTGGGCTCCCACGCCATGAAACAGTAAATTCATATGTGTGCATGCTGGTCCGAGTCTATAAAATGTTTTATATTGATACTTATGGAAAAGAATCTTCGCCAGGTAGTCAGGTACAAGCAACTTAAATAAAAAAATATTGTTCGAGTTGGTAATCCCACTGGTGTCAAACAATAGCATTTGATGTCAGGATCGGTAGAGCCAAGTTTTGATCTTACATAATCTAGAATTTCTTCTGAGGAAGATCCATATGAAAAAAAACGATACCATCAGATAGTACTCAACAAAACCTTTCCAAAAAGTACCACAGGCTGGTTTAGAGTTGAAAGTAAAAATCGCGAAATTTTGATAGGGGTACCCCTAAGAAAACGGAGCCGCGAAATAGAAATAGATTTATGCGGATGTGCAGCTTCTAAGACGACATTATCAGGTTTACGTTTATCTTGTAACTACTGTTGGTTATGAGGATGTTTTTGTTGTTGTTCTTGCTGGTTTTTAGTAACGTGCATTTGCTCTTGTCCACCCTCCACAAGCTGGTGTAATGCTTCAATTTGCCGTTATTGTTCATCTTCTGTTGTTCTTTTTCTGTCGTTGTTGTTGTTCCTGAAATTCATGTTGGCAATTCCATCGGCTTCCCCGTTTTATGCCAGACTTCAAGTGCGGCAGTACCTCTAACAGATTTGTTACAGTTTATCATTATTTCGTCAATTATTTAAGAGTTTGATTAAAGAATGTTATACCATCCAAATAGTTTCTATTACCTTATTCACATGAAGCGGACTAGACTGGATTAGAAGAGTTCTAATTCGCATAATACCAAGTGTTCACAATATTCCATTCTCATTCCGTAGCTCGATAATCCAATCTGCTTCGCTTCATTTGAACTATTTGGATGGAATCGAGGAAATTATACTCAATACTGTCAATCCATTCTGGGTACACTCCAAAAGTTTTAAAGTTATTGACACAAAATTACTTCAAAGATATATTCTTACCTTAGCAAATTGCAGCAAAGATATTTTTTTGCCGTTTATTATTTCCAAGTGAAAAGTTATAAGTTTTTCCAGAAAAGCCAATATCTTATATTATGACTACATAACGGTTGTTTGAGATGTCTATAGTTCTAACGCGCATTTATCTGTAATTCTCTTGCAGAAAGTTATTGAAAAAATCCACTTATGTACAATTTAGGTCTAACAATTAATTTGACTCACAAATATAGATTGAAAATGAATTAAGGTCTCAGACGCTATTTTTCTAAAATTAATAATAACGATAATAAGTGTTACTTGGTGGTCCTATGTCCACCCAAGTTTACCTCTCAACGCAAGGCCACAAACAACAAAAATAACAAGTGAAAAAGCTAGAATTGGTCTAACAATAAGACCAATTCTTATGATAGCCTAGATGAATGCACGTATGAAACTTCGTATGGTCACCCATTTGAGCAATTTTGATTTTTTGCATTGGTTTCTGGCATATATTTCTAGAACGGCTCGTCGGACAGAAAAAATGATTATAACCAATTTTATAGGATTTCTTATTCTGATGAAGTTTTTCGTACAATAAAAATGTCTAGGAGTGATCGTTTTCAAAGTATATGTAAAAAACCAAAATTATTATATGGCAACACCAAGAAGGGGTTGCCCGATTTATCCAATTTTTGAAATTTTATTTGCTATTAGTATGAAAACACAGTGTACCAAATTTCAGCTTTCTATGTCGACGTGTTCTCAGGTAGTGTCCAAATATATCGTGAAAAACGAAATTTTTGTATGGCAACCCCACGAGGGAGTTGCCCGATTTGTCTCATTTTCGAACTTAATTTTACTTTTTTTTTTAAATGTCCGTGTACAAAATTTCAGTTTTCTAGGTGAACGCGTTCTCGAGTTATCGTGGGCACAGACAGACAGAGAGCCGGACGGACGGACATGCAAAAATCAAAATAACTTTTAATATTATGCATGGGTGTCCAATTCATT
Source organism: Dioctria linearis (assembly GCA_963930735.1). Taxonomy (NCBI): domain Eukaryota; kingdom Metazoa; phylum Arthropoda; class Insecta; order Diptera; family Asilidae; genus Dioctria; species Dioctria linearis. The sequence continues at coordinate 303,590,109 of OZ005740.1, read as the reverse complement.
TTGCTCTACCATCATTATTTCGAGGTGTTACAAACGGAATGACAAACTTAGTAACCCCTATAGATTTCATCTAGGGTATAAAAATGCTTGGCGGCCCAGAGACCAGCCAAGAAAGCCTTCAACGCAAGGCAGGAGAGAGGACGAAAAAGTGAGTGCTTAGGGGTCCAAAGTTCAGCTAAGAATGCCTCTCAACGCGAGGCAGGAGAATTTGAAGAATAGATAGGAAGGATCTTGACATTTCATGAAAAAGGAATGTACGCAATCTGCTCGCCTTTTTATAGTGCCACTGATGTGGTGGGAATAACAAGTCAAATCCAAATTCCAAATTCATTCCGAAATTGTTGCGATGCTTTTTGCTCTATATTGCTACTGGTAATGTTTTGGTGTTTGTCGTGTTAATTCTTCGCTTTATTTCAAGTTTAAATGAGAAATAATATTGGAGTGGAAAGCGGAATATAAGAGCTTGGGTTTGCTTGCATTGAGTTGTTTTTAGACTAAGTCAATTATTGGTTTAGATTAAGAATATCATGGAATTTTAATGCACAGTATGAATGTTAATTTTAAGCAAATAAAGCTCAATTTCTTTTCTTTTCCCCCTTTTATTTATATCTCTCAGATACCTGGCATGTTGAAATTTATTTAAAGTTTATCCATGTGTCTCTGTTGCAAATCTAAGCTATTTGTAATATTTCGTTTGTTTTTTGTTTGACTAATCTTTAATATTGTAACGGCACCAATAATGTCGGCAAAATATGTAATTTTTCTTGATTCATCGGTTCATAGGACTTCTGTTTATATCGACTTAGGATCCTACTACCATCATATCTCCACGTATATACTACAGTTAATATATCTCACACATGTATCATCTATGAAGGAGAATTTAAGCCGTCGAATTATAAAAAGTGACTTATCTCAGGAACGGTTGCATGTAGATATATACACGTATAGGATTAAATGATTTTTTGGGGTTTCCAAATCTTGCAAGAAAATATAACAGTGACCAGTCATTTTGGAGAAAAGTGCGTTAGAATAATAAATAAAAAAATTGGGAATATTTTTCCAATTATTTGACTTTGATGTCCTATAACTAACGGCTTTATGGGGGTGATGATTCGACATTCGTTTGAGATCGTATACGGTTTATTACCATTTGATCATTATCACCTTAATAAGGTGTATAACATTGAATTTACGGGGTGTTGAGGGAAAAAGTGACTAAAATCACAAAATCCCCTACCACCCATATCCTGCATTTCCTTCCTTACATCTCCTCCTATACAATTTTTTGCTGCACATTGAGTGAGGAATCCTCAGTATCGGGGAAAGGTGCGAGTTCTGGGGCATCCTTTGTACTGCCATGAATTTTCAAAGATTTGAGGTTATTAGTTCCTATTTACTTGCAAAATTTCAACTCCTAGCATGCATGGAAGCAACTAATCAATTCATGCAGACATATACTCATATGCACTTAGTCCTTCATGACATTGCCGTATGCATTTTCTAACATTTAGCGCCTAATACAGAGTACACCTACACCATTTCCTTCACAACTCCTAAGTCGATACATACATACACTCATACATGTGGAAATTTTATTAAAAAATTTGGCAACAACATTGCGTGCATGTGCATGGGAGCCCAGTGCCAGCAACTAAAGCCCTGAATGTGCAGATCACACCCCAACATGATTTGATTCACAAAAGATTCAGTCCTCTCTGAACCATCAGAAGCCTGGCCCTTGTTGGTAAATCTATAATGGACTTAGGGGGAATTAAATTAGTTTAACCTACAAATTTTCAATATATATTCCTCAAACCAAGCTATATTTACATACATACATAACCTGACTTTATTAATTAAAAGGACTCATCTCTTCCTGCAGATATTTATAATCTCCAGATAGAAAATGTCGCCTTCTATACAAAATCCACTTAAGTCCGTTCTTCGGAAACGAGTAAAGCAGGCTGTGAGAGCTCTTTCTGCAGAAAGCAAGCAACTTCAATCAAAGACCATAACAAACAAAGTAAGAAGTCCAATGAGAAAGCATTCCATCATCTGACCACTCACATATCTAACCCCACTTTTCATTAATTCTAGATTCTATCATCAGAGGTCTTCAAGAATTCAAGACGGATCAGTATTTATCTTAGCACGTCTGATGAGGTAGACACAATCGATATCCTTCGGGAAATGTTTCATCAGGGGAAGCACGTAAGTTTTCGACTGATTGTGAACGATTGAATGTAGAAGATATTCCTGTTTTTTTTTTTTAGGTATTCATCCCAACATATCACGGTGATTTAATGGAAATGGTTCGTTTACGTGGAATGTCCGATTACAAGAGACTTCCATTATCGAAATGGAATATTAGGCAGCCCAGTATTAGGGAGAACAGAGAAAATGCCCTGGAACAAGGTATAATCTTATGCGACTTTCATAGATGGTCAATTCAAAAAGGACCGCGCATTTAAATTATTTTCATCTTCTTCGAAGGTGGCTTGGATTTATTCTTAATACCTGGAGTAGCGTTTACATCAGACGGAGGACGCCTTGGTCATGGAAGAGGATACTATGATAAATATTTATTTAGACATTTTGATAAGTTCTCAGATAAACTAGGGACAGGACTAAGTCTTTCAGAAAAGTTAGAAGCAAAAAAGACCATCTTGATTGGTCTGGCGTTTAGGGAGCAAATTCTAGACACATTGCCACTGGATTCACACGATTTCATCCTAGACCGGATTGTTACTTCTAATTAAATGTCATGTTCAGTTAACGCCGTGTTTTTTTTTTAGTGCCACCCTCATTAGGATGATTTAAATTAATGACTGACTTGATGGATAGATAGCCGAAAATTAATTTAATATTACACCAAACACAATGGGAAAGGAAATATCGTTTTTTTTTACAATTTCAATTCCAAGTGGGGTCTTTCATTATAGTAAAAATTGTTACCCCTTACCTACCCTACCATATTTTGTAGCTAATAGAATCAATTTTTTTTTTCGTAAAACCCTTGGAAAACCTCCTGCACTAAATCACAAAGAAATATAAAAACCAAGTATCCACTTGTATGCGATTCCAATGGTGGAGTCTAATAATGATGTTATAAAAGGTTCACAAGACTTTATTAAATTTGCATGATATCGAATCAGTGGGTAAAACGAAGGGTAAAGAGGGTCGAGAGTTATGTACAGAAAAGGAAGGACCAATTGAGGTTTTAGACTGAAAGCAAATATCTTCTGCTCCTCCCAAATAGCTGTACCAAGCACATTTTACTATCTCACAGTGATGTACAGGGTTGAGTTGACTTGTGTCTATCGCTGTGGGCTAGGCTCATTTAGTTCGCAATTTTCTTCTCCGATTTAAAAAAAATATTGAAAAATGATTACTTTGCTGATTTGCTCTACAAATTACGTAGTTTTTGATTGAGATATTATTTTATTTTGAATTTTTGAACTGAGAAGAGTACGTTTTTGTTAGATTAGAATGGAAATTATTCATCTTGATTACAAAGAAATCCATTAAATGGACAAGATTTGAGGCAATATACAAATCTATTTATGAATTCAAATAGAGATGATGTACATAATCTATTGTTGGGTATGGGAGAATATCTTGATCTAACTTGGTTCCGGTCAGCATCAACTTAGTTCACTCCATTTGCGGTATAATTGTTGGCTTTCAAGTAGTTAGCCTTAAGTTGTATCCATTTATTGGTGTACGAAGAAGATATTTCTTTTCTCACACTAAAAGACAAATTTCAGATTTCATTTTCGAATAATTGAATTTGTTTGGATTTGTGGGTGATTTTTTGTTTTTGAACTGGGAAAATTTTGATGTTTCCGTCCGTAAAGCCGATGATGGGAACGGTTTTTCCCATTAGAAACTCTATCAAGACCAAATAAGATTTTTTCTTTTATCGGTTTTTATTAGATGTCCCATGTAATGTAGAGTATCGAATATATTCGTTATCGAATTTGTAAATTGATAAAAAAAGGTTATTATTATAGCATGTCACTTTCACGACGAGTGGCTGTAGTATATTTTTATACAATTTGTGTACTATAATAGATACTTTCATCATAGTTTATGTAAGTAATAAAACTTTTAATTAGTACCTACCCATTGTAACGATATAGCCAGCCTTGTGCGGAGGATGGTGGTAATAGGATGGTGTTCTCCTTTTATCATGGTGAAAGAATGCAATATTTACGTCAGGGTTTGTCTGTAATTATTTTAATGTACGTTGTTACGACAGGGTTTTCTGGTAATGCTAGTGTTATATATTAGTGTTATATATTTAGTCTGGCTTTGCAAAATGCTTGTAGCGTTGCTAAAGTTTAGACACCACACCTGTGACACCCGTAACTACGTGGAAGCTCGAGTGCAGTTATAAAGCAAGCCCTTTCGACTTGGGCTTGTTCTGAAAAGAAGTAAAGCAAACTCGATAGTGGGTTTACTTTTGGAACTGACAGCTGTGTCTTTATTTTCTTGTGGATTTTCTTCGCTTTTTGAAGGATTTGAATCCCATTGTTTTAAATCGAATTGGGTTTGGAAATAGGGCCCTTTTATTGGGTTTACGTCTTACTTTTAATGTACTCGGTTTCTTCAAGGATTTTACAGTTGAAGGCTTTCTCTCGGACAATGGAGTTTTTCCGGCCAAGGAAGCGTTTGAGCGTTTTGCAACCTCAGTTGTAGAGCGAAATGAGTTGCATAAAGATGCTTTTGTGGAAAACTCCATGGAAAACCCGGAAAAGCGGGAAAATCATCTGAAAAATTTTCTTCGATATGATTAGTGTTAATCTGCTTCAGGAAAAATGCAGAATTTTCCGAATATTTCCGGAATTTTCCGACATTTCCGGAGAGTTTTCCGATAAAAAACTTTTATAAGCTATGCGGAATCATTTTTTTCCGTCCTACTGGCATCAATACTTTCTCTTCAAAATCATGAAAACTTGCATGAAAAATCGAGGAAAATTCATGTAAATTTTTAAAAAAATTTCATAGTAATAGGAAAAGTCTGTGGAAAACATGGACAATCGGGAAAATTCATGTTATATGGGATCAAGTTGGAATACAGCTAAAAAGCGCTGTTTAAAACATAATTTGAATTTCAGAAAACCGTTCCAGTACTTCAACGATTTGATACTCGAAAAATTATTGTTTTCGGATCGACACCAAACATGTCGGTAATGATAAGCTGAACAAAAACTTCCAGGCAACCAAGATGCTTCATCTCATCGTAACTGCCTTCAAAATTTCAAAGTTTTCGAAACCTCGGTAAACCGTAGTCCGAGTTATCAAAACTGTTCGGATTGTGTTCAAAGTACGGTCAATCGATGGGAAACTCTCGAGTCGTATGGACTAAAAAAATTTCACTGCAAATATTCAAAAATTGACTCAAAATAAAGAAGATTGAAAGAAATATAAGGATAAATATAAGAAAAATTAAAGGAAAACGGAAAATTAAAAAGAAAGTAAGAAACTAAAATTAAATTAGAATTAAGTAAAAATATAATTAAGTTCGGTTAAATTGATATTAGAAAAATAAGAATTAAAGTTACAAAGTCAAATTGACTAAAGTCGACTGCAGTCGCCGACGTGAACACAGCCTAAGTATTATTATTTATTTATTCTTAAATATAAGATTATTCAAGAAGGCTGTTTTTGGATTCACCGGTACAATAGCAAAAACGAAAAAAAAATTATTTATGAGATGAGATCAATTTCATCTTTTCAAGCGACTACAGCAGCCAGAAATCAAACCGTTCTGAAGAGTATAAGGTTTCTGCCATACAAAACGATTATTTTTTCTTCTTCTTGCAGGCTGACACAATTCGTTCGAATTAATCTGCTTTTGTCAACTTTTCAAAAAAAATTTTTTTCTATTTTTATCAATTTTTCCATTTTTTCATTTCTTTCCATTTTTCTATTTTCATTTGTTGTTCCAAGTCACTCAATTCCGCGATTTGGATCCTATTCGCCATCCAAAATCAATAAGTTGTGTGATGATTATGAAACTACAAATAAATTTTTTTTTTCGATTTTACTGTTGTAGCGAAGAATGTGAAAATAGCCTTCTTGAATAAGTATAAAATTTACCTAGTAATAAATCAGAGTAATCTTGTTACATATTAACATGCAATTAGCTTTAAAAAATCCATATTCCATCCATAACCAAAATTCTTTTAGATTCCAAAAACCTTAGAAAGTATAAGTGCTCTCTTATAGAGTTACCATTACTTCCTTCAAAAGTAAGCCCGAGACAGCGTATATGTTTTTTTTTTTACATTTCTTTAGATATACTTCTCTTCCCTAATGTTTGGACCGGAATTCAGGAATAAAACTATTTCAGGCATAAATCTTTAGTATAATTATTATCAAATGGAAGGAAGGGAAAATTATTTATGAGTTACCATCGAAAATGGTATGGCAAAATCTTCGTAATGTGGGAGTTCATGTAGATGATGCGAAAAACATTGAACATTCTTAATAACTACTTTGTTGCTCACCATTCACCCTGTTTACCTGCTAGTGATAATTTTCAATAATGATTGCCACGATGATGGATTATGATTACTATGATTGTATTAGTTTTCGATATGTAGATGAAGAAGAGGTGATAAATTCCGTATTTTCTCTCAAATCAAATGTCTTGCCAATGATCTTTAGATACTAATTTAAGGCATACGAAGGGGCCCAGTACATGCCTACAGTTATCTTCCTTTCTTCGGAAATTACCAACGTCTTACCTATTCCTAAATGCTCTTCATCCACATCTCCCGGTTACCTTAGATCCATATTATGCTTCTTCCTAAGATCCTGGATAAATAAATATACTAGCAAATTCTAGAATACCTCGAAGAATATAATCTAATCGTTCGTATGCATCAAGCATTCTGCATGATAGCTGCGATGCAGCTGAAAACTGACATTCGCTCTTCTTTTGATGAAGATATGATGTCCATCTTACTTTTTTAGATTTTTCTAAAGAATTGTCATGAGACTGTGGTTGTAGTTTTTCATTGCGATTTGGTTTCTCTACTATGCCATTCCTTTAATTTAAAAAAAGAAGCTTCAGGTCCCTATTACTGACTCTGTATTATTCATTTTATATATAAATGACCTTCAGTGACTCGTGATGTACAACTCAGGTGTATGCGAATAATGCCCAGCTTTATTTGAGCTCTCCCATAGATCTCATCGAAAATTGTGTAAACTGAATTAACTATGACCTTCAACGATTTTATTGCTGGTCGATTGACAATGCTCTTAGTCTAACTCGTAATGAATTCCAGTGCATTGAATTCTATCCACGGCTACTTGATTCGTCTTCGCTGCCAGATGTTTTACTTAATGGCACCAATACCCTATATGTAAGCAAGACTCGAAATCTTGATTGTAATATAAATTTTTGCGATCATATAAGTGATTGCCTACTGTCTAAAATCTATGTAAGCGTTCGTCGTCTTTGCCAATCTGCTAGTCTGTCACCAAGCTGACGCATAACTCTGGTTAAATTGCCGGTGCTTCCCCATTGCACTACTAAATGCCTTATTTTCCCAGCTGTAAATTATGTGTGCTCCAGAAAACTAAGAGAGCTGTATAATATCTGAATGAGAATACGTACATAGGAAAATCTTGCATAGATCATTCATTATTAAGAAGCTTTATACCACCATGCATTTGTGAAGCATGCATTCTGCATTTGATGGTTCAGTGAGCGACCTTCCGTGGTTGGGTTGAATAGAAATGAGGTTGAGACGGCAAAGGGTGTATGAAACATAGGCCTCAACAAGGTCCACTGTTCACCCTTCAGACTTATGATCAATTGGTCATAAGCCCCACTAGGACTCTCTTACAAAATCTAATATTGGCCAACGCTCCCTACCCGCTTTATGCAGTTCTTACAGGAGGTGTAAGGCACGGAACATCGTCCGCGTAGAGCAGGCAATTGGAATCCAGATTACTTGGAACGTCATTTATATAAATAATAAAGATAAATGGGCCGAGGATAGTACCCTGGGGGACACCTGAAGTTTGCTCAGAGGTCAGTTATTCGAACCCATTAACGACTACAACGCTGTGTCGTCCATCTAAATATGAAGAAAACCATTGAATGGTGTTCTTACCGAGGCCTATGGAGGCGATTTTAATGAGTACTTTTCTGTGCTGAATGCCTTAGAGAAGTCTGTATAAATAGAGTCCACGTGCTTGCCCTCATCCAATTTAACCGCCACCATGACTGTGAACGCAGTCAAGTTTGAGGTTGCAGATCGTCTCGGAAAGAAACCATGCTGATTTTGGTTAATTAAATTTTTAGATTGAGGGAATAGTTGATTATACGTAATTTTTTCAAATATTAACGCGAAACTATTTGAAATTGATATTGGTCTATAGTTGGAAATTAATTTTGGGTCTACTGATTTGAATATTTGTTATGGTCGAAGACCCACGGAGCAGGATGCTGCTACATGTAAGCTAGTGTCGGCTAACCGAACGCCACCTAATTGACAGATTAGCGCTTCCAGATAGAGCTAGTTTGGTGACAAAGAAGAAGAAGATCCGGAACGGAGACAGGCATTTTTTGAAGAGCTCTCTATTTTAATAAGCAGTTTCACTATCATGAGTTGTCCAAACATTTCTTTTCCACACGTGTATTTAATTTGTTTGGCGTGTATTTAATTTTTGTGACTCCAATTGCATCAGCCTTTCATTTGAAAAGTTTGGGCAGATGAATTCCTAGCGGCTCTTGTAAAGTACCGTGGCTGCCTAGAATGCGTCTAACTGAATTGATATCTGAGTAAGGTGGCATTTTAATACGATTTTCAATAACTAGTTTTAATCTTATCTGAATTTTCCAATTAAGGAAGTTTCTGCAGAGAAATTCCTAGTGGATTTGCTTTCAATGTGTAACGTGTTGCTTGAAATACTAATCGTAAGTTGCATAACGCTGTTCACAGTCTTATAGAATACGCATTTTAAGTTACATAACATAATTTTAAGTTGCCCAACAGTATCACTTTCTTTACCATCTAATAGAACCTATATATATATACAAATGTTTACATATATCTTATCCTATTACTATTAATACTCGTGTCTGAATACCTCCATTGAACTAGAATAGTAAGTCGGAATAATTTAATGAAATTAAGAGTAGTGCTCTGGATCGAATAGAGACTCAGGAAAATATTGATAGAGTCACGTACTTGAGTAGGACAATTTTGCATGAATAGAATCTTATAAGCAAATTCTAAGACATAGTGAATATCTAGAGTGAATTGTACAAGGGTTATGATCTTTCCGCCCAAGGTCAGCCGGAATTAGTTAGTTATGTATTAAGTGCGTGAGTATTGTGTTCTCTAAGGAAAGCGGGATATATGTACACCTGTTCCATAGGAACATGTTTAATATAACCGTCAGTTTTATTTATATATTTCATTACCCACAAAATCTTTTTTTGTAAAGGAAATCCTGATGAAAATTTGTTTGTGTCGCTTAGATTTATTTGCAGGTACGCAGATGCTATCCAGGAGGCATCCGTGGAGAAACGTGTTCTATTGGACCTGAAGGTAATTGCATACCAGTTCTGCGATTTCCGATTGTTGGTCTAACGTTTGATCTGAGATTTTATAAAAAAAAAAGTATAATAACGATATTTTAATACTATACAAACTACTAATTATGTTTGGATGCTAGATAACTAGTTCGAATTAAAAACCTCTGGAATAGTCTAAGACCGCGGTTTAATTATAAATAAATATTCCATGTTATGTAGAATTGGCTCTGGCCGAACTCCTGCATGCACCCAGTGCTACTGGGTGATTGTAGGTTACATAATTAAGCTTTTTATTATTGATCAGAAGCTGGATATAAGAATCGCTTGGGAACGCCTATGAATTTTTATCAATAAATCCAAATTTGAAACGTAAGGATGCAGTAAGCTTTTAGTTCTCTTCCCCTCTCCTGGAGCCCTCTCTCAACTGCGATGGTCGATTAGGTCCCCTCTTTCAGGTCAGCACAGGGACACTGAAATAATTCGTTGCCCTCAGTGTCAAAAGGGTGGATGGAGCAAGGCAGCCGAAGGCTCAACATCTATAACCTTCATGTAAGTATGGGTAAGTAGTGTAAAGGTCCCTTCTGGACCGGATGTGTGCGACGGCCTTGCTTTTGTATATGGCTGGTGGCAGTGGCAAGCTTTTCGTGGAACCTCCCTACACTCTCCGCCAATAGCCGACGCGAGGTAGGTAGCGTGCCGCCCTGCATGTTAACTCTGTCCACCGAGTGATCTGTCAGCTCATGCTGGCAGTCTCGACTTCACATTCAAGCAAATCACTCAGCATAGTTCCATAACATATTGGTGTAACGAAACACCCTTTCAGAATCGTAAGATATATCCTTTGAATAATAGATATATTAAACAATTCACTAATAGGTTCCGCAATTGTCGAAGCACATTCTCTATAAAACGTATTGGGTATATCATCAGGAGCAGAGTTTTTATTAATATCAAGTTGATTGATTACCCTTTCTACACTCTGAGGCATAACATGATATAATTGAATGTAGTTAACGAATTTAATGAATTGTGTAAATTATTATTAAGACGAGCTCTGAGAGAATATACCGATTTAAAATGACGCGAGAACATTTCGCAAGTCTGCATTGGTGAGGTGGATTTGCAGTCACCAAGTTTCATTTCTTTAGGATAAGAGTTTGATGTTTTCAGGCTTTTACTAAAAGTCCAAAAACTCTTTCGATTGCTTTGTACAGAAGATTCAGTAGAACTAATAAAATTGTTGTAACACATTCTTTGCAATCGTTTAGAATGATTTCTCAAGAACGAAAATATACATACGCCGAAACTTGTTTTTTAATCGGAGAGTAGATATACTAATTCTCTCGTATACCACGAAGAATTTTTTCTATTTTTACTGATAGATTCTGGGACAAAATTTACTGCACAATGATTTAGAACGTCATTAAATTTTTTAAATGACAAATCAAATCTTTTCTCTGAAAAGATCAAAAGACGATATATATTCACTAATAGCATCATAATCGGCGAACTGAAACTTCCGTTTTTATACCCTAGATGAAATGTATAGGTGTATACTAAGTTTGTCATTCCGTTTGTAACACCACGAAATAATGATGGTAGAGCAAAATGGATTGGACACCCACGCATAATATTAAAAGTTATTTTGATTTTTGCATGTCCGTCCGTCCGTCCGTTCGTCTGTCTGTGTGCACGATAACTCGAGAACGCGTACACTTAGGGAGCTGAAATTTTGTACACAGACTCTGAAAAAAAGAGTAAAATTAAGTTCGAAAATGAGACAAATCGGGCAACTCTTTCGTGGGGTTGCCATACAAAAATGTCGTTTTCCGCTATATATTTGAAAACTGCCTGAAAACGCGTCGACGTAGAGAGCTGAAATTTAGTACATGGTGTTTTTATTGTACTAGCAAATAACATTTCAAAAATGGACTAAATCTGGCAACTCCTTCTTGGTGTTGCCATATAAAAATTTATGTTTTTTACGTATACTATGAAAGCGATCAGTTCCAGACATTTTCTTTCTGCTAAAAACTTCTTCAGAATATGAAATCCTATAAAATTGGTTAAAATCATTTTTTCTGTCCGACGAACCGTTCTAGAAATATATGCGAAAAACCACTGCAAAAATCAAAATTGCTCAAATGGGTGCCCATACGAAATTTCATACGGACATTCAGCTAGGATATCATAAGAATTGATCTTAGACCAATATTAGCTTTTTTACTTGTTTCTTGTTACGTTCAGTGATATAGTGGGGTTTTTCTATTGAAAAACGTATATCCAAAGGAAGATGATGAAGATCAATTCGAGATAATGGTGATACTGAAGATGACACTAAAATTTCATTGTTTATTACATTTGACCAGACTAAATTATTACAGAGAATTTCAAGTTTGAATTTCAAAATTAAGTTTATATGAAGCTCAAGTGGGCCTGTCTAAATTGAAATTTTAAAATACATAGACACAAGAGTAAGTCAGGCGAATATCCTGTTTTGCTCTGTAATTTTTCCTGTCTATCTGCATATGCAATATCAGCAGAATGCTTGATGGATCTCGTCAAACCGAACCTACAATATTTCTCGCCTGACTTGTTCGTATGTCTGTAGAGTGCATAAAGTCCCAATTTTTATAGTTGACATTGTAGAATTTATCTTGAATTCCTAATTGACACAAATAACATGTCTACAATCTATGTCTATGTCTATGTCTATGTCTATGTATTACATTACATTCATTAAATATTCTGTTTTATTATATCGCTTTAAAACTTCCTAAATTCAGCTTAATTAATCACACATGATATGAAGTATGAAAAAAAACCTGTCAAGGGGGACATTGCATGCTTCCATCAAAACACTTGATAATATAAAGCATGTGAATAGAGTAGAATTTTCTCATATCACCCAAGTTCAAGGACACTTCTTATGATACTTTCGAGCCAGTAGATTGTCAGCATAGTACTAAATTGAAAAGAAAAGAAAAAATCAACTTCTAAAGGTGCTATATAGAGTCAAAAAAGCTTTCTTGAGGTGGTAAAATTATTCTCTACAAGTTTTTCTTGTTGTCATGTTACTGTTGTTGACCTAGATAAAACCATCCGAAAATGACATATACACCCGCTTTTAATACTCACCATGATAATCCTAGTTGAGTTCTGTACTTTGATTAATGATTTCGAAAAAGATTTAGGAAAGTACGATGAGTTGTCATTTATAAAATTTTGTCGATATTTGCTTTCCTATTCAGTTTTTGTGCGAAAATATTATCGACAGTATAGAACGCCTATTTTGTTTTCTTATTCCTGCCACAGAAGGTATCATCCGTCATAAAACTCTTGTTAAAAAATACGTTTCAAAGGACTCTCATTCAAATGAAAGAAATTTCCTTTCTTACCGGGAATTAATGGACTTTTCTCCCAGATTTTCAAAGAGCTTAGAATTTCGCACTTAGGATTTGTTTGTCATTTATACAATTCATGGAAGAGAGTGTTGACTTAAACTCGATAAGATTTTGTATTTTTTCTATATATGAATTAGTGGTTAAGTAAAAAATAAATTTTTGATTTACTTAAGTTTGAAACGGTTTTAGTTTTAATTATTTCTCTAGTGCTTTTTTGTCATAGTTGAAAGACCACCAGCAAAAGGTGTATACTGTGTAGAGTGTTTCTCAGATTTTTTTTCTGTTTTTATTGGTGTTTCTCTGGCATCAATCCTGTAGCCTTTGCTATTTACCGTGTTCATAAATAATATTTCTGCATTCATTATAAACCGTAAATTTCACTTACTGGAGGGTGGAGCAAGATGATGGGCTACTTAAGGTTCGGAAATGAATTAAACGCAAGTTTTCATTGATTAAAATTTCAAAACATTAATAAAACATTTTTTGGTAACTAGCCTTCAATATTATAAACAAAAAAAGATGTATCTTCACAAACAAAATAATACTTCAAAATATCAGAAATGTCAAAATTGACATCTTACCCCACATATGGGGCAAGATGGGCTAATGCCATGGGGCAAGATGGGCTATAAAGGTTTAAATAATATTTTGCTGTAATATTTTACTGTAGTGGATTATTAATCTGGTAAGCACAATGCACGGACATGAGTCGCTCCGACGTCATCTTCGTCTACACCCGCGCAGCTACAATGGGCGCATTTTTCACAAGCTAGGCACAATATCCATCCCGCAACTGAATGAAGATAACGCTCATTGCAATATAAACACTGTCTGAAGATATAATTCTAACGGGCTTAGTGTGGTATTTGGTCGGTTTAGTTTTGGTTTTCTTTGCCAACGGTTTTTCGTCCTTAATTTTTTCTCCTTTTTCTTCTTTTTTTCTTTGTCGTTCAGTTTTCTTCCTTTTTCTTGTACAATTTCTTCTTTCCTTCTGATATCTTCTTCAAGTGCTTGCTTATATGGCGAGGATGTAATTATGGCTGTTTTGCCACGTTTTCTAGATGCTCGCTTCTTCTGTTTCGCCACAGGTACTGGAAGGAGTTGCTTAGGACTAACTAATGCAAACACTGACTGCTGAACTGGATACAAGGGCTCTCTGGCCTGTGTCTGTTCATGCCAAAAAGAACATCCAGATTCAGAGTACTTTACAGAAATACTATTGGTCTTCTCTGTTTGCAATTTCTTAGTCCCTTCATTGTTGTAACCTTGAGATGCTATGTCTACGGTGGATGGTGTTGCCTCTATATCTGTCGTCATAGAAGCTACAAAATCAGCTTCTGTGAAAGCATTTCAAGCGTATGGGCAAATTCCACACTTCTTAAATCCATTCACGGCTTTGGACATTGTAGATGCTTGAATAAATGCCTTACCAAACAATTCTGCTACCTGACGAATATTGACAACAATACCAGGATTACTGCGAAGTCATGAAGTTACTGCTTGGTCGTAATAGGTACTTAAAGGCTTCATAAAAGTCACGTCGAGTGGCTGCAGGCGATGAGTTGTATCTGGTGGAAAGGATAAAATCTCAGCGCCAACTAGCTTCATCGATAAGTTCTATGCTTTTCTTGTGTGTGGAATGGCTATCAAGGAGTAATAATATTGCATTGACCCTCCACTCCGGCTTCATATGCTTTCTTGAGAAGATCATCATGGGAGGTATATAGTGACCAGTGGCATTAAAGCATGCTTCAATAGTTATAGTTGCTCCACTCTCTGCAGATGTCAAAGCGCCAACTTGTTTGCGACCTTTCAAAGCAATTATTTTACAACTGCATTTTGGTACAACTGAAACACCGGCTTCATCGCAGTTGTAAATGCGGTTACCAGTGAATTTATGGTCATCGTAGAGTTTTCCTAATAGCTTGCAGAAGTCTGACACTGCAACCTTATTGAAGCCTGCTGCTCTTGCAGCGGATGTAATTTCGGGTTTCCTTATTGCTAGTTGTGGGTGTCGTTTTAAAAAGCCGGTGTTATGAACTTAATGATAAAGAAACTTTAAGACACGATATGTCAATTCTTGTAATTGACATATAGTGATCTACGTTTATAATCACACTTGTCGTCAATTCCGATAATCGACATGGACATTTGTGGTGTTCTGAAAATTTAAAATGGTGGTGGGTAGTGTAGCGATAGAAAGAGATATCATTAGTTATCATTCATCTTTAATCATCAAATTCACTTAATTTAAAATATTCAATAATTCTACGCTTAATTCAATTTTAGCACAATTTAACTTTTAATTTTTTTTTTTTTTTTTTAATAAATGTAAAATACAAAAATTAATTTTTACTCAAATATATTTCTACTGACTGACACACGCATGCATTTTTTAATTCACTTCTTATCTATATACATATTTTACAACAAATTTCACTCTTAACTAAATTACTTAATATTAATCGCAATAATTGATTTTAGCCAAATCTTTATTGTTAAGACATGTCTTGCCAAAAATACCATAAAGGCATATCTTTGGCAAAATGTCACCACAATAAAAATTGCACTTCAATCTATTTATACCTAATAACTGCTGAAATGAAAAGCGTAATTTTGATTAATGTTAAAAATTCAATTTGATTAGTTAATTTGTGACTAGTAATTATACCCTTATGGCATGCAATTACCTTTGTCCCTTAACCACAAATTGTTCAGAAAATTGCGTAAAATGATTACCTTCTTGATGATTATTAACCAATTAAATTGTCCAGAAAATACTAAATTGTTAGCTTCCTTTGCCGATCCGTATAATCCACAACTTGAACTGGCAACCAATTGTAAAAACCAGAATTTTTAACACAATTTATAAAAATTTTCTAAGTTCAGAAAATACTAATGAACTATTGATTTTAACACAAACTATTGATTTTAATTTATAGACTTTGCATATATAGTAACTTATGACCAGCTTGGCATATTTTAACTAGATGACAACTCGAAAGAAAAAGAGATCGAATGAAGGAATGACACGCCTTTTATAGACAGATTTGTTTCAATTTCACTATCCATAATGTGAAATTATCAAAATATTGCCCTTTGTATATAAATTAAGACTTTTGATTATTATTGGTATATGCCAAAATGAATTTTACATTTTTTGGCATGTTTACCATAAGGATTTAATCTTAATTTTCTTGATTTTTATTAATTTTTACGAATTTCTGGTCTACTTTATCGACGCGCCATTTTTAGTTCATTCCAAATAATTCCTTTCATGACTTTTGCTGTTTTGTCTTGTTCGCACGGTACTTCTCTTTCGCACTCATTAGTGCAAATTATAATTGTAAATATCGCGATTTACGCGAATCCCGCGAAAAATACCGCGAAACGAACGCGACCATTAGAATCGCGCGAAGATTCTACCCCGGTTTAGCATGTTAAATGTCATGGGAACATGAAGTTTCGCCGTGTTTATAAAACGAGAAATGTCAAACGCGCGCGAAGTGATTTTATTAAATTTCTTGAATTTAATAGTGTATTGTGTAGTGTTTTCTGTTGATTTCATCGAGGGATGTTATAATCTTCAGGTATGTACTACCAGTTTGTGGATTTAGTGGAATTTTATGTTTATTTTCAAGGTTGGTGGACACCTGTACAGGTGAGCTTGTTTATGTGTTTTCTCACCTGAAATGTCCACTAATCTTCAGTAAAATCTTATCAGTTACCTGATTGATAAGTTCTATGTGTTTTTTTTTATCTTGTGGCAGGTGAATTGATTGAATTGTAGTTAATTTAATCGTACTTCCCTGCATTCAATGTTATTTGTTTTGGTGTTGTTGGTATGAAAAAAAATAGTCTTGCATGCTGTATAGTTTTAAATTTATTTGTTCATTAGTTCATTTGTTACTGTGTTTATTAATAGTTCAAATTTTGTATTTCATTTATTTATCTTCCTTTCCTTTTTTCTCGTTTTAGATCATCGAGGGATCTTTGCACCTGTGGCATACTCCAGGTGCCGGTAACTTGAATTGCATACTTTTTATTTTACCTTGATGAATTCCCCCTTTTTCTTTTCAGGTTCGTCGAACAGCCGGTAAACCAATCTTTCCCTGTCATACTTATGTACTCTATAAAAGGATGAGCTTTCCCGTTCCTTATTGCCATTTCGTATGCTAAAACCTTTAAGTGTCTGGGTATAAAACCAGAGAGTCTACATTCCATATTTATAATATAGCTTGCAAGCTCATTTTCTTCTTCGAATGAAAATATTGTCGTCTTTGGGCCTAAAGGAACTTTTATTTTCGGTGATATGTTGGAGGATTCTCGAGCAAGATTAACTTTCTTTTGCACTGTAGCACTGCTTCGATTGCATTTCTCATACTTTCTTCTCTCCATTGTGCCCTATTAGTCTTATGCTTATATGTCCGTACCATTCTAAAACCGAAATAACAAAACGAATTAAAAAAATATAATGTGCGAGAAAATGGGGGGGTAATATGGGCTACCCTATAGCCAGTCTTGCCCCCTTGGGTGACTTCGAAGTAAAAATAAAAAATCACTAAAGCATGTTAAAATGATTCCAAATATTCATGCTTGGCTTAAAGCCTAGTACTTTGTGTTTCTATCCCAACCACAAGTTTCTCCGAAAGGCAATATTTTTCTGATCATATCACATTTGTCATATAACATAAAAATAATAACATACTCACGCAAATCAAGGTTTTTTATCACAACACAGCGACACGTCGTTTTTCTGTAACAGCACTCGATCGACTGAGCGGTGCGAGGAAGACACGCCTAATGGACGTTGCTACTTGTTCCTAGCGTGTTCATTTTGGAAGAAAACACGGGTAGCCCGTCTTGCCCTCTAGCCCGTTTTGCCAGACCTTCCCCTATATGCGGTTGATTTCCAGCTATATATTTGAAGACGGTGCTGTTAATGCTGTTAGATCATTCATTCATTGATAGCCGATGAACAGATTACAAAGAGCAGAACAAGGATATCGTGACAAACAAATAAACGTACAAAGTGCCGACGGGATTTCGTGAAAACGAGAACCGCAGGTAAAATTTATTTTTTACCGACGGGTTTGTGTGAAAATTGAGAGACTTGTGCATTGTATATATATATGTGTGTATGTGTACAAGAAAGTGTAAAACAGCGACAAATTAAGTGCGGTGAAAAGGACACCTAAGTGATAAAAGACACTTTTAGTGATTTAGTTTGATTGTTTTGTGATTTAGCAATAGTAAAATTACGGACAATGTCTTCATCCTTTGAAGATGCAAGTAATACTATGCTAAATGTGATTTTGAACAAATTTCAGACACTGGCAGAAAAACATAGGGTGACAGAGCTCCCAGTCTACGTGACGAAACTGGCTGAATATGCTGAAGAAATGAGGTCAAGGAAAATTGAAAATGAGTCGACAAAGATGCTGACCGACGAACACGAATCCAGTGATGGAGACAGCGGAAGCAGCGGAAGCAGCAACAGCACGAGCGGTACTGAATCAACAGGATCCAGCGAAGGAAGTGATTATACCTATGTCAAAGGAAAAAGGAAGAACAACAAGTCTCCGCCGAAGGAAGCCCCAAAGAGGACCCGGACAACAGTAGCACCGCCTACCAAGAACAGCAACAGATACGAGATTCTGGCAACGGGAAATGACTTCGAGATGCCGAAGAAGGTTCCCGTAAAGCAACAACTGCCTCCGAAACCTGATGCCAAGCCGCCACCAATAATATGTTACAACCTCATCATAAAAAGGTTCAATGAAGAACTCAACAAATTGGAACCTAGACCAAAATTGTATTTTAAAACAATGCGAGGTACAAAATGCGTTTTGAAGCCATTTACTGAAGAGGACCACAAAAGGATCTTCAGTGTAATTAAGGAAATCGGAGTACAAAGTCCTTCACCACGAAGAGTGAAAGGAAAACCACCCTCGTAATAAAAGGGGTACAACACTCGTATGAACCTGAGGACGTGCAAGCAGCTCTAGAAAGAGAGCTACCAGGAATCAAAATTAAGGCAGTGACCCAACTGAAAACAAGGAAAGCCAAGGAAGACAACAATGCTTTCGTTGTCAGCTTCGACGAATTCTACGAAGCGAAAAAGATTATGGAAACCAAGAAGCTCCTAGGAATGTTTGTGTATTGGGAGAAGTACCACAATAAAGGTATAACTCAATGCAAAAGATGCCAGCGTTTTGGACACGTCGCCAGCAACTGTGCCGTCAGCTATAGATGTGTTAAGTGCGACAAGAAGCATGAGCCAGGGGAATGCGAGAGGAAAGACGCGAATGTAGGAGTACCTTTCTGCGTAAATTGCAATACGGAAGGACATCCAGCTAGCTACAGAGGATGCCCTAAATACAAGGAACTGAGAAAGCAGAGAAACTTACGACAAGAGGAACGGCGGCAAAGGGACAACTTCATCATAGAGTCAACGAGGAACTTCATCCAGCCAGGTAAATCTTTTGCTCAGATAGTAAATGCATCTAATTCGAAAGGTTCAACAGCTAACCCCAACCCACCTAAACAGTCCCCAAGGCCTACTTCCACGGCTAGAGCCCATGAAGTAGACGCCGACAATTTTTGCAACAAAGAAGCTAATTCGCTCTTTGGCTGTGATCTTTTCACCCTAATGGGTAAAATCAACAATTTTCTCCCGAAGTACCGGAAGCTCACCTCTATTCCAGAGAGACAAAGCGCATATCTTCAGTTCGCTTTTGGATTATGTCAAGGCAACTAAGATACCTAAAGCTAATGGCTCTCAATTGTAATTCTCTTGTGAAATTAAGCAGGAGAGCTGCACTAAATCTCTTCCTCCACGAGCGCAGGCCAACTGTGATGTTCCTTTCTGAAACCCATCTTCTCGACAAGCATACTCTTGCTTTCGAACATTACAGAGTTATCCGCACTAATAAGTCGGAAACAACTCTTGGCACTGCTATCCTTGTAAAAAAGGATCTCAGCTTCACTGAAGTAAAAGTTAGTGGACTTTCCAATATGGAAGGCACAGCTATAACCCTTAATCTACAGAACGACGTAACAATTCTTTTAGTTTCCATCTATAAGAGATGCCAGGCCCAAAATTCTGAAATCAGGAGCAATCTGAACACTCTCACAAGGTTAGCTAGCAATTACACCCACACGGTTATAGGCGGTGACTTCAACGCGCGACATCCCCTCTGGAACGACACACTAACCAATGCCGCTGGAATATGCATGGCCAACTGGCTCACAAACGGCCCCGCTGATCATGACTTTTTAGCGATTTCACAAAACTCTCCCACATTTCCACGCTCTGGGTCTATTCTTGACTTCTTCCTAGCGACTTCTAATCTCGTAAACCTTCTCCCACAAATTTCAAATTATACCTGCACTGCTCATACTGCGGAATCGGATCACATGGCCATCGAACTAACAATCACTCCTAACTCACATTTCGACGTTCTCTATCTAGCTTCTCCAGAAATCTCAACATTAAAGCACGTTAACTGGACAGAATTTCATTCAAGACTGTCTCAGAACTTAGCAGGAAGCCTCCCCGACGAGCACAGCAATCTCTCAAACACGGAAATAGATTATCACATCGAACTCCTTAACGGATATATTCAGGAAAATATCGAACATTTCTCAGAAAATGTCTCGCCCCACAAGTACAAATATAACCATCTTCCAGCTCGCTTGCAAAATTTGTACAAATACAGGCAAAAGCTTCGGAAAATCCTAAACAGGATTTTCCACAGAAACCACAATAGCCACAACCAAAGCTACCAATCAGTTCTTTCCCAAATCAAATGCCTATCCACCATTATCGACGAACAGACCAAGATATTTCTTGATGAAGAATTCAGAAGGAAACTCTCATCCATCCACCCTGGCCCTAAGGTTTTCGAAAATATCAATAAGGTCTGTAATCGCAAACCAAAGCTTCCTAAAATAATCACAAATGGCCAAGACACCCTTAGCTTACCTCTTGAGAAATGCAATGCATTCGCAGAATTCTTCCAATCCACCTTCAAAGATCATTCAGATCTTAGCAGCCCGGACTTCCGCACAAACGTCAACTCAAATGTAAGAGAATTCATCCACCAAAATGAACACCTACATCTCACCACATTCCACGCTGACAACCCTGCCTCAAGTCCCCAAGACCAGCAGCTTTTCACAAACCCAGTCCACTTATCTGCACTTATAAGTGGACTTAAGGGCAAGAAATCTTCAGGACCTGATAAGATCCCAAACAAAATCATTAGAAATCTTCCTTCGAATGCAATCAAATTCTTTGTCATACTCTTCAACAATTGCATGAATAACGCTTACTTTCCAGACTCACGGAAAATTGCGAACATCGTCCCAATACCAAAAAAGCCCAACTCCAAAGCTTTGAAGGAATTCAGACCCATATCTCTTCTTTCCAACATCGGAAAATTATACGAAAAACTCCTACGTCAACAAATCGTGAACACATGCGATGATGTAGGCATCCACCAAGACTCCCAGTTCGGCTTCAAAGCCCAACACTCAACCTCACACGCGTTACTCAAATTTCATACTGACACAACTTCAGCTCTCAACAGAGGCGAGTGCACAGTAGCCTGTTTCCTGGATGTCGAGAAAGCCTTTGACTCTGTCTGGAAAAACGGCCTCATATTCAAACTGTTAGAACTAAACTTCCCACCACATCTAACAAAAATCATTCACAGCTTTCTGTCTTCAAGGAAATTCGCAGTTAAACTTGAAAACTGCAACTCAGCTACCCTACCGCTGGAAGCGGGAGTCCCTCAGGGCTCAGTACTCGGCCCAATCCTGTTCAACCTCTATACGTCAGATCAACCGCCAAATGACCACAATTCCACCTCACTACTCTACGCAGACGACTCGCTCACATATGCACGCTCAATATCGCCAAAATTCGCTGCGAGGAAAGTGGAGCAGCATATTGCCAAACAGGACGCCTACTACAAGAAATGGGGTATAAAAATAAACATTGCCAAATCTGAAATGATTTGCATACGCAAACCAGCTACTACGAGCCGAGCAAACATAGTCACCTTGGCTAAAAATATTGACATTGAAGTCAATAACCAAAAAATAACACCCTCCACTAAAACCAAATACCTCGGTATATCTTTCTCCAACCTCCACAAGTTTAACCCTCACGCACAATATGCTCTAAGAAAAGCAAAAGCTGCCTATAGCCTTCTGAGCCCACTTCTCAACACCAAAAATGGGCTGTCAGTCCCCACCAAGCTCCTACTTTATAAGCAACTAATTCGACCAACCATCACATACTGTTTCCCAATATGGCACACGATCTCGCCAACCTACATGAAAAACCTCGAAAATCTGGAGAGGAAAATACTCCGTTCTTGCACTGGCCTTCATCGAAGGGCAGACAATAAGTACTACCCCAACAAAAAGCTGTACGAGGCAGCAAAAATCCTCCCTATCGACAGTTACCTTGTCTCGCAAGCCCAACATCAAATGGAAAAACTTCCTCATCATCCAAACCCTCTCATCTTCAACCTGCCTGCACACACTCCACCTGCAGAATTCAGGTATATATCACCTCTTCAACTTGTTGACCCTGAGAGTAGGGACATTTACTATACTGGCGAAAGATTTACTTTCTTTTGCAGCAAAGGTACCCACCATCGAGGATAGATTTCCGGAACATCAGCCACCGTTATCATAGCAGGATGCCCCACATAGGAACTGCCTAGAGAAGGAAGACCCCCCACAAGGATACCTGGTCCAAGCTCCAGAGCTCCTCAGCCTCCTCAACCGCACCCATCCCAATATCCCATCTCACCCTCCTAAACAACATCTAACAAAAAATCGCCACGGAAACAGCTAAGTGTCGCGCGCGAAGCTGTAATAACCAACAAAAGACAAAGCAAACATAAAAGTTTTTATTCAATATTTGTAACAAAAGAAGACAAAAAAAAGACAATTGTGAAATCAAGGCCAAAATAAAAAGCCTGAGTGTAAAATCTACCCTGCCACAAATCCTAACAAGGAAGTTCGGACCACACATTAAGGACAAATTATTTTAAATGCGCAAGAAAGTCTCTGATTTGATTTGATTTGATTAATGCTGTTATTGGGTGAGTTGTGGTGGATGTGAAGTCTTCTTTGGGTGACCGAAAGCAGCAGCTCACTTCTTGTCAGGCCTGAATAAGTTTTCAAACAGAGAATATTTACTTCTTCATAATCTTTCATTTACGTCAATTACTATCTATTCAAATTTTTTAAAATAGTGTGTTCCACAATAAACCATGTGGAGAAATTTTGCTGAAAGCAAAAAACTAATTTGTTTGCTTTTTGATCGAGTCGTAAATTATTGTATTATCACATTTTCCGTAATTCCAGTACACTGAATTTTCAGTACTGAATGACACAGTATTACTGAATCTCAAAACAAAATTTTAGAGTGTCCATTGGCGCAGAGGTTTTCAATGAACGGATCTACTTACTGTTATTAAGCGAAATTCTTTCTTTTCTATACCCGAAATGAATTTCTCCGTCTCGAGCCCTCTAAATCTGAAAACCCTGTATGAATGTATGCTCGATGACAATTCAGCCAAAATCTTAAAAATCGGAAATGTGAACACACCCATAAGCCACAATGCATTTTCCTTTTTCTTTATTATTTATTTTATTAAGTCAATCTCAAAGGTTACACTATGATGTATAGCACAGCATGTCAGGAAGGAGATCGGGAAAGAATTAGTGGACATAAGGAGATTGGTGGAGATGTTGATGTATGTCACTATTAAACTTTCGCAGATTATAAGCTGGAAGAAAGATTGAAGATGGTAGACAGTTCCACGTATGCAGAGATCTGCATATGCAATATAAAAAAGCATTACACAATTTTACTGTACGGCCGTATTTTGAAGGGGAAAAGGATGAGGGCGATTCGCAATGCGTGTATTGCATGCAGGAATCAATGCAAGACTTTTTACATTTTACTTTTTACTTTTAAGGGATCATATTAGATAGTTCATTGGAACATTGACATGCATGTAGCAATAAAGGATCGAAAGACATCCGACATCTCGGCGTTACTCGAGTGAGTCGATATGACAAATTATTACCACATCGCCAATTAGCTGCAAGCTCTCTTTAGGACAATGTCTAATGAAGCTAAGGCTGTGCAATCAGCCCCGGGCGAGATGTGAGAATTTTATTCCATTCAAGGTCTAATATTGGACTGGTAGAGGAGCGCTAGATTTGACGGGCTAAACTATTTCTTATGCCTTTTCAAAAATCTAGGCCATTTCGATGCATCTTTGGCAACAGAGAAGATATCATCTGTCCAGCCTAACTTATTGGAAATGTTAATCCCAAGAATGCTTAGTGATGGTGTATCGCAAATTAATGCTCCCTCAAAAGAAACGGGAGCGGTAAAATGATGATCTTACATTGATCTCTCAAAGAAATGAGACAGCTTTGGGTCTTAGATGCATTGAATTCTCCAACCGAAGATCTTTTAAAGATCGTTATTCAATTATCATGGGATCTCGATTGGCACATACACCATTCCTTCTGGAGTCCACAAGAGTGCTAAAGGAGTAAGTGAAATTAAGGGTATTGTCATCACAGAAAGAAACTATGGATGGGATTCAAAGTAAGGGAAAGCAAATTATTAATGAAAATTAAAAGAGAGACGGAGAGATTACAGAGCCCTTGGGTACACAGGTATTAATAAGATGAACTTCAGATGTAACGCCATCTAATACAACCCGAATTAGATAGGCAAATAAAAAACTTTCAATCTATAAACAAAAAGGAGGTTAAAGACCAAGTGATTAAAGTTGGCTAAAAGGGTAGGATGCCAGACTCTATCAAAGGTCTTTGAAATATCTAGGGCAGTGTTTCTCAACCTTTTTTGATTGACGACACACTAAAATATTTGAAATTCTTAGCGGCACACGTGAAAATAAAACATATAAAAAAACGAAACAAATTATTTTTTTTACGAAATTTATTCATTGAGAGCCTGTTTTTTGAACAAATTAAATCAAAATGAGGTTCCAAAGTAGCCAGACAAAAAGTTTTTCCTGATTTTTGGACTAGATTCCTGTCAATGTTGAAAATCTAAATTCACAAAACAATGAAGACACAAAAGGCAGAAGAATTTTAATAGCTTTCAAGCTGATTTTTGAGGGTACACATTTTTGACTGAGAGCCAAAACTTTTTCAAGTTTATCTCGTAGAATATTGATCGGTAAAACGTATCGTTTCCCAAATCAATGTGCTTTTTTGAGAGCTTTTTTTAGAAAGCGTTGGGGCAATTATAAATACTATTTCAAAGTTACAAAACCCATGTAATTTTAATTATTTTTCGGAAAATCTCGAGGCATATTTAACAATCTCGCGCGGCACATAGGTTGAGAAACGCTGATCTAGGGTAACGACTTTATACTCAACAAAATCGTCAACACTACGGTTCCTAAGTTTCATAAGAAAAGTTAGCAAGTCTGGAGCATCCAGTCCGGAAGCCATGCTGGCGATCGTCTACTCTACCCTCTCACATACAGCTTTTAATTAACATTTGCGAGAAACAATCAGGACATGCGACTTTGGACACGTTGATCCCCTTAAGAAATTTGAACACATCTTTGGTGCGTCTGTGTATTGGCTCTTATATACATTCACATGGGAGATGCAAAACAGGTGTTTGCGAATTGGGTGGAAGACGAGATTCAAAGTGAATCCAGCAGCTAAGATATTTGCTTTATCCAGGGAGCTAATAAATACTTTACCATTGCTAAGTAATGAAGGCATAAATGTGTTGAAGTTGTTCCAGATAATTATGACGAGAGACCAAAACTCTTTACTACTTTTGCGTATTGCTAAGTTTCTTTGTTTTATACTCTGGTCAAAAATATTTTTTTCTCTCATGGTCGATGGATTTACAGATATTTTGTGCAGTCTTGTATATTTGTTGAATTTCTGGAATTCTGTATACTGAAATTAGAAGGGGTTGAAATTTAGCGTAGCTACATAGATCGTACACGAATGCCACTCAAAAGTCAATCCCAGAGCTTAGGCGAAAGAGAATTTCGGATAAATATTAAAATACCAATAAATAGCACATGACATTTACGACAGTGCAGTCTTTTTTCTATACGGCTATTAATTATAAATAAAAAATTTCTGGTTTGTCTTATTAAGGTACACATGCACCACCAATTTCAGCGTAATCCAATGATTAGTTTTAGCTCAGTGCTGATTTTTGTAAGTAACATAGGAAATATCTCAGAAATCATAAACTATCATCTCCAATCGCTTTATAAATTTTCATAATAATTTTTAATGTTTTCTTCATAGTTTATATTTTTATTTAGATTTATTCGAAAACTGTTATTATGTCTCCAAAGTAAGAACATCTTGTATTTAATTTTCTCTTTTAACGAAAGTCTCCAATTATTTAGATCTTCTTGCTTGCTATCTTACAGATCTTAATTTAAGCTTTTGGTTTACCGACAGCCTAATTCATTTCGTTTTGTTCTTCAGAATAAAATGGATCGTTTTCTGTCGATGTTTGTTGGGTGGTTGGGTACGAAATCCAGGAAGACAAAAATTAGAGTGATGAAATCCAGAAAGACAAAATTCAGAAGAGACAATATCCAGACAAGACTAAATATAGAAGTGACAAAATCCGCAAGTGACAAAATCCAGAAGTGACAAAAACCAAAACCGATAAAATTCAGAGAGATTTCGCGCGGGGATGGGATCATGGCAAAATCCAGAAGTATTATATAAAATCCGGAAATGAGAAAATTCAGAAGTGACAAAATCCAGAAGTGACATAATTCAGAAACGACAAAGTACATGAATGTCAAAATCCCGAAATTGTAAAAATTGTTATAATTAAAAATTTGTTTAAATTCTCATATTTGCACTCGTCGTTGTTGTTATATTAATTTGTGTTGGGAGTTATGTGATGACTTAATCATCTGATGGAAATCTAGCATCTTTGTGAACGAAACAGGCTAACCCAACAATGCCTGCACATGGGTCACGATTTGTGAACGGCGGTCAAGAAACGAAACATTATATGAAGTTTTGAAGTGTTGATCCCGATTTTGATATGGGTCAAAGTCCAAAATGCATGATAATTCGAATTAGAATAAAAAAGTTTAAATTTTAGAAATTACTCATGCATAGAAAATATTTTGCGTTGAGGTATTCCCATGCTCTGGAATATATGAATAAGTTCTTATATGGTACCTATATAACTAGGTCTGTGCCTAGATCTCATTTATTAATGAGTGCGTAAATAAATTAATACGTGTATTGAAGTAGTAGTGGGGATGAACAAATGTAAAAAAAATATATAATTTGTTTGTTTTTAACATAAACGAAAAAGTTCCGATTTCATGAAGAATTCAAACGAAGAGAAAATGAAGAAAAAAATCCAGAAATGATATTCGCGCACGCGATTATCTTTCCTGGATTTCTTCTGAATTTTGTCTCTTGTTCTTTACTTATATGTTTCAATTGTAACCATTTGATTGGCTGGTGATCTTTTTGCAGATCAAAATCTTTACCAAACAGATATGGTCGGAAGTACTTGGTTCCCCATACTATCGCTAAGAATTGCTCGTCGATTGCTGGGTACCGCTTCTCATGGTCGCTGAGTGCTCTAGTTCTAGATGCATAGCAAATGGGGTGGCCTTATTGTGTAAGAACGGCTCCAACTGCTAAGTTACTGGCATCTGTGATGAGCTTGAATCTTTTGTTGAGATCAGGATATCTTAGAATAGGGTGCTTGGTGATTATTTCTTTAAGTTTTTCAAAAGCCGTAATGTAACTAGGATCGTTTGGATTGACTTTCGCCTCTTTCTTTAAACATTTAACCATGTCTTTTGCTTCAGAGGGCAACCGTGTTCGAATGAAGTTTGGAGCTGCGCATTGGCTGAGTCAAGCTATTCCGTTGTGCTAATTCTAAACTATAGTCTTAAGGTGTTGTCGATAGAGTTGCCAGTTAGTTAGTTGCGATTTCTGCATAGTCTTGAAGAAACTTCTTGTAAGACCCTGTTATACCGAAAAACGATTTTATCTGTTTTTGAGTGGTTGGCAGTTTTAATTCTTGGATTACTCTTATCTTATTGGGATTTGGTTTAATTCCTTCTGACGTCAGTATATGACCTAAAAATTCTATATCTTTGCTAAGAAAGTTACATTTATCGATTTGAATTTTAAGTCGGGCTTGTCTTAGGTTGTCGAAAACTCTCTTTAAATTTATTATGTGCTCTTCTAAGGACGTACTGAATACAAGGTTGTCGTCCAAGTACACAAAACATATTTTGTTTATATATTCCCGTAGTACCGCATTCATCAATCTTTGAAAGGTTGATGGGGCGTTTTTCTAACCAAACGGTGTTCTTAAATATTCGTAATGTCCGAATGGGGTTGAAAATGCCGTTTTCTTTCTATCACATTCTTTCATCACAATCTGATGGAAACCCTTGACCAAGTCCAAGGTAGTGAAGTACTGTGCCGTACCAAGTTTATTTAGTATATTCTCGATATTAGGAATGAGGAATTTGTACTCTACAGTAACTTTATTTAGTTTCCTGTAATCGACGACAATTCTCCACTTTTTCTAACCAGAATTGTCCGTTTGTTTTGGTACCACCCATAATGGGTTATTGTATGCGGAGCTACTTTCCCTAATTATCCCTTGTTCCAGCATTTCCTGTATTTGATGCTCTATTTCTTTCTCGTGAACTTGAGGGTATCTATATCTTTTAGAATAAACTGGGTTTTCAGTAGAAGTAATTATCTCGTGTTTAATTTCATTCCATTTTAGTATAATTAGATTATTTGGTCTTTCTCTTCAACATTTAAGTAATATAATTTTAATTTGTTTAAGAAACTATCCGTAAATTCCTCTAGCGTATATATTTCTCTAATAATGAATGGATAATTATTTTCTTCAAATAAAATTATGTTATTATTTATTTCAATATATTTTCTTTCCATGTCTATTTTGGCCTTAAAAGGTACTAGGAAGTTTTGACCCATAATTGCATCATAACTTCTACCCTTAAAATAAATTATTTTCCACGTTACAGTTCCAAGGAGTTTAAACTCTTTTGGTATTGGGGTTACTATCCTGCATGTAATTTTATTGATACCGTTGATGGTCGAATAGTAAGCAGGTTCGCTTAAAGTCTCTTCAGAGAATTCAGCGAAGATATTTGGTTTGATGACACTGGTAGCTGATCCAGTGTCAACAAGACATTTAACCTTTTGGTTACCTATCGTTATGATTATTATTGGAATTCTTGGTTCCGAAGCTCGTATTGAAAATTTACGTCTTGATCGCGATTTAAGTTACCAATTTCCATTGATATATTCATTGTGTCTACGATTGATATTCCTGTTATTAGGTAAATTATCACTATTAGAATTAGATATGTTCCTATTGAAACTATTTCCACTACCACTAATCTTTTCTTTATTTAATTTATTATTAGAAAAATTTTCGATCTTGTTAGTATTATAATTTCTGGAAGAGTTCATTTTATTTTTTTTTGCTCCGAAAATCTACTGCATCTTCATCATCCAACAGTTTTAATATATCAAATTTATTGTACACTTCGTTAATTGTTGAATTTTCAGGTATATTATCTCTTAAGAAATCATGAACCTTACTACTAACTATATCTACTAAATATCTATCGTTATTACTAGGGTGATATGTGGGGAATCTTGCCTCGTCAAACTCATATAATTCGTTCAATTTAAAGTTTATTTTCCTAACGTTATCGAAAGGTTCTCTTAATGTACTCACTCTTGAAGATCGGCATTGATCCAGCAATTCTGCGTAATCCTGTCTTGGACGGAAATGTAGCTTAAGCTCCTGTTTAACTTCTGCCCATCTGTTTTGTGCATTAACTCCTAGACGTTGAATACATTTCTTTGCCTCATCTTGAACTTTATCATTGATGATGATGGCCATAGCATAGTCTCTCAACCCTGGTATATTCTGACAAAGTTGGACTGTCCACTCTACTGAACTGATGAATTCTTGCACTGTATATTCATCTTTTCCATTGAACTTTCTCTTTTTGTTCACATAGTTGAGAAATTGCTCCGCTGTTAAGGTGAAATGGTTTTGGGGATTTGCTGCCACTGGTTGCTAAAGTTTTCAAAACAAAAGCTTATAGAGCTATGTAAATAAATAAAGCTCTGGAATAAGGAAAAAACAACTATAACTAATCTTACGATACAGTAGTTGAATGCCCGTATGTAATTTCGTCAGTTTCTGTGCAAGTTTGATTGTTAAAGTGGTTTTCACATCTATTTCTAGAACGATTCGTCGGACAGTAAATATGATTACAACCAATTTCATTTCATTTTATATGCAAAAAAACTTTTCAGTACAATAAAAACTTCTAGGAATGATCGTTTTAACAGTATACGTAAAAAGGATACATTTTTGTATGGCAATACCATTTTTGAAATTATATTTACTAGTTTTGTGGAAACGCCTTGTACAAAATTGCAGTTCTCTAATTAGTCTCACATTAAATAGAAAATCATGCAGTTCATATTATATATGGCAGTGAATGTGACTACATTTTGTCTCTTAACTTCTTTCACTAATATACGAGTCAATTTTTAATACAGAGATTGCTATCTAAATCGAAAGTGGGAGGAAGAAATCTTCTTATCGCATGCATATACTTTTGCTAAGTACCCCCCAGGAAAGCATAGAGGTTAGGGTTCGGCATTACTTTAGATGTGAATAGCTCTGTTTAATGAACTCGAAAAAAGTTCGGAGCAGAGCAGAACACGATAGCTCAACTTAGGTTAACTGTCAAATTAAAAGTGGAGCAAAAAAGTGCAGAAATGAGCAAAAAGCTCATTAAACACATTTTTCTGAAATTATCTGATATCTGTCAACAAAAACTCAATTATTTTTGAACTTTTACCAGAACTGTCAACACAATTTACGGTTCTCAGATGCTTGCTCTAAGTTACTCCTTCGAAAAAGGTAGAGCAGAAAATCTTGCTTTAGGTCACTTTAGGTCACTTTAGGTCACTTTAGGTCACTTTAAAGCAGACTTATTAAACCGAGTTCAATGCACATTAGAGCGCTTTAGAGCAGTGTTCTGAATTCATTTCTACTCTTTTCTGCTCTAGAGTAATCTGCTCTGTAGAGTAACCAATAGCAGTTCATTAAACAGACCTATATTGTATGCGAATGTGTCCGTACAGGGTGGCTATAATTCTTGCGATAAATTCTTTTTATTTTAATAACTTTTTTTGTTGTATTATGTATGTTGAATGATGCCTATTAAAAGGCGGTTATGAAACGCCTCATAAGGAATAAAGCTGTCACCACATTAATCTAATATTGCTCTAAAGAGCCGCTTGGGCACTGTCACAAAGCCAGATCTGGTAACGCTATGACGCCGTCTTTATCACCAAAGTTATGACGTCAACTTAAAAATGGATTCTAATTTTTTGATTTTTGTGAATTCGAATGCAATTTTTTCCCTTTCTTATATTTAAAACTAGCTAAAGTTGCCGGTTCTTGGAATTGGATTCTCTCCTAAGTTTGTATATTTTCCTTTTAGTTTATTTTAATATTTTTAATTTAATTTAACTTTTTTTATTTTAGTGTAATTTTTTTTATTTTTTTATTGATTGGGATTCGAACTCTTTATAACCAGTCTGAACTTTTCTTAAGATTTTAAAAATTTGTTGTCATCGAAAACAAGCCTTATAAAAGACTTGACACAGTTATCATTAGGATTACATGGTCGAGAAATGACAGTAAACAGAGCACATAGACTAATTCGAAGGTGCATAAGAGCACTGGAGCTAATAAAAGTAAATAAAGGATCTAATGAATGTTTGTAACATAATCCAATCAGACGCTTATAAACATTATTATTGTTTATTGAGAATAACTGTGTTCGTTTGCCAAGCGGTATGTTAATTGAAGCTGTTATAGACAACATAAAAAAAAAGTGAAAGTAATTATTTGGTACCAAGTTTTAATGTATTGAATCCTACTATATGGCGAGGAAATCTTTTACTTTCGCCTGGTCTAGAAAACGAGAAACAATTTGAGAATTGGTCCACGCTATTGAAATTTTCTATCTCTAAAAATGATTTTCGAGAGTTGGTTGATTATAAAAACCCACATATTCCTGACATATTTTAAGGAGACAGGATGTTTCAAAAGTTGTTTCAGTTAGTTTGGCCGAAGTTGACCGACTGTTCAGTGTGATGAACATTATGGAAACTGAAAAACGAAATTCCTTGATGATTGAACATTTTTCACATTTTATGACAACAAATCTGCTTGGAAAACCTTTAACAAATTGGGATGGAGCACGATTGGTAAAGTCGTAGTTACAACGTGGCCATCATAAAGCTGAAGATAGAAGAGCAGAAAAGAAATGCGATAAAAACTATTTTGAAAGCCAATAAGCTGTCTGTCGCTTATTGTAATACTAGTAATCTAATTCTTATCCTTAAAATTCTTGGTCTTAAATATAAATGCCCTGATGAGCTCGCTCATTGAATTTTATTAGTTTTCTAAGCCTGTTGATATATTTCCGTTAAATGTTAAATTTCTTAATAACACTCTATATATCCAACGTTATAACGTAGTTTTAACATGGAGCTTTTTCAATAAATGTTCTGGTATTGAATAGTAATTTATTTTGTTTAATACTCGAAAAAGTATTTTACATCACTATAATGAAGAATTAGAAACGTAATTGGATAAGATAAGCGAACCGGTTGTTAAAAAAATTGAATATCAGCACTCCTCATAAATGATAACAGTTGTACTTTCCTGGTCGCCTTTATTTTAAAAGCTTTCAGAAGAGAAAAAAAATTCTTTTCCGTTTCACAGTCACTAAATATTATAGAATATGTGGTTTCCAAAACTTGATTTTGTTTTTTTTTTATTTTTTTTATTGATGCACTTGGTAGATATGTATAATTTTCACAATTAACTTGTATTTTCCTTAAAGACATTTAATTACATAAATCCATAAATTTTCGATTAATTTAAATTTAATCACTTATTTCTTTACTTCACTGGATTGCCAATCTTTTGATAGCAATCCTACCGACTGCGCCAATTATATAAATCGTTCGGGTTCCAAAAAAAAAAAAAACAATCTTTAGATTTATGTACCTTTATTTAATACTTTTATTACTTTTGTAACCGTGGTCAGCTTTTGCTAAACCTTTTCCGTCTAAACTTAAGTTAGACTGACTTAATTACTGGTTCGTAATAATTATCTAGAAAACATCTTTACATATTTGTCACGTAGAAAATGATATCTGATCGCTAAGAACGGCGAGGCAAGATATTTTCATCATAAAAAATATGTTGGGCAAAGCTGTAATTAGATCGTAGTTATAATGTGGGTAAATAAATGTTTTGTGTTTGAAATTATTTAAGTGTGGGAAAGTGGAATGCTTTAAATTTGTTCTCCTTTTGCTGATTCTACATATTTCTTTAGAATTTCTTGGAAATTGGTCTCTTCTATTTTGTTAGAATCAGACCATGATCTAACTCGCGCGCGAAAATCATTTCCAGATTTTTTCTAGATTTTCTCTTAGTTTGAATTCTTCATGAAATCGGAACTTTTTCGTTTACGTTAAAAACAAACAAATTATATATATTTTTTTACAGTTATGCACCCCCACTACCACTTCAACACATGTATTCATTTATTTACGCACTCATTAATAAATTAGATCTAGGCACAGACCTAGTTATATACCATATAAGAACTTATTCATATATTCCAGAGCATGGGAATACCTCAACGCAAAATATTTTCTATGCATTAGTAATTTCTAAAATTTAAACTTTTTTATTCTAATTCGAATTATCATGCATTTTGGACTTTGACCCATATCAAAATCGGGATCAACACTTCAAAACTTCATATAATGTTTCGTTTCTTGACCGCCGTTCACAAATCGTGACCCATGTGCAGGCATTGTTGGGTTAGCCTGTTCCATTCACAAAGATGCTAGGTTTCCATCAGATGAATATGTCATCACAAAACTCCCAACTATATTAATAACACAAATTTATATAACAACAACGATGAGTGCA
The DNA here is from genome assembly GCA_963930735.1 of Dioctria linearis. Lineage (NCBI taxonomy): Eukaryota > Metazoa > Arthropoda > Insecta > Diptera > Asilidae > Dioctria > Dioctria linearis. The sequence continues at coordinate 303,555,998 of OZ005740.1, read as the reverse complement.
CATATGAGAATTGCGAAGCGAAGTTCATGCCATTTTTAAAAGTTTTTAAAAAAACTTTTAACTATCACAGTTTTCACAATTTCGGGATTTTGACATTTATGTAATATGTCGTTTCTGAATTTTGTCGCTTCTGGATTTTGTCACTTCTGAATTTTCTCATTTCCGAATTTTTACAATTTTTATTTCTGAATTTTGTTACGTTCCCGAATTGAACAGAAGACAGATCTAGTTAAATGTAATTTTCAATTAATTAACCTTTCATGCAGTTTGCTACTCTCTTACATTATCTTGACAATAACTGCGTTCTTATATACTAACCTGGTTCATTTAAAATTGATTTGGTTTTAAATAATGATTTCAATTATCCCAAAAATAGAACCTGAATATATCCTACAACAGCATGATAATGTTATATTTTCTTATCAAGTTTCAATTACAATCATAACAGTTTTTTATATACAAATCAATCGATAATTTCCTTTGATTCCCTTTGATTTCCTTTATTTCCATAAATCTAAAGATTTTGTAATTCTGTTCGTTCAATTTACTTGCGGGTATTTACTAACACTGATGGCCTCAGGAGCAAACCGGTATTGAGCCTAGCATGTTTTGTGTTGCAAATGATGCCCTCAAGAGCTAATCGGGGCTAAGCAAAATATCTAGCTTTGTATGACCAGTGAGAGTAAATTAATTCTAACATTTATGCATTATTACCTCCAAAAATACTTTGCAGAAATATTTGTATGGATTGCTAAGTATTCAGATATATAAATATGACGATAAGTTCTATTCGATTTTCTTGTCGATGTGCTGACTCAATTTAATGCTTTATTTACAAGCACCATCTCTTGGGGGAACATTAGTGGAATTTTCAAAGGAGGTCAACAATCTAGCTATTAACCTGCATACCAGATTAACATAGAACTCTCTATTAAAAAGAGTTCTGGAAAAGGTCAGATTGTCGCATTCTGATGACTTAACCTTTAAAAAAGGATCTCTTAAATGGTACATGGATGAATAGCAAATGGAATGTAAAACAGGCGTGGAAATATATGGGGTAAGCTATCGACTCGTTAAGGCACTGGAGGCCTAATTTATCATTTTTCAGACAAAGATCCATTTATAAGAACACTGCGCTCGAAAAATCACTCATTCAGAATATCTGAATATTGAATCTAAGCTGGTTTGGAACTGTCTAACTTGAAGGAGCCGCAGATCTTTGTTTATTTACCACCCAAAAGGTACACAAATATTCCTCACGCTCAGCAGTAAATAACTAATGCTCATAACCGGCCTACTAACTTGGAATTACCCACTCAGATATCATCTCAAAAAGATGGTTAAGATTGATAGCGAGACGTATAGCTTCTGTATACTAGACAACAAAACTGCTGAGCACGTCCTCTGCGACTGTGAAGCTTTTGGTCATATAAGCCATGAAATATCTAGAAAGATCGTCATTATCATCAATCTACGACGGTTTTGTAAAAGATCTCAAGTTCAAATGGGCGCACTACGTTATTTAGGCCTAATTTCACAAAAGAAGACCGCAGTGACTATTTGATAGACGTAAACTCTGTCTGAACTCCCCATTTTAATGAAATTAATACAGTTAACGCCTTAATTCTGGATGGACTTATATTTGTAACTACTGGGAATAACTACATAATTATTTGGTACATCTTCCATTTAAAAAACTTTCCCATCACCTTTACTCCCCTAAAAAGGTGAATGAAATACTTAATTGAAAATTACCTCTGAAGCTCCTCATATTTAAAAAAAAAAACAATAAATTCTAAAAAGAGATTCTGTTTTTATGAAATTCCAATGCACCGCTACCCTACCAGAAAATTATTATTTCACAAGAGTAGAAATAATCCTAAGAGAAAAAAAATGAATAAAAACGGACTCGAATAGCTTTTATGATTGCGGTAATTTCCATTTCATATCCAGAAATGTTTAAAGAGCCACGCAGTGCTACTGCAAGCCAGCATACCACAGATTATACAGATTCGCTGCTATACAAGAGGGTGCACTCTCATCCCATTAAATTCATGACCGACGTTGTGCAATGGTGAATTTATCCATAAAAATTGCAGCAAACAGGATAGTGTGCCACTGTCAAATGCATACCAAGTGAAATTCATATTTTTATTTCTGGTGTCGTCGGCGGGATCACGTTCAAAGATGTTTAAGCTAAACCGGCTAAAAATGTGAACGCTCCTTTCGATTTGTAGAAAAATATTGACATACTTCCGAGAATTTCAGATATTTGACTGGAAAATTTCATGCGTCCTCTCATTTCAGTGATAGAATCAGAACTGTCTGCCAATTGTAGTAATGATTGCCCTAGAAATAGGATATGTAATGCAATATCGCGGATAGTTTTCCCCAATACGGCTATCGCTATTCTTTCCATTTCCATGAAGCGAGAGTTGTGATTACTAAAAATTGAGGCAGGCTAGTCAACAGATAGTCTCCATTCTACACTCTACGAAATTGCATGTACTTGAAGGAGAAAGTCTGTAGTATCGGCAGTCATGCGCAGAAAATAATGTTTTAATTTATCACGTGACGGAAATCAGCAAAAGGAGCACATGTTTTTGTCGTCATATCGCAGGGTTGGAATTTAACATAAAGCAGAATTCTACACCGACTTAGTTTACATTCTATAGGAATACTTAAGTATGTACTACTTTTCAAAGTAAGTAAAGCGGAACAATAGGCCTTGGCCTACGTGATTGAATTGAATGGGGTAAGAAAGTTTATTATCTCTACTTACGTAAGACATCTAATAATAATCTAATAATAATAAGGATAATTGTAGACATTTAATCAATCTTTGATTTCGCCTTACCCACACCCTCCCTCTCAACTTTCTCAACTCCACTTATAAAATATCAAGCCTCTTCGTTCTTCAGTAATCAAAAGTCTGTGTGCCATAGAAAAAACACAGCTTTTGAATTTCCTTTTTCATAGATTTTTTTATCCTTTTTCTTTCTTTCCTGCTCTTCAAGTTCTTTTGGAGTGAGTACGAATGCGTTAAGCTTTTAACCCCAACCACCACATTGTGCCAACAAATTGTGAACAATGAAATTATAATCGAACATGTTTGTTCTCACGATATCAAGGACTTGTTTATTGCGAGGAAAACTGACCTCGTTATATGTTTGTAGTAATTTCCCTTTAATGAAACCTTATTGACTCATTTTGCGCTCCGCATGAGATTACGTGCTAATTAATGTCTGATTAGAAATTCAATAATTTCTAAATATTGCCATAAATCTTTGAGAAAAGGACATCTTGGGTTATCATTTTCATGAAGGAAACGTAACTATAATTTCGATAAAATTGGATAATTAGATATGGAGCTCCTGTATTATATGTGTATGTTTATATATAAATATTAAATTCAATTTATTGAACTGTTGCGTGTTATTAACATAAAAATTAAATGATTTTCTCACAATGTCATCTGTGTTCGTTTACATAAGTGTATGCTTGAGTAGTCCGTTTAGATTGATCTGTATATGTAAATTATATCGATTGACCTATTTTATATTTTAAAAATAAAGTGTATTTATCGGAATGAAGTCAATATATGTATGTATATGTTCTAAAAATGACATATATGTATTAATTATATGTAGTATCCCAGCCGGCAAAATTCCAAGCGCCTTCGAAAAAAAGCAGATTCGAAACGGTACTAATTTGCTTCCAAAAGAGTGCTTCCCTGGAAGCAATATGAAGCAGTTATTGCCAAAATTCCAGAAAATTGCATGCGTTGTACGTACCATTAGTTATCGTGATTGGGAGAGTTTCAGAAAAAGATTTGCTTTCAATTCAGTGAAAGATTTGTTGAACGAAGTATTCAGTAAGTTTACGAAAATAGAATTATAAAGTATATAAAACTTATTTTTACTGTGAATAAATTATATGTTATAATAATATTTGTGATTTTTTTTTACCTCAATTAATCATAATCGTCAAACTTCAATTTTCGGTCACCCTGTACACGATCGTGCACATGAAAATGTTACCCTTAGTTTTTTTGCATGGAAGCCTAAACTCCAAGAATTTTTTGATTTTTCTAAAGGTAAGATGTCACAATTTTTTGAAATTTTTGTTATATATTTGTAGTTATTTGACTTAAGTTTTATTTTAAGTGATAAATGAGTGTGATAAAGTTCGATCAAAATTAGCGAGTTTTAAATTTACGTTGATCATAATTTTGTGTTATAAAGTGGATGTACACGATCGTGTACGAAATGACTCAGTGATAGTAGATATAACTTCGTGGTTTGAAAAAATCCTGCACAAATTGTTTGGTCGTGATTTTAGGGAATATTCCCTACATTTTATGGCATATTCCCTACATTTTAGGGAATATTCCCTACATTTCTAGGGATTTTTTCCCTAAAATTTGTGGCAACAATTTGTGACTTTTTACAGTGTACCTACATTCAGTAATATAAATTTCAGAATGTGGAAATTAAAAACCTAAGAAGCTAATTTGTGTATTTTTAAGAAAAATAAAAAGTTAGTGGGATTTGTGTAAATACTTTATATTAAAATACTCAACTGCGATTATTCCGGCTTTTGTAAATCGTTGATAAGACTCCCACATCCCATTTTTCCCGCGATGTATACAATAAATCACCACACTTGTAACGTTAACATTCATATTTATGTCGTTGATGTTCAATTTTGTCTTAGTAGCCCCATAGGCCTGATGAAAGAATGCGTAGATATAATTAACCCATCCACTGTTGCAAATGTGTAACGCTGGCAACCCCTCTATTTACACGCAGTTAATAGACTACGCATGCATAATGTGCCTGCGTGAGCAATTATATTATGAAAAGTGGTGCATAACAAACATAAAAAAAAAGATCTGTATTAATAACATTATTGCTTTGAAGAAAACGGACATTTTTGTTTGATCGTGATATTTAAATATAAATAAAAATTGAATATGGCGACACGTAGGAGGTGAAAATTGATTTTTTTTATATTTCTTGTGATAATTCGTGGAAATCTTTTTGTAAGTTGATATTGAGTAATATATGTAGAATATTTACCAAGAAAAAAATATTTTTTTTTATAAATCCACCCTGGCCTGGTCATGTTTCTTAAGGCCGTTACATATATCCAAAAGAGTAATCTTTTTATTTATGTGCAACTGTGGGCTATTCTCAGACCTATTTTTGTATTTTGGGTAGGTACTACACACATTTATTTGCATGTTTGTTTGTTTTATTTCTTTTGCTGTTGTTAAGGTATGGAATGACAGTAGAAGAAGCTTGTGCTTATACTTTGGAGTTGGATTCGGATGATGATGATGAGTCTGTCGTAGATGCTGTCTATTTGGAGCCACCAGGGGTGAAAATACTTTATCAGATGAAGATTCTGGCGATGAGGAGGGTGGTAATTTACCGAAGTGTCAGTTTATAAGTCCCTGTCAGGTGGTTTTAAGACACATTCCGTCAGATCAATCAAGCAATGTTGATGATGATGATGAGGAAAATGAGCAGCTCAAAGCAGCGTTAGAAAATGTAATGGCAAATTCTTTTGGAAATTTAGACATTCACTTATTAAGTTCAACAGCTGGAACTCCCGCGACTTATGTTTTTGGTTCACTACAAGAAATAACTCCCAGTCCTTCTCATCTTCACTATGAATCACCACCAGAACCACATCGAAGTTCCTCTACATGTTCTGCAAAAGAAGAGCACCAACCAAGAACAACTTCATCTGAAACAGCTCTAGCAGGAATATCTTCACAAGAAAATATAGAAAAAATACCAGTGAAGTCAGTTCTGCGCCGTCGAGCTCCTACTGCAACTCAAAAACCAGAACCTAAGCGTGCCAAGTCCGTCAAGGCTAGTACAGAATAAATAAAGTGGCTTGATGATGATGTTATTGCTAGCAAACCTATGTTTCCTGAAAATGATTATCGTGACTGTGCTGGAATAGAGCCGTTCCAGCAATTCGAAAAATTGTTTGACGATGAATTGGTTCCAGTTGCTATGTGACGAAACAAATAAATTGCTGTTTATTCTGGACACCAAAATCCTATTGTTACTCTTAACGAGATGAGAATATTTCTAGGTATTTTGATCGTTACTGGTTACTCACATAATCCTTCTAAAAGAGATTAGTGGTCAAATGAAACGGATTTACGGAACGACTTAGTCTCAGATGCCATGCGTCGATATGGATTTGATACAATTTTCCGTTACGTTCATTTTATAGATAAGAGTAAACAGCAGGTAGATGATAAAATTTGGAAACTTAGACCGCTGACGGATGCTCTAAAAAAAACGATTCGCAAAGCATTTCCACCCAGAGCAAGATTTGTCTTATGATGAATCTATGATTCAGTACTTCGGCCGTCATGGCTGTAAACAATTCATCAAAGGTAAACCGTTACGTTTCGGATATAAAATGTGGTGCCTGAATACTCCTTTGGGTTATTTGGTCAATTTTGAAAAAGTATCAAGGAAGCAATCCGCGAGTCAATCCCACCAGCTGCTTTGATTGGTTTAAGACAGCGTGGTTATCATGGAACAGGGACTATTAGAGAAAATATCATTCTAAAGTCCTACCCACTGCCCCCGAAAAATACTTTGGAAAAAGAACAGCGTGGACATATTGTCAGCACTAAATTGGATGGAATTGGTATTCGCATAATGAAGTGCGTAGACAATGCGGTCGTTAGTGTAGCATCAACGGTGTATGGGAAGTTACCTGTTGGTAAAGTGGGCAGATATTCCCGGAAGGATAAGAAGCGCATCCAGGTTTCTCGCCCTACTTCAATCGCACAATACAATAAATGGTGTACAGATCGAATGGACCACAATGCTAACGCATATCGAATTGGTGGCAGAGGCAAGAAAAGGTGGTATTCCATCTTCACCTGGCTTGTCGACGTGTCATCCAGAATGCGTGGATATTGCATCGGAAAGGAGGGAGTGCAATAACACAGTTAGAGTTTCGTTGGAACATAGCGCTTCGATTTTGTCGGACTTATGGTGAAATTTGGCCACCTCAAGGCTATCGTCGACCCCAACAATCAGGAGAGTACATAAGCCGCTATGATAATATTGTGAAAATATCCAATGATAAAAGATGGCGCTGTGCTGGTCAGAACTGCAATTCCATTGTGGTATGTGCATCAAATGCGATGTTGGATTATGTTTGAGCTGCAATCATAAGTATCATTTTATTTCAGTATAAAGTTTTTGTTTTTCCTTTTAGTTTGTATTTCTACTTTTCAAGATAAATACATTTTATTTTGTCTTTATTTTATAATAAATATAATGCTTGGGCAGATTTGGTTTTATTTACAAAAAAAACAATCATATAAAATGTAACTGGTTCTGCCCACTGCAACAGTAACCCTATCTCCTCAGGGGCTAGTTACGAATAATTATTTTTTTGATTATGGTTCCTACCAGCAGTAAGAACCATCTCTCAAAATTTCAACTACACAGTAAAAATTTGCACAAATTGTTGCCACAAAGCTTAGGTATTTATCGATAAGATTAGGGAATATTCCCTAAAATGTAAGGAATATTCCCTAAAATGTAGGAACTATTCCCTACATAATAATGAAAATGTATGGAATATTCCCTATATTTTAGGAAATATACCCTAAAAATGAAGGTTTTCTCGCTAAATTTTAGGAAGAATTCCCAACATTTTAGGGAATAGTCCTAGTATTTTTTACAGTGTATCTACCTCTTCAATATCGCTCTGGGCATTAATGGGTTAACAGCGATTTACTCGAAATTATTAGGTAGGCATTTACACACAATCTAGAAATAAATCTTAATAAGCCTTAGTGTATTACTATTTCTACTAGTTCAATTGATCCTTCCGAATTACCAGCTGTCACTCTGGATGGTGATTTCAGCAATTTCGGTGTTACCCTTAATTCGGATATAAAATGTTGCCGCCATATTTAGGCCTTGCACCTTTCCAAAGTCTTTGAAATTTTTCTGCCGCTCCCAATGGGTTGTTAGCTAATAAAATCTTTAATTCTTCACCACTTTGTGTATTGTAGCTTTGTTTTCACGAAGTTGAATTCCAACTACTCCCGAATATTAAATCTAGGATTCTTTGACTCCGAAGGTTTCATAATGTGTTTCATCTTAGGTTTGCTCTGCTTTGGATGCTCGCTGGAAATATATCTGAAGTTGAGATTGTTATTTTTATGTACAAACTTGCAACTACAATCAAACCCCTTCATCTATCCAATTCAATCCAGCCCCTTAACTTTGCCAGAGGTCGTAAGTTCTTAATACCAAACATCGGTGTTTCAGGGTTTTTACATTGTACGGACAATTCGTCTTAGAAGGAATTGTTCAGGGGCATTCAACGGGTAAATTTATTGGGGACATTTATACAGTTCTTTTTGGGTTCTTGTAGTATTTTTTGTCTGCGACACATTTGCACATTTTTGTTGTCTTTTGATGCTTTTCTTCTTCTCTTCTCTTCTCTTCTCTTCTCTTCTCTTCTCTTCTTCTTCTCTTAACTTTGCCAGAGGTCGTAAGTTCTTAATACCAAACATCGGTGTTTCAGGGTTTTTACATTGTACGGACAATTCGTCTTAGAAGGAATTGTTCAGGGCATTCAACGGGTAAATTTATTGGGGACATTTATACAGGTTCTTTTTGGGTTCTTGGTAGTATTTTTTGTCTGCGACACATTTGCACATTTTTTGTTGTCTTTTGATGCTTTTCTTCTCTTCTCTCTCTTCTCTTCTCTCTCTTCTCTTCTCTTCTCTTCTCTTCTCTTCTCTTCTCTTCTCTTCTCTTCTCTTCTCTTCTCTTCTCTTCTCTTCTCTTCTCTTCTCTTCTCTTCTCTTCTCTTCTCTTCTCTTCTCTCTTCTCTTCTCTTCTCTCTCTTCTCTTCTTCTCTTCTCTTCTCTTCTCTTCTCTTCTCTTCTCTTCTCTTCTCTTCTCTTCTTTTCTCTTCTCTCTCTCTCTTCTCTTCTCTTCTCTTCTCTTCTCTTCTCTTCTCTTCTCTTCTCTTCTCTTCTCTTCTCTTCTCTTCTCTTCACTTCTCTCTCTTCTCTTCTCTTCTCTTCACTTCACTTCACTTCACTTCTCTTCTAAATTAAAATTTTGATTTTGATTTAAATTCTCATTTTGATTTGTACTTTGATTTTGATGTTAATTGAAGGTTTCCTTTTTATTTGGATTTGCCCATATAATTGACACTAATGTAAGAAATTGTAAATAAATGAATGAAAATGAAAAACACCCCAAGCATTTTCGTCAGGATACATTCAGCAAAATTGAGTAGAAAACAAAGAATACAAAATTTTGGACGATATTTCATTATTAAAAAATTTAAAGCCGTTGGGGGTATCCTTAATTACCTGCATCGATTTGGTATTAAATTCATCTTGGTCTTATTCTTAAGGCAAGTTGTGAAGAGTATATTTTAATTTTTACAGTTATATTTAAAAGTTAATATGGAAGTAACGATGAAACATGTTAGGCATTTTCTGCTTTATGCATCAAATATGGATATCGAATAACATGCTCAAGGTAGTGTCTACGGTGGTTCCAGAAATCCGAGCCGGTCTAGGAACGAAGTTTGTTCTCGAGTTTGATATGGACATCCTATAGACTCTGATGGAATAAAATCCTATCCAAACTGTTGAGGAACTAGCCGAGAAGTTTGGATTTTGGTTAATCAAGAAGTCTGAGGAGGAGGAGACTTGGTTTTGAGACAGGACACTTCGAATATCGGTGTCAAGTAAAAGATCGAGATGTGAGGGGGAGAAAGTTAAATTTTTGTAAACCCTACTTCTAGGAATTTGCATTGAAGTTGCTCTGCCCCTATTGTAGTATTGTTGAATCTGTATTATAAAAATCTGAACTTTAACATCGCACATAAATTGACGTCTATGCTATGCTTTTGCTCCTAATATAAGATTCAACTGCACAAACTTCACGTGTCCAAGATCTGTATTTAGGAAAAAATGCAAAGAATTTCACATTCAAGTATTCTATCCCTAACTGCCAGTAATTAAACTATTGGATATCCTAAATACAAATTTAACTCTCGACAATGCATTCAGATTTTAAACCATTGAATTACTCTTTTTATAACAATTGCCCAACCGGAGACGTTTGCAGATTCACAGCCATGGGAACACGGAAATTCTTAACTTATTTAGGTATAATGAACGGGCTCTTACTTGCTTCCGCTTGCTCCCCATTTAATTGTTCCACAAAAAAACATAATCTTTAAGATCCTGTAGTTTTCGAAGGGTTTAAATTGGAGCCTCCCTCTCTTTCTCTTCTACTATTCATAAGTCGTCAACTTTTTCCTCCTTTTTGATTATCATAATCACTTCCTTCCTGCAATAAATCAATTTCCATCATTCCTGAGTGAGGATCAGGAAAGTATAAGATATGATTGAAGGATACTAAGGATAGTCCTAGTATAATCTGAAACATTTGGCGAAAACATTCGGAGCAATACAGTTATACATTGGGGAGAGG